>CAVLEF010000003.1:9402500-9840000 GCA_963661955.1 Leptosia nina | reverse complement strand
TATAAGATTAAATTGTTTATAGTATTGATGCTGCCTTGTGCCTACGTATCTTGGATACTGTGAAAAATCTTGCTCCAAATTGTCGTGTAAATATTAGGATCACGTCTTACCATTGAATATTTTATCACATTGTATAGTCAAGGTTGTCAACCGAATCTACAGAGGATATCTACTATAGTAGTTTTAAACTTATAAATACAAGGTTTTATATACAGTAGCCCAATAACGTGCTTGTCTAGCATCGTGCTAAGCGAAAGAGGTCCTAAGTTCAAATCCCGAACCAAGGCTCCGAAAGCACCGTAGCGGGCTGGTGGTGTGTTTCGTGGTTCTGGTCGGCTATTGTCTCCGAGGAGGTTGTAGTACGGTTTACCTCACTCCCCACGTCACTTATGCCCGACGTGGACGTGCATTACGCATTTACACTATCAGTTAAAAAATAAGGTTTAAATCCCCAGGAAATCTAATCAATAGTTTGAATCGGGCAGTAAAATATGTCTGATTGATTTTATCAGTGAAACGGGTACAGATTTGTGTCTACGGAACCCAAGCGGTTAATAGTTTAATTAGAATTTATAGTATATGTGATACAAATTTATCATATATTTGTAACGTTTGAAAACATTATTATTTTTTATATGTTATTGCACATGAAGGGACTATACAATTTAAAAATTGAAAATAAATTGAAAATAATTTTATTGGTAGAGCAACAGCACGGAACGCTGACGATGCCGGTTCAAGTCCTGCCTGAGTCGAAAATCTTTTCAATTTGATTTCGATTTTCAAATTATGTATATATTTGTAGGTTAACATTTTCCTTATTATATCATTGTATATATCCCTTAGTATATAAAACCGCTAAGAACTTATTATGTAGTCATTGAGATTGTTAATTATTAATGGAATTCCAGGAAGAGACTAGTCGCCCATGACACAGGGAATTCTAGTGTGGGGCTAGCGAAAGCCTAATGCGAAATGTTATAGTTTTGTAGAAATAAAATAGTACACATTTAATTAAAACACTTTAGCGGTTTAAAACGCGATATATACTTATTAGTTAAACTAATTTGAAAATTATTTTAACTACGGTCAAACGTTTCGGACGCATTGCAGCAGCCGTGGCGACGGCCACACAAATAAGTTTAACTAATGTATATCGCGTTTTAAACCGTTAAAGTGTTTTATTTAAAATTTGCTTTGTTAATATTTGTAGGGAAACCCGATTGAAATAACGCAGGTCTCCTAAAAAGGGGTTTCAAAGTTTATCCATTTTTAATTCTCATACATATTTCAGTTTTTGTGGCCTTTTTGACACTGTATCTTATTGATTCAAGGTACTTTACCTTGAATCAATAAGATACAGTGTACACACTGTTTTTCAATGTAATATCTGTCTTCTGTCTTCTGAAATTTTCAAATTATTCAAGGTTTTTCTTCATTGCCATGTGTCATGTCACCGCGTTGAGGTTATAGAAAATTTGAAGGTTATGTAATAATGCACCATGTTAACAAATTTAATGGGCTCGTTTGTCTAATGGTAGCAACGAATGGCTAATAATCAACAGATCGAGGATTCGATCCCCATCAGGTCCAATATGTTTCCAATTTCCGAATAACCAAATCCAAAATAGATCAAGAAGGCATCTTGTTTAGATGTTAAATATCCTAGAATTTCAACTAGAATCAAGTAAACCCCGTGCATGTCTTCCTTTATCGGACTCTTTTTGTCTTTTGACATTCTTATACTTTCCTGATAAAATCGTTGAAGTCCCTTCTTCGAGTGTATCTTCTGACGTAAAATATTGTGGCGTAATACTTTGTACGTGTTTCGGGTATGTATTGTTTAAATACTTTGCCAAACTTCGTTGGCGTTCCTGCAATATAATGTTACACAAACGTTACGTTCCAATCACATTATAATATATTTCATAGTTTTTGTTTATTGTAGATTGACCACTCCTACGATACAGGAGATATAAGTATGTGTATATAGATATACTTCAGTTCCTAGTTGATACGATAATAGTTAATTAATTTGTAATAATTATTTATGACACATCTTTACGAAATCATCTACGAAAGCGGAGAATTTACGTAAGAAAAATAAGATTCATCAGCTACAATAATGCAATAATTAAATTTAACACAACAGATAAAACCTCTCGATACTCATAGATCCTTTGCAAAACAAAGACAGTTACTAAGAAGTCTAGAATGCAACCTATGCCCACGTAAGCAATGAACTGACGCCATATTTGAGGTGCATTTATAAAATAGGAAAAGGTGATAAATTAACCTCATGAGCTGTTGCTTCCTGCTTCGTATTAAACGCAAGATACAATTAAAAGTTGTCAAGTGTTCTGACGTAAAATGGAAAACAGTAGTACTTGACGGGCTTGGTGGTCTAATGGTACCAATATCTGCTAACAATCATTGGGTCGTGGGTTCGATCCCCACTGTGTCCACTGGAACCACCGTGCACAGGTGAAAAAGCCGTGAAGTTTTATCCCGTTTCGGTTTCTTTGGATTACCGAATATCCAAAGCCAAATAGGTGACAGCGGATCTTATTTAGATGTTATTTTATAGTATATTTCACCTCCATGAAGTGGACCCCATCCTTATCTCTCCTCCTCCCCTATATTAAAAAAGGATAGTCTATAAAAACCATAAAATACTTATTAGTCGCACCGCATTACTAATTCCAATGGGAAAGACGCTTTAAAAACATCTGTGCCCCAATTATAAAAATATTAACACAAATTTGAAACACCAATAAGCAAGACGACAACATGACTAAGTTCTACACAAGTGTCTAGTAAGCAACCAACTAGTGGTTGCAAATGCGAAGTTGAAGATATAAGATTCAATTAATCACATCGTCTTGGCGTAGCAGATTATGATTACAGCATTATACCGACTATATTTAGTCCCCTTGCTGCAAAGCAGCCAAAACCACAGGTCGTAGCCCAAATATTACTTTAAAAAACCGTTACTTGGACGTAAGGCATTTAGTCCTTAGCATTTAATTAATAATTTAAAGTGTTATTAGTTAATCAAGTTTTTTTTATTTAGTACCTTTTATAAATATAACTATCTATAAGTTTATCTTTACAACTGCTTTAGCGCCACTTGCTATTTTATAGTGCGAGATGAATTATTTATATAATGCGCACACAATTTTGTATTCATCACGTTATGTTTGCTATCATGTAAGGCAAATAGTCGCTTGCGCTTACAATATATGTATATACAGGCTGCATAATAAGGTCCTCTCGCGCTTAACGAAATGCTAGGCAACAGGTTAAACCATTTAGCTACATAGGCGGTCTCCAGGTATATCTTAATTGGATTAAAAGAAAATAATAAAAATCGATAGTTGGTTCTCCATTTATTAAAACTATAATGCAGTGAGGTTTGATGGACACAGGTCTAATGGTAGCAATCTCCATGGGATCCAGGGCAATTGTAAACTATTTTAAACTTAATTATATTATTTTAGACCAATTAAATTGAAGAGTAATTCGCGTTTCGGTATCAGTCTGTTGATTTCCGAATATCCAAAGCGAAATAGGTCGATATCGCATCTTAATTAACTCAATGCCTGTATGTCCTAACTCATAAAATAGGTTTTAAAATTATCATTACTATACAAAAGTTATCGCAATCTTTTGAATAAAACGCTTTAACGGTTTAAAACGCGATATATATTAGTTAAACTTATTTGAAATTATTTTAACTAAGTACGGCCCGATGTTTCGGATGCTTTGCAGCAGCTTTGGTCACGGGGAGACTTTGGCTGTTTTATTTGAATGTAAACTACATATAGTATTTTATTATAGCAATAGACTTACAAAGGATATTTTATAGAATAGAAACTGCTGAAATGTATTAATTTTTTTTCTAATAATATACTTACGTTATAGCCAACGCTCATTATATTATTTCATGCTCTAATAACTCTCTATAGCAAACCATCTGTCTAAATGTCAGTGAATTTGTAACGTACATTACAATAGCTACAAAGTATCGATGATTAACACAGTGCCATGAAGAAGCCATTGTTCCAAAGATGAATCGGCCTTTGTCTTCGCAAGTTGCATCGGTGCATCGGAGTCAGGGACCTAGCAAGGACGACGAGGTCTGACCAAGCTTCAACTTCCAGCGAAAAAAATTGTTCCGTTCGATTTTCAAAAAAAGCCTTAAAAACTCTTTTATAATTAACAATTTTTGTATTTTTCCTACGGTATATTGTTGCACATACTGGCATTTTATAAATAAAAAATCTATAGACTACAATAAAAAATGTGGCTTGTTAATCAACGGGACGTGGGTTCGAGCCCCTCCGGGCCTAACACCTTTCTAATTTTTAATTTTTCTGAAACATTATACATAAATATAAGTGCTTAGTCTGAATCTCGGTATTAAATAAGTGGTAGGAGATCTTGCTTAGAAGTTAGTTGTGGTATTTCAACTACCATCAAGTGACCCCATGCTGGTCAACTCCTCTATCATAAAAATCACCCATTTGAAGCCCAGCAAACCTTAAATCTCTCCAGCAATTTTTAAAGCTGGGTGCGAGATAGCCTTATAAAGCAATTGGCGTCTTGCCTTCTGTCAAACTTGCTTTGTCATTGATCTTGAAATCAAATAATAGACACAGCTTCAGACGTGATCGATTTACTGGGGCGTTACATAATTGTAATAAATACATTGTATTATGTAAGTAGTGATATAATGATATTGCACGCTTGTCCTCGGTTGACCTCATCAAAATTCTGAACAGCAAAAAATTAACGCTATTGTCAATTTGCGAATATGAAGGAGAACTATCCACCTTTGAAGATAAGCTTTTCATACTAATACAAGCTTTTCGGCGCGGGATTAATAAGAAAATGCTTTAATATTTATTGTTTATTAATATTATATATACTATACTATACTAGCTAACACTATACTAGCTGTGCTAGCCACTGCGTCCGCTAAGAATATTTATTTTAGGGATCCAAATCCGTTTTGCTTTATCTTTATAAACTTAAGCTGTTACTCAGGACGCCGGTCGCGTCCCTCCCGTCGTTCTTGCAAGTTAATCTTAAAAGATAGACATATAGAACTTCAGGGACTTTTTTAGATCATTAGAGGCAACATTCTTTCATACATATTTTTTTGGGTATCTTGAACCGTTTTTGCAGCAAACTTCTCGGAAACCCATAATGATAATTATCCCCGTATTTTCACATTATCACATCGCAATGTGCCGAATAGCCTATAAACTTCCTCAATAAATGCTCTATCCAACACAAGAAATAATAATTCAATTCGAACCAATAGTTGAAACAAAGAAACAAAAATGGATAAAACTAGGCGATGCAGAATGACATAATTATTGTTTTATATATTATATTGAATTTTCTTGGTTTAAAACGCATACGCAAAACGCAACATATAATTTAAGTTAACTTATTTTTAACGACGACCCGATGTTTCGGATGCTTTTTAGAAGCCGTGGTTAAGGGAAAACAGTAAACTGCAGACAAATACGTAGTCTATACGTTCCTGTATGGCTAATATATGTTATGGCGAGATTACACTAACGCCAATCATACCGTCCTTATAATTTAAAGTTGGTTGTACACTACCCCAACACTTAGTTTAATTAATAAATGCTAAAGCTTTTTAATTTCTTTGCAACCGCACGCATAGTAATAAAATATTGCGTGTTAATTTATAATTGTCGGGATTGTACGGAATCGTGTTTATAAACAGTGGAATTCGGTCAAGGCACAACTGTTTCATGTAGAAATGTACTTTTTCTAACGATAATTATTTTTATTTGCGCTGATAGGGATCGACCTTTGGATTAAGGGATGGTACGACCTTGAAATTTTCGAGGGGTTGAATTGGCTGCAATAAATATTTACAAAGACATGGTCTCTAGTTTACGCGACTAGTTGGTTTATTTACCTACGGTCCGACGATCTACGTCGACTTTACTTTACTGTACGTGTGGTTGGGGAAGAGGGGAAGGGATCTTTTCTTATTTCTCTCGTACAAAATGCATACAAACAAACAAAATCTACTCAATTCCCATTGCATTGTTGTTATTTTCATCTCGCACGCTGTTAGTACGTGAAAATGTATCATGTTCTAATCAGCTCGCTAAACGTCCGAACATAGCTACTATCATCTGTTTCTATACGACCGGCACATGTTTAATTATATCATAATTACGCTAAACGCAAACGAGAGCGCTTCTTATCTTATAGGTCAAAAGGTTATTTGCCCTTTTGTAAGTTACAGATCCTAAGATCAAAATTGATTATATGTTAACATTTCATAGTCAACCTCTTCGTAATTGTAAGGGACATGTTAGTTTAGCGGTAGCCATGTGTGGCTAATAACCATAATTCATTGATTTCCAACGGGTTCAGTAAAAGTCTGGATATTAATATTTTTTTATTTATTTAGAGGTTTCATTAGCAATAACGTAAACAAAGTTTGTAAAACTCAGAACAGGTAGTGTTCGATTTTTGGCTGCGTGATAGCTATTCTAGAACGCCGATGTGCTTACGTCGTTTGACCGATTAAAAATAAATTACTTGTAATATGGCATAAGCTGTTTTTCTCTTTTTCCTGCAAAATTATTTATTTTTACTTGGATTATAAAAAAAATAATTTCATTTATTATACCATGCTGATAATTATAGGTTCAAAAGTTACAAAGCCTTTTAGATAAATAGTACGACAAGGCTTCAAGCATAGAGAACCACTCTGAGTCCAGGTTTTCACCTTTCTTTATAATGATTTTAAACTGTTAAAAGTGTGTTCAGAATGAAAATGTTTTTCTATCGTTCCAGTTACTTTGGCCTTAGTATGAGTGAAGTTCAATTTCTACGACCGAATATCTCAAACACACGAATATTTATCGCGTTTTGAACCGTAAAAGTGTTTTATTTAAATGTGTACTACTCGCGTAATCCACAGGCAGTACCTAAGAAGTTTTTAAAAGTCTGTTTCACTCATCTAATTATATGAAGAGAATTGGAATGGAATATAGCAGAAGAAATTGGAAACCCGATAATGTAGATATTGCCAACGAGTACTTAATTAGTTTCGTATTAAAGTATGTCAAAATGTTATTAGTATTCATTATCTTAACGTACAATTTACCTATTTAAAAATAATTTAAATTACTTTTAGGTAATTATAGTTTTATTAAGTCAACCGGATGTGTAATCTTTACTAATATATAAAGATGAAGAGCTTGTTTGTTTGAACGCGCTAATCTCAGGAACTACGGGTTCGAATTGAAAACATATTTTTGTGTTGGTTAAAGCATTTATCGAGGAAGGCTATAAAACATAGCCATGTGACTAAGGGGTCATTCATAAAGTACGTCACACGAATTTCATGATTTTTTGAGCCACCCCCCCCCCCCATCCTTGTCACATTTCTAAAACCCCCCTCCCTAGTGTGACGTCTCATGTTTTGCAATTTCTCATCGAAAAATTATTAAATTAAAACAGCAGTTCCTAAATTAGTTTTATTTCGTTATTCGATAGAGTTTGAAATATTTTTTAGTTTCATTAATATTTCAAATCACGCGATTAGTACCTCTAGATACATTAGATTTTAAAATGTGATGTCACGAAACTTAGGACCCCTCCCACCCCTTGTTACACCATGTCACACTTTGTCGACTGTGTTTGAATTGCAAAAACGAATCGGGATGTCTGAAATAACGATTCTCGCGATGATAAAGTTCGATATAGATTGAAAATGAATGAATAGTTCTTGTCACGCGATCCTCATACGCACTACAAAGTAAAGTGGCAGATAAGTTATTTTATATACTAGTTTCAAGTACTTATTTACATAATAATAATTTCTATTTAATAAAACACGCGCATCTTAGTGTGAACGATCTAAAATCTACATAACACGTTTTCTTTGAAATCAATATAGATATTGATTTCAACGAAAACTTGATAAGCTTTCGTAATAATTATATTAGTAGATCTACTAATATAATTATTGCGAAAGCTTGTAGTTGATCTAAGACTTTTAGACAAGACAGACCACACGGCCTGTTGCTAAGGTAGAATATTGACAAATGATACTAAATCTAGATCATTTAATTTTACACTTACGGAATTTCATTGTGCGCGTATGGCCTAGGTTAGATAGAGACATCGATCACTAATACACTAGATACACAATCAGCGTCAAAAAACGTCCTCACTGAAAGAGCGCCCATTCGAACATTTGGGTGCTGTTTTAGTTTAGTTAGTAGCATTCCAACGTTCCGCGCGTAATGTTCCTCAACGCTCGTGTAAAAAGTGGAAAAACCATACATCCAGGACGCTGAAAAAGGATGGAATTTCTTATTTTCGGTAAGTATTAGTATTATCATTATTTAATTGTTATCACTGTATGGTAAATACTAGTATATTGTACTTAAAAACATTTTTTAGTTAAATCGTAATAAATAGCAGAAGTTGTAAGCCGTCTCAATTAGAGAGACTGTTACAAAACTATTAATTCATACTAAGCAAATGTCACTTTAATTGGTCGGGTTACGTGTGTTGACTCTGTTCTGTTTGTTAGAGACGCTATTTTTTTTTGTATGAATATATATTTATGATCAAATATTGGAGATACAGTGCATGTGATAAAATTAAAACTTTGTTTTTTTTAGCTTACCCCGTGATCCAGTAAAATGTGAAGAATGTAAATCAGAAATGTGGCCGGCAAGCTCTGCTCTGCTGCTTACGCTGTTGGAAAGATTCGACTTACAGATCGATCGTTCAAATTACAGATATCAAGACTGTTAAAATTGTCTACTTTACGTACTTCCACAGTGTTATAGCATATAATTATTGCGTTTGAATGTATTCTTGCATTTTACAAGATCAGAAAGATCTTGTATTTAATTTATATTGTTTAGTAACTATTGAATTTAGATTTAGATACACAATAAAGAATAAAATAAATGTTATGTTTCTGATAGTTTCAATTAATTTCATTAATTTGTGGTGTCCTATCAGAAAAAATATATACTTTCTATTAAATCACAACTATTATATATATAATACATAGAATAAAATAACCGTTACCAATATTATGAAAATTGAATTTTTTTAAAGTATTGTATGAAAATATATTGAATATTTCAACTCTATTCATTCCTTGTCCAAGCCTGAGGCTTGGTCGTAAAATTTTATTGTTTTTTGTTGGCTTATTGTAATTTTGACTTTCAAGTCCGTAAGGTTGAATTTGTTCTGATTTAGTATATAGCTCAAAAAATGTATTTCTTTTTGTTAGAATTTTGTAAAGACAACCCTATTTAAAGTTGTTAAGATTGAATTTTAATCAATGTATATTTAATACAACTATAGTTATACGTCGAAACGTCGGGCCGAAGTTAAAAATAATTTTCAAATAAGTTTAACTAATATATCGCGTTTTAAACCGTTGTTAAAGTGTTTTATTTAAACTATAGTTATGTCAAAACGTTTAGGGACATTTTTTAGACAAATTTTGTATGGGATTGTGTATCTAGTGTATCAGTGATCAATGAATAGAGACAATATTATAAGCTAAACATTGCTTCCAATGCCACAAGAAGCCTTCTCGACGTATTATTCGAATCCCGTTTGTATCATAGAAAATTTGTATGTATAACACGAACGTAATAAATTGTTCTTAAATCATCTCATTGGTCCCATTATTTTCTCTATGGCTTCCTTTAAAATATCATTATTTGACGGAAGTATTACAGACGGGACGTTTGCCAATTTGGCTATTAAAATGGATTGTTTGCGAAGTAATTGAGGAGCTTATATATGTCGAATTCTATGCGCGTCCGCGGCGATTACCATAAATTTGCAACTCATGTCGTAACACATATGTTTATCTATAGCGAAACATGCTTCCTTGTGATCGAATCAAGGATTTTCCTGTGTATGCGCAGTGCTTGAGTTTTAATGTTATATACTAGATTCTTTAGTATCATGAATTAGTTAGTACCCTTATCTCATAGACCACCCGGTCTACAATCATTTCTTTATATTTATTTAACAATTTATTGCAACATATACAAAGACTATACAAATTTAATCTTAAAAATACAAATTAGGGCAAATTATTATTGCTAGTTATGGAGTGCGGCGGATATAGGCGGCGTTATCGCTAAAGAGCGATGTCTTTCAGGCAACACTTAGGTATTTTATACTTTTATTTACGTAACTCTTAATATGACACTGCATATTTCGGAAGGAAAAAAATACTTATATTGTCTACATGTATGCTCCAATAGAATTAACAGAAATAGATGATTAGACTAAGAATCTCGAACAATATCGTCGAAAAAGATGTCGAAGCCAAGACTTATCTTAATTTAGTAGTGCAATAACTTAGCCACGGCCGTCTAAGTACATGTAGAGAAAGATAACTTAAAGCCATGTCTATTTGAATGTGAAACTTTTTAGAAATATTAAATTATTTAAATTTCAAACACGAAACATATAATTTAAAAATCGAAAATTTTTTCAATTTATTTTCGATTTTTAAATTATACAGTGCCTTCATGTGCAATAACATGTAAAAAATATTAATGTTTTTAAACATTAAACATATTAGTTAAATTATTTTAATGTGTTTAAAGTATTTTGACATTGGGACCATCCCTTTTAAGTCCCCCGAGACCCCGAGTTTCGGATGCTTTGCATCAAACATCGGTCGCTCAGGCCGTAGTTAAATTAAATTAAAAATAAATTAACTTCTACAGTTCTCAGTACTACTCGCGCAAATTACAGACAGTACTCAAATATATGTATAGTACATCTTGTAAGCGATAATACACCCGGTAGCAAAAACATAATAATGGCATCACGTTTCTTTCATTGTTTATTTTTTAGTTCACGACCGAAATGATAAAACCAATGGGCATGATTGTTTATCGTGTAAAACTGAATTGTTAGTGAAATAACGAGTTTTGTTGAACGATGTTTCATTTGATTTGATGTCGAGAAAGGGCCCTTAAATCATTTTTCTACTATAATATTAAAACACTTTTTAATCTTACTTAAATCCTTAAGATTTGACGGGCTCGTTGGTGTAATGGTAGCGATGTATAGCTAATAATCATCGGGTCGTGGGTTCGAGCTCCACCGGGTACAACGTTTTTCTAATCAATTTATAATTTTTCTGAAACGTGTTATACTTCATCTGCCAATTCAATTGGCGGTAGGAATATCGACATTCCATCCGGGTCACAAACTACCTTCGATAGATAAAAAAGCCATCGAGTATAATCGTCTTTTAGTTTCAGACTGGATTTCCTAATATCCAAAGCCAAAATACGTCGATAGCGCATCTTGTTTAGATGTTGCATGGCCGTGGTATTGCACCTACCAATTAAACCCTGTGCCTGTCTGTCCTCCTCTATCATAAAAAAAATCCTAAAGATCGTAACTGTAAAGTGGTTTCGGTATTTCATATCCATTGAAGGTAGGTAGATCTACGATTATTGTGGAGAATGACATTTGAAAACTTTAATATTTTTTACATGTTATTGCACATAAAGGCACTATATGTATAATTTAAAAATCAAAAATAAATTGAAAAAAAAAATTGAGAATATCAATATTTATACAATCAAACTATTGTCAAGTTTTTCTTTCGTTTTATCTAATTGGATTTTACATTGAATCAAACGTAGGTGTAAGGTGCAATTTATTACTAGTAAATAACAACAACTACATCGCCTTTGCGGCGAACTGGTTAAACGCGTTCATTGCGTCTAGCGCGAGAGGTCTTCTGTTCGAATCCCGGGGAAGCAATAGATTGTTTTTCACTTATACTTAACACAAACAACAAGTACAATCTTCAGAAACAGGTGTTTCTAGGTAGTGGCAAAAAACAGCGACATCTGCTTAATTTAGCATACGTTTAACCTCTAATCTGTGACTCCTCAGTTTTCATCGTAAGAAATACACGAGTAAAATCACGTTGTCGAATGTTATTGCATCTTTATTCTAAACTAGCTGCGGCTGCGACGTAGTCCGCGTAGCATAGTTATTTTGTCCGACGACTGTCACAAGGTCCCGTAGTTCTTAGCAAGTTATTCTTAGAGAGATCATACATTTTTCAAATCATTTAAAGAGGAATGATGCTATCATAATTATTATTAGCAATGGAAGCTAGCCCTCGATCAATAATTTTTCCACATTTCCCTCCTATATTTTCTTCTCCCCTATGGTTCATAGCAGTTGATGTTAAAGCTTCCTTGATAAACGTTTTATGGAACATAAAGGTAATATTTCAAATTGAATCAGTAGTTTCTGAGATTTAAGCGTTCTAACAAACAAACAAACTCTTCGGTTTTATAATATAGTATAGATCATAGCAAAAACAAACAAATTTTTTATACATATATGTAATCGTAATTACGACGAATTCACGATCCAGAGATTTAATCCGTCTTCCTCAATTTTTTTGAATTAGTAATTTTTTTTGTGAAATAACATCAAATATTGTTATGTAATTTAGATAACAATGTCTGTACTTATAAGTCTTACATCTCCCCACACAGACTTGCGTGTTGTTGCTTTGCAAATTGTACTACCGCCTCCCAGGTTATCATTGACGTAGGTTTGATTTCCAGATAATATAAGCTTCAATGCATTAACAATAAAAATATGCATGATACACATACTCCATTTGATTCAAATAGAAGTTACATTGCTATCAATAATAAATTGCTAGTGACCATTCTAGGTTACCTATAATCTAATAAATTTCACATAGATTTATAGACATTTCATCTTTCACTTCTTAGTAACTTCTATAGCTTTTAGTTACCTTAGCTGCGAACATTATATTATCACTGAAAAGAACCAGTTCAGCATTGTAGAACCCCTATCGCGTATATCGTTACATTGTTATGAAGAAAGCAGAGTAACGGGAAAGAGTAGTATTGAATGTCAGGCATTATTTAGGCTATGGTCTCCTATAAAAGCGCGAGTTCGCTTCGTCATTGAATAGACCTCCCTCATTGAGTACCGCTGTGTTCTAAGGATCGTTGTGTATAACAAATTTGGCAGTTCGTGACCCGGATAAAATTTTGATATTCCAACCACCCATTTAAAAGGAATTTCCAGACGAAGTCCAACGAAACATATTGGATCCCAGTGGGGATCTCACTACTCGTTAATTATGGCTAACATTACTACCATTACACTAACGAACCCGTAAAAGACAAGGTTTGCTTTTGCGCATGAGTCTACTGAACAATTCGTTTTCGCACCTAACCATCTTGACGCGTGGGTACTGCGCTAAGCTGTACGCAACCTAAAGCGTTTATAGGAGACCGTAGCCTTAAACATGCTTGTAAGTTGACATTTAATGTTAACTAAAACAAAATGTTCTTAAGTTTCACAAAGCATGTATTTCTACACTTTAACCTTTAAAGGGTAGAAACAGTTTGCATTTTGAGAACAGGGATTTTCTTTTACGTGACCTTTGAATAGAATGACTGGTCTAATCTGAATTATGGTTATTTTCATCATTTTACATAGAAAATGCGTCCAAGCTACTTTTTATCTAAGCCTATATGAGACATGTTTGTTTATCTTGGAAACTATAACTAAGAATTTAATAACATAACAATACTATTAGAACTTAATAAAACGCTTTTAACGGTTTAAAACTAAACGACTAAACACGAAGTGTATGATCCTGTGTACATCTTTATTTATTTTTTAGCGCATTCGCGTTTTTATTTATAATTCGAATTAAATTAAAAACATCATTAAACGCACTTTTTACCTTCAATGTTTGACAAGATTTGCCTTCGCAATGATTCGAAAAACATTACGTTTTCTTTGTTCTTTGTAACAATGAAACAATTATATAAGTCGATTAATTATTGCGTCTATGCTTGTAATATTTCCTTACTTTTGAAATAGTCCTTGCTGCTTCCTTGTCGAGTAAGGGTTATGTAACAGTGAAGTTTCATGTCAAACAACTATTGAGAGCCGTGTTGGCCGGAAGTTCGATGTTTCGTCATAAAAAAAAATCGAAATCAGAAGTCGAAATGTCCTACAGGTAAAATTTTGCTAACATAAATCATCTATATCTATAAAAACATATAAAGGTCAAAAGTTTGTTTGTTTGTACGCGCTTAACTCGGAAACTTCTTGGTCGCATTAAAAAATTGTCTTTGTATTGGTTAGATCATGTATCTACGTAAAACGTTACGTTACGAGCAAAAGGAACAAAGAAACAGGAAAATTCATCTATAAGGGTTCCCGATGCGTGCGCTTCGTAAACGGGTAAGGAAACGGCAATATATGTATACGTACTAGCTGGTGCCCGCGACTTCGTCTACGCAGGATTAGGATTAGGATTACGTAGTATCGCGCATTTAAACTAAATGATGTCTATCATATCATACATTACATAATTATGTGTAACTAACGTTTATGGCAGCGCACGCCGGAATAGCTCGCAGAAAGGTAGGATTTTTTATAGTTACTTGAGACTTGAATGTCATATTTTGGACAGCTGACACAATATCTTTACAAATTGTAGCCTATGTGTTATTCTGAGTTATTAGCTATATTATTGGAAAGTTTAATTGAAATCCATTCAGTAGTTTTTGCGTGAAAGAGTAACAAACATCCATGCACACGATAGTATTACATAGTCTATCTTTTAAGATTTACTTGCAAGAACGACGAGACGAAGACGACCACATGGGTAACAGCTATCATTTATAAATGTGAGGAGGAAGGAGGCTTGCAAACGTGACGAGGTTGTTTAGAGCTATAAGAACTATTAAGTGTTGGACATACAACGGCATAGATCAAATAAATACATACATTTAAATGAAACACCTTAACGATTTAAAACGCGATATATTTTAGTTAAATGTGTTTGAAAATAATTTTTAACTACGGCCCGACGTTTCGGATGCTTTGCAGCAGCCGTGACCACGGGGAGACTGTCTCAACATCATATACTAAATAATTTTCAAAAAAGTTACTGATATTGCCGCGTTTTAAACGGTTAAAGTGTTTTATTTAAATATGTGCTACTGGCGTAAATTACAGACAGTATTTAAATATATACTTTTTTTTAATAAAATTAATTCAACATATTAATATTCTGACCAATGTTCCGATTTGAATACTTTTAATTCTTAAGGTGATATGACAAATACCACCGGTAGTAGCCATATTTGTATGCTTATGTTTTATTCTGTATCCCTTCATTCAATTCTAATTTGTACCAAATTTCGTCTCAAGACATTATAATACAAGTACAGAGCTTCTTAGAGAAATATTTCCAAGCATTCTTTATTATTTTCACTGTGTACCCACAGCTTGTGTGAAATGGTTTATTTGTTAATTGTTAAAGTTTTGTTGCCATCCTGTATTATAGAAAATAAAGTAAGAGAAATTGAGAAGCTTCACAATAAATGGAACATATTTGTATTCCTGCATTGTACTTTAAACTTTACAAAACGCGAAATATATACCTAATTAATTTCGTTTAACAGTCAGAAAAAGTCAATGTCAACTTTTTCCTATCCTTATTACAACGAATTACATACATAGCGAGTTTTGTTAAATCGTCTGTGGTATAATAATCCCGTTTATAGTTACAAAATATTGAATATATTTCGCGTTTGCACCGTCTAAATTGTTTTATTTTATATTCTCGTCATTTACTTGATTTTAGAAAAAGATTGACTCACTATAACCATTTTGTTTATAGTGTCAGCTACAATTTTATTATTAGTGGTTCCTTCAATAAAATAATTCTCTGACCTTTCCTAGACTAGATAACAGCAATAAGGCACTTGATATAACATATATGCATCATAACACCAACGCACTTCCGTCATACAAAGTGGTTAGTACCGACCTTGCATTTTCAAAGTATTTATTATATTCCTTTCAACTATCACTTTGCAGCTACATTGCTTCTACTGTAATTAAGTGATTTTCATGTAAACAACATAAAACATATATATTTAAGTTCACCCAAGGTGTGATTGGACGATGTAACGTACATTTTAATACACTTAAAATAAATACTTTTCAAAACGTTAGTCAAGTCAGCTTCGATTAAAATATATAATAAAAATGAAAATTCGTACAAATCGTTTCAAAGTATTATTGTATTGTATCTGTTTTTTTAGTTAATTAATATTGTTCTTGCCTATATTCTTCTTACTTACCTGTGAGGTAAGGTAAGGTGAGGTTATATAATTTTTAACCCTAATTGTATTTTATTGTTTTGCTATGTAAGTATATTCGCGACAACTCCATAATTTTCTTCTTAACGTAATGGCCGAAATATTGTTTTTCCCGCCTAAACTATTAGAGTTTTAGAAAAGCCGCTGTCGTGGTGATTTACAAGCATGCTTACGATGGATTAAAAATCGAAAATAATTTCGACGCAGACAGGATTTTTTTCGATTTTTAATCTATATAGTGCCTGTGTGTAGTGTACATGTAAAAATTTTAAAGTTTTCAAATGTTTACGATTTTAAAGATTTCTTTTACGTTATTATTTAACGACGTTGACTGTTTAATTATTTACTTTTTTATTAATCCATACCGTTACGTCACATTATCAGAGAATAAATAGATTACCCAGTAATTTGTAACTTAATCACAGTTAAGTGGAGTTATTAAAATACTCAATGTTACAAACCGCATCACACAAATCCATTTCATATTCTTTAAAGAATTTCGTAAACAGTGTAGTCGTCTATTTAAGTTTTGTGCATAATTCGTAATAATGTTTATTATCTATAAAAAACGTTTTAGGATTAGAGAGTGTTTGGAATATATATTGTATTACGCCAAACTAGAATAAATAGTATCTTTCGTCGTAGTTGGTATTTAGCGATGCATCCGAAACGTTATACTTTCGAATAAGTTTAACAAATGTACATCGTGTTTTAAACCGTTAAATTGTTTTATTAACATGTGGACTACTCGCGTAAACTACAGATAACAAGTAATATTATCATTTATCGCCTCGAAAGAACTTTCTCAGGTTAATTTTTCGAATGCACTTTGTTTTGTAGGTTCTAGGTTATTCGGTGTCACGTCTACTGCGCCCTAACATTGAAGACGACGGAATATTGCTCTCGCGAAGATAACACGATAGCCTTACCCTCGGACCTCCACACACCTTTTTTCCATTTTTTATTAGGAAGCTTTGCTATCTCCATTACATATAAGGGTCTGTTCATACTTAAAACAATCACAGCCGATGAGCTCTATAAGGAAGTGAAGACTAATCGTTTATTAGTTCCGTATAATTTAGACAGGTCTTTTAAATATATCTCTCGGCAATTGTGAATTAAAATCTTCAGAGACATTTTAGGTTGCTTTGAAGGTAGCGATAATAATTAAATAGCATGCCGCGACTTCGCCTACGTAGAATAGGTATTTAGGGCATCATAATTTGTTTTTGCACACTTACTCATCTTTATAATTGTAGTCTGTCTCGTCGTTCTGCGAGTTAATCATAAACGATAGACATACTGTCACGATTTTTTTTTATTTAAAAAGGTATCATTCTTTTGTCCATATTTTTTTGGTATAATGAACCGTTTTCGCAGCGCACGCAATGGATACCCTAAAAGATGTTTTTTTTTCGATTCTAATGGTCGCAGCATTTTACATTTTTAACTGTTTTGACGGTGTTTTGAGTGTACTAAGCTACTTATATGAATAAATATATATATTTTTTATTTTTATAGTCTTAAATCTTTATTGAGATATGTTCTAACCAACACACAAAAAAAATCAATTCAGTGTAGCATACAGCCTTATCGCTATTGATCTATCTCTTCCAGGTAATAATACCTAATTTCAGTAAGTTAAGTGACGTTCTTAAGAATCACATGATGTTAACTCAAATGTGTATACCTTGGTGTCATATGAATTCTTAGTTTGTTCAAGTAAAGGTGCTAACTAATTTGTGCTAATAGACACTTATGACGAAGAATATTTACTTTAATTTTTTTTGAGAGCAACAGCGCGGAACGCTGACGATGCCGGTTCAAGTCCTGTCCGAGTCAATTTATTTTCGGTTTTTAAATGATTTTTTTTTCAACTAAACGGAGATTAGTTAATGCAATGGTTGAATGTTGCTGTACTTGTAGGTAGGTATTTTGATATAATCTACTAGTAGATAATGGCTACTACACAACTTAATCATTTACAGAGCAATTAAAAAAACTCTTTTGCAAGTTCTATTTCAACTTTATGTGGTGTGAAGAAAATACAAAAGGAAAGCTGCTCCAATTAATTGCAAATGCGGTCTGGAATAGAGTGTATATCACATTTTTAGTAGATTGTAACTTGTATGTAAAACATACAGCTTCGTGTGAAACCGTGACAACCCTTAAATTGCTCAAACTTGTTCATTTGTATGGGCTAGATCAACCTGAGGTTAAACCAGCCCAGAATTAAGAGATTCTTGTCTTGTTAATCTTAAGATTAAGAAATATATATAGCACATTGTACCTATAGTGGACGTTACTGAGCTGTTAAGAAAACGGAAATAAATAAAGAAAAATAAAACTTCTATACGAGGAGAGCCTTGAAGGAGGCCCTATTGGAAAATATTTTAACTCAAAGGATGTCAGAATAATTTCAACAGAGAACGTCATTCAATTAATTACTTGTTACTTAATTGTAATTCAATTCGAGATGATGAATTAAATACAGTTTTTCATCGGGAAACTAGTCAGATGGGCAGGCAGCAAAAAGTGGTCAATTAACTGCTCGCTCCAATTCGTTTGGATTGAATTGTACAAAAACATTCAGGAAGTTTGTTCTCATCGACTGGAGTCGATGATGCTTTGAAACTGTTCTTTACAATTAATATGAAGATGTGCCTATTTCCTCACAAATCATACAATATGTGACAAGAGCAACAGCACGGAACGCTGACGATGCCGGTTCAAGTCCTGGCCGAGTCGAAAATGTTTTCAATTTATTTTCGATTTTTAAATTAAGATGTGACTTTTTTAATCAACAAACTTTGTCATAATTGTTATTTTAGTTCAGTAATAAACTGTATCTGTATGAATTGAATATTAGGGCTTTTCAGATACTTTCGTTTCTTTTTAATTTCAATTTATTTCAACATATTGAAACAAAATCCGTTTTAAACTAGCTGTATCTCCGCCTAGATTAGCAGATAAAATCCCACCATTTCCACAAAACGTTTGTGGGTATGTGTACCCAAACATTTGACTGCTATACTAATTTCACTGAGTTAGTTAGCTTATACTCTATGAGAAATGACTGTTATGTCGATTCATTGTCAATGCCATTACTCATTGGGTTAGGAGTCCGTAACCTTCAGCGAATGGTCGGGGTTCACGACGTAGCGCCGCACGCAAAGGGAAACCGAACAAGGTCAGATAAGAGGAAATAATGTTGTGCCTCCTTTGTCGATGTTTTACCATTTCCGTGAAGACAGGATAGCGATAATTTGGTGTCCATTGGGTCAAGATCAATGCTGTCGTTTGTTGACCCTTGATAAGATGCCAACGAACGTTTTATTTGTTTGTATGTTGGCAATGAGTGATGGACCAATTTTGAGGGACTTTCATTGTCTGTTTATGTATTTCTTTAATCGTAATGTGAATTTACCTAAGTTTCTAAGTGTAACAAAACAGAATATATAAACTTATATATTCGGTTTTATAACTTGTATTATTGCTTTTCTTAATCTTACTTTGACAATAAGGAGTTTCTTCTTTTACTCCCAATTATTCAGAATCAGAATCGTATCCATCGATGCTATCACCCATCACTCAAATTACGGAAGCGAGCCGAAGGACACACCTTGCCCAGTCACGGTCACAAAATAACCTTCTTTCGGAAAGTTCGAGTTATTATTTAGCTTTCTGCTCTTAGTAATTCATGAAACTATGTATTAGTTATGTAACATTCGGTACTCCATTCGGCTGTTAGTTCCAAACCGATATTATACATTATTTATTATTATTATTTTACTAACAATAATTTTTAATTGGTTTTTATTTAATTGTAACTTACCTCTAGTTATTAGTTTAGTTGTGCATACCATTTAGTTACGTACATAAGTAGTAACAATTATAATAGAAATATATTTTATAAGTTGAATTATGTTCCTGCTCTAGTTGGTAAACCTTTTATTAATAAATAAATCTATACTAATATGTAAAGCTGAAGAGTTTGTTTGTTTGAACGCGCTAATCTCAAGAACTACGGGTTCGAATTGAAAAAACATTGCGCTTTGACTAATAAAAGCGAAGATACAGCGGGAAATGTGGACATAACGGGGAAAGTTTTTCATCTCTGATCTTCTTGAGATACGTATGCTGCATGAACGGTTCAAGATACCTAATTAATGTGTACGAAAGAATAATTCCTCTTTAAGTGATCTAAAAAAAGTCCGCGACGCTATATATGTCTATCTTATAAGAATAACTTGCAAGAACGACGGGAAGGGACGCGATCGACGTCGTGGCTAACAGCTTAAGTTTGTAAAGATGACGGGGTTTGCAAAAACTAATTTGGATGCACAAAATAACGATTCTTGCGGACGAAGTCGCTGGCACAGCTAGTAAATAAAGTAAAGGTTTGAAGTAAGTTTTTACATACCATACGCTATCGTTATGTGAAGCTTATTGTACTAAACATCCACTCATAAACAAGCAGTGAACTCTTAAATACATAAAATTTTATCTCCAATACAAAATTTGTACTCAAACGGATAAGCTGATAACCTTCTAACCCTCATGTGCATATGCTAAGCGGAAAATAAAATTGTTCTGCTAACCAACAGATCGGTCGTTACCCTCAAAGAACAAGGCCGTTTTTATATCACTTAGGCTCTTTTCAGACTACGCGCCAGTGGATGCGCGATTTTGTTGCGCTATAAACTAAATATAAATAAAAACTGCAATTCGTCCTGTATATATTGTGTAATTTAACGATTGCTGGTTGTTTTATTATTATTTTAAAAATAATATAAAAACAGAATAAACAACAGAAATCCTATTTATATAAATATAAACATTTTTTATCTCTCTATTGATAATAATCATCTTTTTTCATATGTCAATGGAATTTGTATTAGTAGATTTATTACTTACACTCAAATGTAAGCATAGTGAGAGAATTTAATAATAATAATATGAATATCCTAAATTATCAAATGGGAGTCTGATCCTTTCTCTTGCCCGATATAAAGTGTCCAGAATTTGCTAGCATTATTCTAGATTAAAAACCATTTTAACAGTTTAAAACGCGGAATTGAATACTTCTTATTTTTCATTCATTTTAACTTCGGCCTGATGTTATTACTCCATCCGTGCCGGTTAAATGCCAAATGAGTTAATTTTGCCCGCCGTACTGAAGCGTGGTGGGCTTAAGCAAAGTAGAAGTGAAACATTACTTTGACACGTATTATTGCTAATTTAAGCGAATATTTATTGTCTAACTTATGATTGTGACAAATCCATAAAATCTGGTAAATAAATAATTTATATTCGTATAGCTGTAGCGCTATAGTCATGTTTGTACTTGCTAAGACTCACCAAAAATGGGCACATAGTTACGGAAATAATGTCAAGAATTTCGCACTCGTCTTTATCTACAGTAAATAAAGAAAGCGATAACTTATCTAACACTGTACTAGTATACTGTGTCGACGAAATATTATTTATTATTAGAATAATTTTAATCAATTTAAATTTATTGACGGCTTAATAGTTTTGTTTTGAATTTCGAATGTCCATCGGTCGTAGAACTCAAATCGACAAGCAATACGTCACTTTTCAAATATGATAAGGTAATTTTTTTCTTTCGCACAGTTCAAAGCAACGGGGATATATTCCCGCGGGATAATGCTGAAACTTCGCAAGGCGGGTTATCCTTTCCATTCGTTGGAATATAAATTAAGATTAACAGAGTTACTTCATTTTCTCGTACGGCTTTCGCTACGTGAGACCTTTCGTAATGAATTAAATTAATGACTTAAGGTGTACGAGTATATGTTTAGCCCCATTGAGACTTAAGTACGTGGCTACATGTTTTGACTCTGGTTTTCGTTTAACTGATTCACTCAGTGTATTAAAACCGACCAAATTCTAATGGGAGCCGCGCTAGGGGTCCTGTACTCATTGACTACATTTAATACATTTCATATTGTTACTTTTATGTAGTCTACTACTGTGCTTTAAGTACCTTTTAATAATATTAACCAAAAAAGGACAATATATCTAAACCCATTATTTATATGTAGTTTATTCGTATGTTATCTTCTCAGATAAAAGATTGTTCAAGAGATAATTTTTTTTAAACAAAAAGTATAACATAATTATATAAACCAAAAACAATCAAACAAAACGACCAAAAAGCAATATTTTTTTTAGAATAAATCTGACATGTTATTACCATACTATGTAAATTACATTTATCGTTTCTAAGCTAACTACTTTGAAGTTAAAGTTTATTTTTATCTTAAACTACATTAAAATTAAATGTTTACAAAGCAGTCTTTTCCCTCCGAAATCACCTTATCGCCTCTCTTGCTTTTGTTAACTTTTACGATACACCGTCCCAATTTCCTGCGCGCCATTTTGTTGAGTTTATGACTATTTCACGACCAATATCCGTAGTATAGTTTACTGCTTTCTTTATTTCAACATTTGGAGACGTATAAAATTCGCATTAGTCCCGCCATAATTCTTATTAGCCCAGTGCATGACACGTTTTGTGATCAAATTAGGCGGAAAGGCACTGCCAGAGGAGGAGAGGCGTGGGGCTGATGAAAGGAGAAATTCCCGAGACGTATCTCAATAAGCGCCGTTGACCAATTTTGTACATTTGACGTTCGGAAACCCACAGTGTAGTACCATCGCCTAAAAGAAATTTATTCGCAACATTAGTGTTTCGCAACCAAATTAAGAACATGTTTCAGAAGAAATTAGAATTTATTTGTGTCATATTGAAGTGGAAATTGAACCAACGACCCGTAGATTATTAGTCATACTTTGCTACTATTAGACAAATGTCTAAATGTCAAAGAGCCCGCCATTTTGGTAATTTCCCCTTCTGGCGGTAAGTTTATACGTTTTTCTTTTTCGGAGAAACCAACATAAAATTACTATGTATATATTTGCCTCTAAAGCGTGACTGGGCAATCATACATGTAGATTTAATAAAATAAAAATTGTCGTGACTGAAGCTGAGTGGATGAAAAAATCGTGTGGAAATCGCATTACAATATCACTGATAGCCTTAATGAGGGAATTTAAATGAAAATTAAGGTCAACGCGTCATGGAAATATAATTTATGCCGAATTAAAATTCAGTTATTCTAACAAATATTATTTGCATAACAAAACGACTGCTGATTTAAGTAGCAAGAGTGTTCTCATTTTCGAATTTAAATTACAATTTTCGGAAAACGGAAGTAAATAGATCGGTTACTGCGTGAATTAAATAAATACATTTGAAAGTGGAAGAGAAAATTAAAAACACGGTTTATTTTTTCTAGTTTGAGCTTTAAATGTTACATTGCTTTACAAGGGTTTAAAACCCTATGAAATATCATCAATTGTTTCGAAAGAAACAATTTCTGACATCTTGTTTCAAAATGTTGTATTTATCGCTTTATATGGTATCAAGAATAATCACATACAGTGTAAATATATATATATGCCTATTGTCTATGTAAATACCATTAGGCAAAACAAAAGACTGATAACATGTCATAATCTATCAAATTGTATGGAATCAACACAAACTTGATAAACACATTAAACTATAATAATATATACTTCTCTAAAATTGGTTACTAAATGGCTTTGGGTATTAATTAAAATGACTAATATAATTCGCGTTCTAAACCGTTAAATATATTGAATAGATTTTTTTAAATTCTCATATACACATATAATCCTAACTCTGTTGCAGATACATTCTCTGTGTTTACTTGGGATAGTATGTCTCAATTTATTTGTTTTTTTAGTTTATCATTGTGTTTCTAGCGAAGTGTCTATGCTTAGATTTTAATCGTCTTTATAACCATTTACTTTATTTGAATGATTCATTATATTATTGATTTTTAATACAACGTCAATGGACGATGACCGCGGGTCAACGACCTTTCTGGTTAGATGTTTATCCGTGACCCGCTTTTCATATCATTTTCCTCTTTTTATCGTGTCTGATTATTTACTTTTGTATATCAAAGTAGGCTTATACATTGACTAGAGCGCTTAGCTTGGAATTTTTTTCGAAGTCAGAGATTCAATCCTTGGTGGTGCAAAAAATATTCTTTATTATTACAATCGGCACATCCTGAGTAATAAAAAATATATACTGTCTGTAGTTTACGTGAGTAGTACACATTTAAATAAAACACTTTAACGGTTTAAAACTCGAAATATATCAGTTAAACTTATTTTAACTACGGCCCTACTTTTCGATTGTTTAACAGCAGCCAGGGTGAGACCCCGAGACCACGGTCAACTCAATATACTTTGTATTATACCGTTAAGTTTTTTATTTAAATAAAAAATATATTTAAATCATTACACATACATAAGTATAATGCGATTTTTGTTTAGCTACTGTTGTCATATATCCCTTACATGAGGGTTAATTCCAAACGGTAATTAAGAGTTAATAACACTGATACTTCAAGTAATGAGTATATTGACAAGTGAAACTGCATAAATAACTGGAAAACAAGAAATTCAGAAACCGGTTTCTCAAATGTTAACGTTAAATAATAACGAGTTTTTCGTTTACTTTTTTACAAATACTGATAAAATGTATTTTGCTTTAGACAATATTATTTTTGTAAGTCTACAAACATCATTCGAGCATTGTTTTACAAAAGTACTAGCTGTGGCAGCGACTCTGTTCACGAGAAACATTATTTTGAGTATCCAATTTTGTTTTTGGAAACTTTTTCTCTCAATCATTATAAATTTGAGCTATTACCTACGACGTCGGTCATGCCTTCCCGTCGTTCTTGCAAGTTAATCTTAAAAGATAGACATATATCGCCGCGGACTTTTTTTAGATCATTTAAAGAGGAATCATTCTTTCATACTTATTTTTTGGGTATCTTGAACCGTTTTTACAGCATCGGAAACCCATAATGATGAATAATTTTCCCAATTTTTTTTACATATCTCGCTATCTCTTCGGTTGTATTAGTCAAAGGACAATACAATATATATAGCCTCCCTCCATAAATGCTCTAACCAAAAAAATAAATAAATTCAAACTCGTAGTTCCCGAGATTAGAGCGTTCAAATATACAAACAAACAAACTCTTCAGCTTTATATATTAGTATAGATAGATAAAAACTCGTGTATATTAGATAGAATTTAGGTCTGTTTTCGTCTTCAAAAGTCAATGTGCCAACTTAAAGAAACTTGTCTTCTTCTTCCTTATAACTTAAATTAGGCCCCAATCTGTATTTCCTACCTGTTTTTGTGTCGTCCTCTTTTTACAAGCATGAACCGAACACAGAAACGACACGCCACACATTATTATTATTTTTTTTATATATTGTATTTACTGTGGTAGCTCATGGTTTACACTAATGATCGCAAATCAAAATGTATTATAGCAGGAATTGGCCTTTGCTGTAGCGATGGCCTGTGTGCAGCGGCACTTATCGAACCGAGTCTTGACGTCCGACACTCGGAACACCTAATTGGGTTATACGTCAAACTAACGTCACGCTTATTGTTTCAGGTACCGGCTGTTGTGAAGTACCTCGCCGGCTACGGGGCGGCAGTCGACTACCAGATAGTGATGTCCTAACCCCGTCGAGCGGGAGGCTGCGTCCGTACCGACGATAACTCTCGCATATAATGAACGATAGTGCCGTCTCGTTCTGATAACGATAACGATAAATAACGCGACCACGCAGACGTTAGTGGAGTTTGGAATCGAATGTGCTAAACATGCTCGTAAACATTTTGTCGGGCTTCGCGGTCAGCTGGCTAGTGACGTTAGTGGGATGTCATACGCCGGGAAGCGAACTGGAGTCGACCAGATATGGTCCAGCCGACGAGCGCTTCGGCAGTGACACTTACACCGTCGCGAATATTAACATGACATATGTGGATGAGCATGGGACTACTATTACTGATACTTCAGAGGTGAGAGAGAAACATCTCGTACTGCAATATTTCGTGAGTACTGTTTGCTAACCGTGGATTAGGTATCAAGCGTTATTTTTGTTACTACTTTGAGAGTATAGTCATAACGTTTAATAACATCAGTAGTTACTTTCCGTTCTACTGGTATATTTCGTGATGATGGGTGGTAGGAATATCGAAATTCAATTCAGGTCACAAACCACCATCCACGGATGACAAAGCCGTGAAGTTTCATAGCGTTTCACTCTGTGGAAGCCACTCAAAGCCAAAAATACGAAATCTAGTAGATGTTATGGCTGGGATCTTTCACCTAGCAAGTGAACATAAGATGTATAAGATCAACTTTGACTTGTATAACTTGTAAATGATCATCTCGGTTTTGAGAATCAATTCTCTAGTACAGAAGGATATCTAACGGTCAGAGAAATGTAACAAATAAAGGAGAATTATATGCGCTCCTCTTTTTGGTTGTTTTAAATCAGATCTGATTCATATCTATTTTAAAGCATATTATCTTTACTTCTATATTTTCCCCGAGTAATACCCCTTTAAAAAAAACCCCTTTCCCTTTTTAAACCCCCCCTTTTTTTTTTCCCCCCCCCCCCTTTACCCCCCCCCCCCCCCGTTTTTTTTTTTCATTTCTATCTTTTATCAAATACTAGCTGTGACAATGACTTCGTTCGCGTAGAATTGTAATTTTGGGCACCCAAAAGTTTTTGTAAACCCCTTCATCTTTAAAAATGATAGCTGTTACACACGACGTCGTTCGCGTTTCGTCGTTCTTGCAAATTAATCTTAATAATAGGTATATACCGTCGCGGACATTTTTTTTAGATCATTTAATGAGAACTCATTCTTTCATACAAATTTCATACATTATATTAGTATAGATGTCTATTTCTGTAATAATAATTACTTTTCTGGGTCAAAGCATTTTTGTGTCTCACACTGTTATTCCGCAATTGACAAGTTTCTCGAAATTTACAGTAATGTATTCGTTGATAACAATTTAAATGTAATGCGTATGACACCGTCGTTAGTCACAAATGAATACTAATTTTTATTCCAATTAGTCACTGTTAAATTTACGTCTTTTTTTTAGGGAAATGTGAGCGGTTAAACCTAAGGCATAGTTACAATTGCGGCCTGTTTCTGGTTTAAGATATTATTATCTGTTTTGTTCACTATATCATCATATATCTATGGTATAAGATGACACGGTGAACATTAAAATAAAACAGAATATCGGTTTAAACGTGATATATATATTAGGTAAACTATTTAAATAATTTTTAAATAGGTTTTACTAATATATATCGCACGTCATCAGGAGATGTTTATCTCCTCGATTGCTCGAAGAATTATGAGTTGTCCGCCGCGGTCACAGATTATATACACTCTGACAAGCGCTGAGAACCTCAGAACCTTCGCTGCCCAAAAGACAATGATATGCTGAACGACGGCCGTGAAAGCCTCGAATTTATTAATATATATCGCGTTTGAAACCGGCAAATGTGTTCTTTTTTTTAATGTGTACTACTCGCGTAAACTACAGACAGGACATAGTGCACGTTTTGAGTAGTGTTTATAGTTTTTTAAAATATAAGTTCAAGTAATCCGTTTCTAATTTTTTTTTCTATATTATTTTTATACAATGCATCTGACTGTCGGAAATACTTATTGTAGTGGAAATTTATACTTTTTATAGAAAAGGCATAAATCTAACGGTTTCCTATGGTAAAGGGCAAACATGAATTCATTGCACAATCTTGCTTTCTCTAACACCAACCAGTTCTTATATAATGACCTTTTGTACTTGGCTCTGTCTTTTTGAATTGATTTACGAATATCAACTTGCATCTGTAGTACCTCCGGAGATAGGTACAGCATAAACTATTTCTCTATAACCATCATAAAACAGACACAGGTATGTCTGCCCTAAGTCGCGTGAATAAAAGAACAGGCATAACTAGTTTTAACGCAACTGTCTCAATTATATAAACCGTGAATTGAATTACCATCCGACCTGAAAAAGATTTAACTTCTCTTTTATTTCTCTTTTTAAATGACTTCGGTGTTCCTAAACGATCACTTCAACTGTTTACGTCAATTCGATCAGTTTTTCTACTGGTGCCGCTACATTTCTGGGTGAAACAAATTTCAAATTACCGCGATAAGGTTATGGAATACCTTACCCGTCTCCATTCGTATGACGCCTTCCCTCCTATCCTTTAAAAGGCTCCTCTACAAGCACTTTTGTCACTTAATTACCCATCTGAATAAATTGTCACTATCTATTAATATTGATTATATTTAACATTGTAATTTTTGTTTCGCCCACCTTGCACATATCGTTTTCCTGTAAACTTTTTCCTCTTTCATCTTGGGTTGCATGGAAGAGATCGTTCGTTAGCGATAAGGCCGCCCATTGCACTCCATATTTTTATTAGATATTATTTGTTTACTATTTTTCTTCATCTAGTTCTTTATTTATTAAAAATTTTATTAAACTTTTAAAAGGTGTGATTACTTAAAAAAAATCGCAAAGGTTATTCGAGATTGCAAAAAATAAATACCGAGTGAATAATGATCGGAAATGTTGACACATATAACTTATCAAATTTGATGTCATGAATTTGACTTTTTCTACGAATCCGACGCTTATCATTCAATTTTGCCTGTTTTTAAAAGAAGTGTCAACTACAAGAGGTATGAACAAGCATTTTAGTAATCTTTACAAAAGCGGAAACAAAATGTCGTTCTATTCTTAAATAGCTCTATCGTAGATCGAAGGTTTGATCTTATACAATATTATCTACCTTATATGTCAAAACAAACGCGTGAGAAACAACGTAATCTCATTGATCATTCTAACATATTTTTTTTTTATTTTTTAATATGAATTCACAGCCTTGGATGTATATTATTGGTTGTATATAATTATATTACCTCAATACTGTTGTTCTTGTATCTTACTTTTGTTTGTATTATACGGGATAGTATTTATTTATTTATTTAATTCTTCATTGCAACACACACACACAAAGTATATAGACATATAACTCAAAACTATGTTATCATGGACATTTGTAATAGTTATCAATAGTTCCCTTCTGTATTGTATTCCTTGCACGTCATAGATCATTTCTGTTAAGTCACTTTTGTCACCTAATTTCAATACATTTATAAATTAGCTTTCACTATTAGCATATAAGTCAATATTGTATAATTTTGCCCTCTGCAAATATCATATAAAACAGTAAAAACAGGTTACATTGTATTCCTTTAAAAAATAAGACCATTTGTAACTCTATATAAATTGTCAAACTTTTGTAAAGATAGCTTCCTTTTAATTGTAACTTCTAGGTTAAGCGATGTATTATTCATAGAATCATTTGTAAATAAAAACCTAGCGCTTAAAGGAACTTCGGATAGTTGTATCAAATACAACAACCACGAATTCCTAAAACTTTACTGTATCATTTTCAACCAAATTAGACCAAAGTTAAAAAAAAAAAAAAAAAAATTATATAGACATGATTCCTTAAAAATATTCTTAATTTATTACTTAATACAATTTTTAAAGATACATTATTCTCACCAGTTATAGAGTGCGATGCAATAAGCGGCCTTATCGCTAAAAAGCGATCTCTCCCAGGCAACCCTTGAGTAAAATGAAATAATTTATGTCATGGGAACGTGCAGGTCATGCATAGTACACAAATAAACAAAAAAATAATACGGTTAAAACGGATTCTTTGCGGCAGATTTGGTTACAGGAATAGGTACGTCATCCGAACGAAGTAACACAAATGTAAAAAGCAGTAGTACAAAATATAAATTTTTTTGCTATCAAAAATTAAATATTTGTAAGTTTTTAAAATATTCACTTATTTCATTTCGAAACAATAAGTTAAGAATAAGGTTTCAATGTACTCATACTAATATAGAAAGAGTACTATTTAGAAAAAGTGTAATCATCTCTGGTTCAACTTTTAGGGCTCCTAAATCCGAGTCTTAAATTTCTGGTTACCTCCCGCCACTCAGTGTCAATGACATCACGGTTAGTGGCCCAATAAACGAAAATAAAGCTTTTATTAAAGCGTAAATGCGGTATAACAAACCAGGAAGTACTTGAAGAAAAAAACACGTATTTCCATTTTCATAACTCCTGTTATCCGTTATATAAAGCTACTTAAGCTTGAAAAAGCTTATTTTATTGAGTGTCATGGGTTCAAGCCATGCCTGTGCATTTTTTTAATATATGGCGAACAGTTTTTGAATCATGTATATTTATTTAATTTAGTCGAAATTTTTTTTCCATTTGATACCTACTTAAAGTTGGAAAAAAATACACTATCGGGACCTGAACCCACGGCACTTTAAAGCTTGCAATGGTTAAAACTTTTAAATAAAACACTTTAACGGTTTAAAACGCGATATATTAGTTAAACTTATTTAAAAATGATTTTTAACTTCGGCCCGACGTTTCGGATGCTTTGCAGGAGCCGTGGTCACGGGGGGCCCCGCTCCCAGTGACCACACGTTGGCTCAAATAAGTTTAACTAATACATCGCGTTTTAAACCGTTAAAGTGTTTTATTTAAATGTGTACTACTCGCGTAAACTATAGACAGTACCTTCTAATGATTAAAACTTCTCGAAATTTTTAAATGTGTTAACAAGGGGGAACATTAGTCATTTTTGCATTTTCTATATGTCAAATTGTACTGTTGGGGTTCGAATCTCGTACCTTATGATCGTTTTGCGGTACTCATTACTAAATCAACATCCTTAAGTTAGAAGCACGGATCGCCGTGGACACCTGTTCAAGTCCCTCTCGTGTCTGTTTTTTTTTTTTTTCAATTTAAATAGATTTTTAATATACGTAGATATATGTGCGTACGTGCCTTTATATATTTACGTTTTTCGTTGTTCACGTTTCAATCACGCTGTTTTCAGTTAATACAGAGTACAGCGGCCCAGCTAAATCGTTTTATTGGCCACCTGCCATTCTCATATAAAAATACTATCGACCCCAAAGTGTCGTTCGGAAATACTTTGAACACTTCGAATAACAAAATAACATCGTTAATAGCTGAGAGGTTATATGTTATACTAAATGTTCGCATTGATGGTTAAAATTTGTTTGGTTCCTTAATTACCTAAGAGCGGTTTATTTTTGACGGAGGAGGATAAAAATTACTTAATGGAAGGTTAGCTACATAACATCTAAACAAGATGCGCCGTCGGCCTATTTTATTTTTGAACTTTCGGAAAAGAATATGAAAAAATCCTTTCCAATAAGTTTCTAGGTAAAATCTTGTGTGTTGTTGTGTCTCCCTATAAGCGTCTAAAACATACCTATTTGTATACCGTTTATATTTTCCCGGGGTGTAAAAATTTAAAAAAAAAAAAAATAAGGGTTTAAAAACCGGGCCCCCCCCCCCGCCACAACCCCCCCCCCGGGGGGGGCGGAAAAAAAAAAATATTTTTTTATATCTCCTATAAGCGTCTAGACATACTTGTATGTCCGTTTACATGCGATTAGTCTTGTGTTTTGAAGAAGGTAAATGTGCGTTTAATTCAGTCCCTGTGACTAGTATTTATTTCTGGCAACATTGACTTTGACTCACGCTACGTACTTATCTATTTTCGTCACCTAAGAAGACTTCACGCATATTATTTTAGATGGTCCGACTCCAACGTAAATAAAGCTTTCATCTCACCAATCCAATCCAATCTTTATAAACTTTTAATTTATACCTTTCATAAACACACAATGCGTGTTAAAACATTTAAAGGATTTTATTTAATATACAAGTATATATTAAAATTGAATTTAACACATGCAAATTAAATAAAGAGTACACTAAAACTCAAAGTAAGTATGCAATACTCAAATTATCTCCGATGCAGGCGGGTATCGACCCGGCAACAATAATTTCAAAAGAGAGCATGTAGACTCAAATTTTGTCTAATTATTAATTTAATTGTGCTCGATCAGACTTCTGTGCCCGACCGAAACAATTTTTTGCTTCTCTGGGATTCGAACCCAGGACCTCTCGCGCTTATCGCAATGCTAGGCTACAGAGGCGGCCTGCGGCGGTAAATAGTTAAGGGTGTAAATTTGACATCTCATGTCGGTAAATAAGTCTTCGTGAGGAAGTGAGTTAATGCCATGGAAATAATGATAAATCTAAGACGTACGTGTGCATGTTTGTTACTGTTTGACGCTTAAAGAGCTTGATTTATAATAATAATACCAATATTGATCTAGACAAACAAGTGAAAAGACACTCTGCAAAAACAATAAATGAAAAACCATTCACAATTCACGTTCGTTCGTTCTCGTTTGCTTCACCTAGGCAGTACCTATGTTTATAATGTACCGAGCAACTTATATTTAGTTAGGTTTTGTATGTTTCACGAAATCTCTGTTAGAATATTGAGCTGTTTATGAAATTATAGTTCGCAACCGTTTTAATCGAATTGTTTGCTTTCAACAACAAAACTGTTGATATGCGCGCTTGGCGCTAATAATAAACATTCAGAATAGTTCAAATATAAACTTTATTGCCCGAATATAACAGTCATATTTGTGTGCACATATATACAATAGCAGTACGATCGTTGTATTGGTTGTATGAATATAACGTTTCCTCGCATATGACTCACTTTATTAGCACCGCATAATAATGACCTCAAAGTTCAACGTGGTAGCTTAAGATATTAATTTTATGCTACTAATACATGTATGTATGTATACATATCGTTTGACGGGCCGCAACATTTTTTAAATAAATTTATAATTTATCTGAAACGTGTTGGACTTCATCTGGAAATCTGGATAAAAAGCGGTCCACCACCATCTACAGAAGAGAAATTCGTTTCCGAATATCCAAAGATGACATAGATCGACAGCTCATAGTATTTAGTTTCCATCTGTGCACGGTAATCGCGTAGAGTCAATAAAATTAACGTAATTTCCCGGCACTTGTGTTTAATACGTTAAAAACCGAGAACCTTCGTCATGACGGTAATTAGCCATTCATTGCTATCTTTGATCAATGAGATTGTCCAAAAGAAACAAATGAAATCAGCTGGAAGAAATTCGACTGCAATTATATTTGTCAAAAAGCTTATCCACAGATTTGAACCGAAACATCGACTTTCCAAATTTTAACACTCCTCATTGATATCAATTGTTCTCATTGATATCAATTTACAGTTACTGTATAATCCATACAGTTTAACATCAATAAAAATATTTCTCATAATCAATATTACCTTTAACATCGCTACAATGATTTTTGGTTGCAATAACAAATATACAGACAGAATAATCTCAAAACTTAACGAACTAAGGCTTGAGTTGTACTACTTATTTTCTCATACTAAGTTATAATAAATTAAAAAATAGGCTAGAACTCTTCCCAGACCGATCTAGATTCGGAACTGTGCCGCGTCTTGTTATGCAGGCCAAGAACGGATTTCGCTGACAACAAGCATCCACAAGTTAGACTCGAGTTGAGTGCCTCGTGCTGTGAGAAACGTCAAGGTGCACCACTTTCATTGCACTGAAGCGGTTTAATAAAGTTTAAACAGCTTTAACGCGAAGCCTTATAAGTTCACAAATTATATTTGTGCGAGAGATAGGTCAATAGGGCAGGCGTGTGTCTATACATTATAATTGTTAACATTTTAGAAGAAAAAAAGTATGATAAAGATATTTTAAAGGCTGAACTGCTGAATAATATCAATAAACTAGCTGTGCCCGCGAATAACTCCGCGTGGAATAGTTATTTTGGTTTGTAAGCTTTATAAATTAAAGATGTTACCCACGACGTTGTCCGCGTACCGTTCAAGTTATCCTCGAAAGATAGACATATAATATCGCGGACATTTATTATTTAGATAATTTTAAGAGAAATCACTCTTTCATATTTTTTTGTTAATTAGACTGTTTGCGCACGCAACGATAGCTCTTCCATTAGTCGCAGCCTGTTTTTTTTTGTTATGTAGCCTTCTTCAATAAATGGTCTATCCAAGACATAAATAATGGTTCAATTCGAACCAGTAATTCCTATGATTAGCGTGGTTAAACAAAACAAACAAACTTTTAAAAAGCTTAATAATATTTGTATAGATTAATTCTTAACTCTACTGTGTATCACTCGCTTAGCCTTGAGATGACATTGCATAATTCAGATTAGATCTAGGCTACAGAAAGAAACAAAGAAAATCCCTAGCTGCACATGCTAAGAAGAAAAGAAATACTTTCATAACATTAGCAGTTATAATACTTATAAGCAACATTTTCAGCCTGAAACCGAATACAGTATTGCGTAGAACAATAGGGAAATGTTTTCAAGCAACACCCTAATTCTAAACATTTTTGTTAGTGCTTATCGTACGCTAAACGTTTTCACGTCACGTTCGCATTCAAAACACCTTGCGTAACCGTTAACAGACACGAAATTTGAAACAGATAAAACATCATTTAAAAAAATCTCATATATGATTCTTCATTCGTATCTCGCTCAAATCAAAGCATTATTTTTGTCGTTTGAATACATTATTGTCCCACATCTGGGTACAGTTTTAAGAGAACTACTTACCTTTGTTTTAACGACTACCTCCACTAAATTAGTGATGCTAGGATTACATGTAAGAGAATTTCCATTAGAATTATTAATTTAAAATTCATTGAAAAGAAAGAATTTTGTAAACAAAATCAAATTAGATTCTGGTAATGGTCTATTTTAAGTGCTATTACGCACTGTCGACTAGTCGTCGGCGACTGTAAGTTACTATAGTTTAAATCGATGTTAGTCGCCCAGGCAACTCGGCGACTAACAGCCTCGCATTCTTCAATCGCGAGAGTCGCCGGCGACTGGTCGACAAAGCGTAATGGCTCTAAATGGATGGAAGGAGGTTTAAAGTTTAATTCCATTGGTCAAGAGTACAATGCGTTGTCGGGATCGTAGATAACATAAACTAATTTTCTTACTATGTTTTCAGAGCACTTGTTAAGTATGCTCAAAGAAAACACATTGTAATAGTACATAAGAGTACTGTGATTTTGTCACTATATTCACAAATTACTAGTACCATATAATATAGCGTAATGTATGCTGTTCTAACTACTATGTGTACACAGCTTTATGTATTGTTATCTCATTCTCGCACGATCGTGCCTTTCATACAAATCGGGTCTTCCGCTTCCGTATATAGCGTAGTGACGTCACACATTTTTTCTCTTTGTTTATAAACAACTAATTCCAGATCCTTCGATATTATCTTAATGATGCGATAATTTCTGCCCAATTTGAATATGATAATAAGTAATAACGCCCAATTAACGAGCATTAGCGAAATATATCGGAATTTTACAAAATTAACAAGACGCGAAACACGTACGCGGCATGTGTTGAAAAACAAAATTTATACGGGGTTTAAAAATAGGCTAGGAATTTCAAAAGTATGTTAGCTTTTCGGATAAAAAGGTCTTTCTCATTTAACTAAGTGTCAGCTCCAATCACACCACAGCAAGCGATGCGCGGTAGTATTCGAAGCCTCGGGCTCAGTACGTAAAAACAAAATAAAAAAAAAAATCCAATCACACTACAAATCGAATCATTGTAGGACAATATTTTTCAAAATGAGAGGTTAAAAAAAATATTTATCCATCCTCACATCTTAGGTTTATAATAATATAAGGTGTATGCATATAACAAGTGTTGTAATCGTATAGTTACCCTATTATTACATTAATAGTATCTTCATACACTGACAGATGTCAAAACTAACCATATTGAGATGGTAACGCATTGAAGAAGTTCCAAGGTCCTGCCAAAAGGAGTTACGGAATAATCTTGAATGCCCTCTTTACAGTATAATTATGCCATGTATTGCAATATTTATACGTTCGATATATGAGGCCGCTAGAGGCAGAGTAGCCTATGTATAGCCTTTAATATACATTTAAAACTACAGCAAGCACAATTTAATGGTTATTGGCTTAAAGAGTAAAATATGAATAAAATTTAAGAAAATATAACCTTCACGGAGTATGAGAGATAAATTCAATTTTAATATCTATTTAATTTTATACCTCTATATGATATCAGCATTATAAAAAAAAATAGGGAAATGCCACCCATATAAAATTAAAAACTACCTGGGTGAACCCCAATGTATTCATATACCTACATCTACAAAGATAACGAACAATACATTAGGTAGGAAAAGAGGAGATTCATGATTTGTATTGCATTATTATAGTTCAATATAATATTTTATTTAAAATATGTAACATAGCATAAAACATCTCTATTGGCAGAAGGAAGGAAAGAAAGGTCTATTTTTATGCTTATATTTCTTGTCTTCATATTTGTGTCAGGGTTGGGAAAGCTAGGAGATGAATACATGCGGTTCTTAGATATACATTCTTAGCTATAAGTTAGTCTTAAGGCAAATGGCAATAGGTGTAATTAAATAAATAAAATAAACAAATGTAGGTTAAAGGCCGGTTCAAGTCCTGCCCGAGTCGAAAAATTTTTCAATTTATTTTTGATTTTTAAATTAAATGTAGGTTATTTGAAAAATGTAATCAAATACTGTCTGTAGTTTACGCGAGTAGTACACATTTAAATAATACACTTTAACGGTTTAATACGAGATATACATTAGTTAAACTTATTTGACGTTTCGGATGCTTTGCAGCAGCCGTCTTTACGGGGACACCCCATGTTGAACTAATATATACATGTATCGCGTTTTAAACCGTTAAAGTGTTTTATTGAAAAAGTCACATAATGTACTGAATATGCTTTGCTTTATAGAAAAATATTCTAATAATTAGTTAACTAAGTTAAAGTCACTCTCTTCATACTTTGTCTCTCTACAGACGTTATGACATAATTGGGAGTAGATTATATAATTGGATGACAGTGCTAATAAGCCATTAGGACTGTAATAAGAACAAGTTACGCAAATAATTGAATTGTCTGTCTATTGGTTTAAGGAAAATCTTATTAAATACGGTTTGTAGTGCTTTTATCATTGAAATAACAATGGTCTAAGAATAATATAAGACTACGACATAATCACCTACTGTTAGGGCTCATTCTTTATAAGGGTACCCTCTATCTATCTAATCGCTACCCTTAAACAATCTACTATGCTGGCTGAACGCGTTATTCTACGATAAGTCAGATTTTTCCATTACTGAATGTACGTTCAAAAATGTAGATAAAGATAATTTTGGTACAAATTGGACCACCGAATTTGCGTCCTTACGAACAGAAATCGGATGCACATGCATTTGGAAAACTTTTTCATAGCTGTAATATATAAAAAAAATGTAATTTAAGTTATGATTTTGGCTGAGAGTCACACTTATTTTTTTGTAATATTTTTAAATTATGGGGAATCTATTCGCTACGTAACGACTTAAGGCGCTAGTTCTTTCAGGTATTTTTTGGTTGCTTTATCGGTGATTCCACGTTTCTAATACTAAGATCCTTTGATATAGTTCAGGTATGCGAAAGTTATTAAAATATAACAAAGAATGTTAAAAAATGTCGTTTCTGACAATTGACAATTTTAATTTAGTAGCCATAATGACTTATTTACACAAGTACCTTTCAAGTAATATTTATTATACTATGAGTGTTTTCTATATTCGTTGCAGTTGAATGGTTACCTTGCCTTGGCTGCAAGTCCGAGGTACAACTAAAATAGTTTTTTTGATCAGTGAGGGTAGAGTGATAATTAAGAACACATAAATCTCAACTAAGTCGTAAGAAAAGTATTCCTTCTAAATGTTTATTTGAAACAGAAGACCGAAAAACGTTAAGTAACGAATAACCTTTTGTGCCCTTTCGCGGATCTGTAACAAGCCTTAGAGTGTGATCCTCGGTTCGAAATTCTGTAAAAACTTAAATAAACTTCGATCTTGCCTTAACGTTCTCTTTCCTTCTTTCCAGTCCGGAAAATACGGCGAGGGTATTATACGAAATGCGCGCGGCGTCGCCGTGCATATTCGTGCAAAGGGACCGGACGGTGCGCACGACCATACGGGATGCACGTGGCCCCTTTTGTCCACGGCGACACCGATGAAGCCCCTGCCCACTGAGCCCTGGATTGCCGTCATCCGCCGAGGCAGCTGCAACTTTGAGATCAAGGTAATTATCAACGATGACCCGCCATTATTCTGATAGGCGGCCATCTTAGATTTACAATGTTTTTGATTTTATTATATTGTATTGTCATCTAAATTAAATGTGAGATGTACCACATTTTAGATCAATCTGACAACGGGACTGCCGCCAAATTGTGACGCTGTACACTTCAAAGAATTTCTAATTGTGACCCAAATAAATTAAATTCCTAGTACGGGTCGAGCTAACGAGGTACAGTTACAGTTACAGTTGATATAGATGAGGAATCTGGAAAAATAAATTACATAATGCCCAAAATGTCTATTCCACGCGAACAAAGTCGCTGGCACACTAGTTACACCTAGTTAATAACAATTGTTCGTCCACAGGTGCAGAACGCTGTGAAGGCGAATGCATCGGCGGTGCTGATATACAACGACAGGGACACCCCAATGCTGGAGAAAATGAAACTATCGAGTGACAATGGACGTGAGTAAACGACTATCTGGTTATCTTAATCTGTCTTATCATCGTCAGTACTTTATTGCAATATTCCTTGATAAACGGTTAGTTAATATTATGATGCATGCATTAAAATAATAGAAGTAAATGTTATTTAAATAAAACCTTTAACTAAAACGCGATATATTAGTTAAACTTATTTGAAAATGATTTTCAACTTCGGCCCGACGTTTCGGATGCTTTGCAGCAGCGTGGTCAGGGAGAGACTGCTGCAAAGCATCCGAAACGTCGGGCCGAAGTTAAAAATCATTTTCAAATAAGTTTAACTAATATATCGCGTTTTAAACCGTTAAAGTGTTTTTTTAAATGATGCACTACCCGCGTAAAAGTATTTAAAATGTTATTTGTTTATTTCACACTTAAGTACACCAAACATATCTTACAGATACTATGCAATTTAAAACTATAGAGTGTACCGGGCGGCCTTATCGCTATAAGCGATCTCTTCCAAACAACCCGAGTAGAAAGAGACTTAACGATTAATTAAAAACTATACAGCGTGCAAGAAGTGCGAAACTTACTAATTACTTAATATTAGTTAAACTTAACAAATTAAACTTAAATTAATGATAAATGTTACTGTCCATTAAATGGAAGCGATGTTTTTTTTATCTTTATGATAGAGATGATAGAGGAGGACAAACAATAATACGGTTTACTTGATGTTGATGTTAGATGAAATACTCCAGCCTAGCATCTAAACAAGATGCGCAAGCGACTTATTTTGGATTTCTAATGCTAATAATCAACGTATTGTGTGTTCGATTACCATCAGATCCACTATACTTTAATTTTCTGATATTGATGATCTTATAATATTAATAAAGCAATCAAATTTGAACATTAGTTGATTAATTGTTACGAACCATTTTTCGATGGAATTGTGTTATTTTGAGCTGAAAGGTCCGAATGTCCGAAATCAAGATAGGGCGACAGTGCATCTTCGCAGGGCACTTCTCCTTTCATCGTATTTGACCCCAAAGATCGTCTGCCCTTCACTGTCATAAAAACAAATAGTCTACGACAGATTTTTCGTTAGTTTCTGTTTAGAGTAAACTACACTTAAAAAATGAGTCCTTGAAAGTGAAAATCAATACATTTGACAGGCGATAAAACTTTAGAATAGGTATTAATTTTTAGAAAGCAAATTCAGTATTGTTTCAGAGAACTATTTCTTAATTAGGAGCCTAAAAAACAAAAGCAATATGCGGCCATTTTGCAAAACTACATGGGTAAACAAAGGCTTATACAATTTATGTCTCTGTTGATATATTTGTTGGAGTTCAACATTCATAGTGTATGTACACGTGGGGTGAGGTATGAATGAAATTGGGAGTTAAGTAAAGTTCAAGCCGAAATAACTTCGGCGCCCTCTACCATAGACTCCAAAATAAACACTATTATGGCAATATTCTTGACAATATATGATATGCGAGCATGGCGTTCACTTCATAGAGGGCAAAAATAACACAGCTATATACATTTTGGATTTATGGGATATTAAACTTCACAGCTTTTTCATCTTTTGACGGTTGTTCGTGGTCTGGACGTAATTTTGATATTCCTAAATTCCATTTAATATCCAGCTTTCCAGATGAATTACCACATTATTGAGAAAAAAATATAAATTTATTCGAAACATTTTGGTCCCGGCAGGAATCGAACTCACGATTTCAGATTATATAGATTCAGATTATAAAGCCAACAGCGCATCTTGTTCAGATGTTATATGGCTTGAGTATTTCACCCATTATCAAGTGGACCCGAAGCTTGTCTCTTGTATCATATCATCGTATCAAAAAAAATGTTTCAGCGCCAAATTTACACAAATGAAATATAAATCGGATATCAAACCGGAATCAAATTGTGTATCAAATAGAATCACAGAAATATGTTCCGACAGTTACGAAACGGAACTATGATCAACATTGCAGTAAATTAAAATCGATAGGTAAAACAGGCGCAAAAATGTGTCTCCCGATGCATCCCACATAGGGGCAATGGGATTTCAATACAATTCAATAGTTCAGTTGTATTTTTTTATTTTCCTGTGGAGTTTGTTGTTAATTGAAGAACTCCGTTTGATATCTAAAAATAGATTCCATTTATACTGGGGCAGCCGATGCGGGACCATTCTCTTTTAACCCAATACAAAATGAATCAGGTTTTGAATCGTCTAGGAATATTATTGGACAAGTAACCTAATAGAGATTGAATATATTAAAATGTTTTATCATGCATGCTATGTCGTAAGGGGAAGGTGCAATTCTGTGTCCGTTTTATTGAACGATATTATTTATAATGAAATAGCCTTTTGTGTCCTAATGCTCGTAATAACTATTTGCACGTGATTCGAACCAGAGCATTGTCGTGTGTCGTCACAGATAAAATTTTAATTTGTTTCACATGATTTTCCTAAAAAGGGTTACCTGGAAGAAAACGCTTAATAGCGATAAGGCCGCCCGTTATACTCTTTGGTTTATAGATATTTTTTTATTCAGTCTAATTGTTGTATAATAAAGAATAGACACATAAATACCGAAATTAAAATGTTATGGTAAAATGCGTTTTGTTTTCACTATTACGAGGATTACGTATTTACTCTATCCGATTGTTCGTATCTCGTTAATCATTGTTTCCTTACAATATATCAGTGTTTTGATAGTTTGACAGTTTCCGAATTGCGTCAGAACTATCGATCAAATTGAGAATCGAATAAATAATATTGTTTAAATAAAACACTTAAACGGTTTAAAACGCGATATATCTAGTTAAACTTGTTTGAAAATAATTTTTAATTCGGCCCGACGTATTCGATGTAATAATTTTCAAACAAGTTTAACTAAAATATATCGCGTTTTAAACAGTTAAAGTGTTTTATTTAAATGTGTACTACTCGAGTAAACTACAGATAGTACTTATTTAATTTAGTTTTAAGTACGGCCTGATGTGTCACACGTTTCGCAGTGGCGTGGTAAGGGAGAGAAGTTAAAATAACTTCTATATAAGTTTAACATTTCGTGTTTCAAACTGTTAATGTTTTATTTAAAGTATTGAACGTTAATGATCTATTTCTAATATTAAGTTGTATTTAAATAAAATAAAATTGCTAATATGTTTAACTTACACATTTTGCGTTAAAAACAGCAAACTGAATCATATTTGGTCGTGAAATGTTATTTCATCGTCATGTATCAAAATTCATGTCTTCGTTAATAAAGGCCTAATTTATCTAATTATGTCTTCCTAACCTAACATAGTATCTCGCTCACTAAGTATAGACGAAAACTCGTCCTTAACTAGGTTAATTTCTTATTCTAAGAACGTACGTACTAGTTGGACTAAGTTTAAAATAGAATAACTACTACTAGAACAAACTCCTTGCTACTTACTAGTACTGTAATTAATCTGAAGTGAATTCATGTGGCTATTTCTGACAAGGAAATTAAACTTTAAATTATGTGTCTTATTGAAGTTATGGCCATATCGCGGCTGGTAGAAACGAAAATAAGCATTGTACGAACGCGAAAAGTACACATTTAAATGAAGCACTTGTAACGGTTTCAAACGCTAATATTATATATATTTCTACTCACCCCGTGGCCACGGCTGCTGCAAAGCAATCGTCTGGCTGTATTTAAAATAATCTAATATATCACTGCCCCGAAATGACTAACTAGTTAAGCGCATATAACGTGTTAAGAACGAGAGATTATAGTTAAAGTCCCAAGTGACACAATAAAAAGTTTACGACTTGGAGAGCAAAAAGTTACTACTGTCCTGCAGGAAGTTCTGCATATGCCGGTTCACGTCCTGTCTGTCCGTGACGTAAATTTTTTACAAAAAAATCGATTTTAGATTTTTATCTTCTTTAATCGCCGTGAACTATGAAGCGGACATATTTATGATTCCGTTTCATCGTTGAATTGCACACAGGCTTGTGTCATAAGCTTTCCTTTGATTACTCAGTTACGATTTTTGCTAATTTATTGCAATATTACATACATACTATCTAATCGTTTTCCGTATTAGTATCAGTTCATATCGATGATAAAAGTTATAATTCTTCAATAGACGGTTTTATCATCGCGCAGAATAATCATAATATTGATGTTTAAATGAATACCACTCCCTAATAACGAGTACTCGAGAATACCTATTTTAGATATCAATATTTGTTTTTTGCAACCTCCAGTTCAACTCTATAAATTTAATCTGTTACCTACGACCTAGTCCACGCCCGTCGTTCTTGCAAGTTAATCTTAAAAGATAAACATATACTATATTTTATTGGGAACTTTTATTTAGATCATTTAAAGAGAAATCATTCTTTAATACAAATTTTATAGGTATCTTGAACCGTTTTCGCAGCGTACGCAACGAAAACCTACAAGGACGAATATTTATACATTTCCCGCTGTTTCTTCGCTCCTATTAGACACAGCTCGATATTTTATAACCTTATAGCCTTCCTCGATAAATGATATGACTACAAAAGGTAAATAAAAATATTTTTATAATTTTTTACTCAATTGTAATTGTAAAATATGTAATTACTACGTAGGTACACCGAATCTTTTTAAATCTATTAAAGCAATAACAAAACAATAACTTGAAAAATATCTAGGTATTGGACTACAAAAAAACAATATCGAAATCGGTTCATAAACGACGAAGTTAATTACGAATTTACTAAAAAATTTATGATACATGTACCTCCTTTTTTTAAAATCTGTCAAGATACATCATATTAATAATAAATTCACATAACCATTGTTATTACATTCTAATAGGAAAACAAAGAGTTTTTTCCCCTTCCACCTGCGTGTATTTTTATATATTTATTAGATACGACGATAATTAAAATTTATAGGTTTTTTCTAAAACTACCCTCGAACAAATGCCATTATATAAGCTAAAGGCACGTGACTTGACAATTGACACGTGTCACGTGATTAATTTAATTAAACACCGACCATTGTGTTTAAATGCGGATTAATTAAACAATATAATTAAATAAAACGCCTTTTGTTGTTTTAGTAGAGCTTCTTATAAAAATTAACACGATATACGTACATTTTTTATATTGAGATTAATAATGTTTAAATAACAAACCTACAGACGCGTATCTATAACCTGCCTGTAGTTTACGCGACTAGTATAAATTTAAATAAAACACTTTAACGGTTTAAAACGCGACAAATATTAGTTTAATTTATTTAAAGACGATTCGCTTTTGCTTAGCAAGCGTGTTCACGGGGAAAGCATCTGAAACGTCGGGTTGTAATTAAAATAGTTTTTAAACAACTTTAATTCATATATTTCGCGTTTTAAAGCGTTAAACTGTTTTAATTAAATACCTATACACCTTTGAGGTTACAAGTATATAATTCCTGTTCGTCGCGATCGTTGGTCCAGTGTAAGCATGGATAATAATTAACTTGATTCGTTTTTTCTAACTAAATTAAGGTATGCAATTATGAAGATACTAAATGGATTCAATATATCGAATCTTGTAAAATTAAACATTTATACCGATAATAAAGATTTTTAAGTGTACCTACATCTGTTTTCATCCTGTGAGTTTTGAATGTCTAACGCCATTAACGCAAAATAGGGCGATAGCGCATCGTAATTAAATGTTATAGAGCTGGGAACATCACCACAAAAAGACTAACATAGAGTCTATAGTACTTTTCTATTTAAAAAAATATTTAGATAGAAAAGTACTGCAATAATTTTAACGTAGAAACGACTGACGAAATATAAAATAATTACGTCAACCGTTTAAGATCATATTTTCAGTTATCTTATCTCAAATCAAAAATAAACGATCGTAATGATTTAAATAAAACACTTTAACGGTTTAAAACGCGAGATATTAGTTAAACTTATTTGAAACTTCGGCCCGACGTTTCAATATTTATCAATATTGAAACGTAAAATATGTATCAATTTCAATGATATTTTAATACTATGGGAAAGTTGCAAATTTTGAAAATTATGCAATTTATCATTATTACAATAAACGTTTGATATATCACGTATGTAACTTTGCTATAATTCAAGTGATATCGTAACCATTTATTATTATAGTAAGATCTTTTTCAATCCTTATTTAATACTTTAACCTGATTGTATGTCGCTCAATAAGACTAAAATTTACAAATTATAGTAAGATGTACCATATAAATAAAACACTCTTAAGGGTTTAAAACGCTTAATGAACTAACCTTTTTGCGAATTATTTTTACCACGATTCTGCAGCAGTCGTGGTCACGTGGGGACTGCTACAGAATCGGCAACGTCGGACCGTTGATAAAATAAGTAAACATTTCCCTTTTTAAAGCGTTACAAATGATTTATTTAAATATGGACTATTCGGGTTAATAACACACAAGGCATTTCGAGTTAAAATAAAACTTCATATATCTATATATCGTCTCGGTACCTAATGCCTTCATATCTCTAAGCAACGTATAGTTTAAATAACAGTAAATAAAATCAATCTGTGAAGTCAGACGCAGTATTTGCCCCAATGAATATTATCAAAGATATTATTATGGAATAGCTAGCTCGTTCGATCGGGATAACTCTAGATCATCGTGAATCGTATATAGAAAAAATACTGGCCAACGATAATAAGCATAAAAATAACAAAAATGGTGCTATTTATAGATACCCAAATCTATCTATACGTAGAATCTATATATAGAAATATGGAATATAAAAAAGTTTATTGCCTACATAGCTGTATATTTAACACCATTAAAACAGTTTTAAAGGCGATATTATACATTTATTGTATTTGTGTAGACAAAGCCTTAATTTGTGAAATGGCCTCAAAAATGTGTCTCCTTAATTTTTTACTAGGATGCCTGTGAGATGTCAACGTTATGTAAAGTTTGGGCTTCAAGGAATGGCTCTTAGTGCTGACGCAGCAAACCTCAGCTGCTAAGGCCTTGGCAATGAAACCCCAGCTCTGATCTCATTAGTCCACCATAAATACAGCCCGGGATGAGCTCTCTCTGTAATGCAATTACTCTGTGCCAGGGCGACTATTTAGCCGTAAGCCTGATTAAGGCGGTTTACTATTAACAGTAATTATGTTATGGCGTTACGTCTATGGTGTGTGATGTAGAAGTGTGTTTATCATCTAAATTTGATCCACCTCCATATAAAATGCCTGTAGATACCTCAAAGAAGATAAAAATCGTTTCATCCACACGTTTTTGAACCGTTATATATTTTATCCCAAGGGAAGTCTAGACCTCGGTTATTTGATTGAAGATGTATCAATAGAATAACTATCAGGCTAAGATCATTCATCATCAAATTATTCATGATATCCTGCCTAAACTATTGATTACTCTTTAGACGGTTTTAAAACAGAAGTGTTAATCATAAAATTCGATTTTATATTTCTGGTCTTCCAGAGTTTGATCTACTAGAATGCAAGAAACTGTCACATCCTAGACCTATCTAAATACTAGAGTTATTACTCAATTTGTATACATTTGTCCACCAGATTTGGGTAGCGCGAAAGATATACTCCAGTCCCCTTATCCTTTGTGAAATATATAAAAATAAACGATTTTGTAATTATTTTATTTGTTCCAGGAAATATAAGTGCAGTGTTCACATACAAATGGAAAGGGGCAGAAATCACCCAGATGGTGGATAACGGAACCCGAGTTACGATCGGGATATCCAGAGGCCGGACACTCACACACGTCAACAATAATATAAATAAGTTAGTATTGAATTTTCAAAGCAATTGCAGAATGTAGTTACTCCTGTTTTTTATTGGCCAACATTCTTACAAGGATTGAAGAAATTAATAAGTTATGAGGGACGCAAAAGGTAGTTTTTGAATATTAACAGTAACTGGAATTTAAAAACATGATAGACGACAATAAAGAAAAATAAATTGCCAGTTAAAATTTTTTACAATCAGAATTACAATTAGTGTTTGAATACTAATTATATAATGAAAACAGTATAAGAACAAACAATATTTTGGACTAAAAAAGACAACATATACAAAAAAACAATATCGATGAAATTACATTATAAAGAACTAGGAACTAGGTTAATTAACCAACAAAACAATAGGTGCAATAATAACAATGCATAAAATAAAATAAATTATTAATTTGTTATTAGGTAAGTGAAGAAAAATATAAGACAGTAAACATCAAAGTAGAAAACGTGAAATACATCGCTCATCTTAAGGAGAAAAGCGTACATTTGAAATTTTTTGTAGAGATTCACCTATACATTAAGATATAACAACACAACAGAATAAAACAGTAGTAAACAAAGAAGTATCAATGCATAATGATTGTGGGGTAAACAATTTCGTTGAAAATAAGTCGATTTCTGCAAAAATATGCAATTGTGATGTTAGTAAATTAGCAGAAATGGGCCTTTATCTTATTTCATATGAAATTAAAAACTCTCTTCACAATGTTATAAATAAACTAATGTATATCAAACATTTTTAGTTTTTTTTCCGGTGAAACCACGGAATCCGGGTAAGTCCGTACTAGCTATTGTAATGTAGTCGTAGGCGGCTTGCCCTGGTTTCAGTTAGATCTCATATAATATTGATTATGAATGGACCGAAATTCGGTTAACAATTGGCAAAATTTCGGCAGCGTTAAACTTTGTCAGTCGGTGTAAATTTGGTTTACAAATTTCTACTAAACTTTTTCTATTAAAATTTATTCAGTATATAAAAAAATAATTATTTTTGTTTATTAAACAAATACAATGCGAAATTCGGTCGACATGTTAAACCTTCGCTTTCGCTTTAAACCATGTTTTCGACTCACCTCATATAGGCTTACCTACACATATAAATCATTTAGTACTCATGACAAAAGGCATTCGTGCATACGCAAACACTAAGAACGCAAGATATGCCTTTAATTAAGTTTATATTTTTCATTGATCTATCTATTATCATCGTTGCTATTTTTTTTCTTGCATAAAAACTCATTACATTACTAGTTGATACTAGTAATGTAATGAGTTTTATGCAAGTTTGTGATCAACTGTTAACATTATAGAACAACCGAAATAAGCTCCCTTAACGCTTCTGATACATAAGTAAAAACCTACAATGTCATCAATACCACTTGTTCTACCTTTTTAGTAAATAAATATTTCTTCTTAAAAAGTTGTGTTTCGATCTCTTTAAAAATGTTTTATTTCATATTCAGTCTGTACTTTATCTGAAATATTAGAAACTTATAAGAGGTCCGTCTTAAAAAATTAAATCCCATGCCCCACGGGCAAAAGACATTGATGTATCACTGATCGGTTTTATCTACAAGCAAGTAGTTATTCAGACTTCAATGTCTTGCCAAACAATCTCTTAGTTCCCTGGGATTCGAACTAAAACCTCTCGCGCTTAAAGCAATGCTAGGTAACACGTTTAATATTTGGCTACAGAGACGATCAGATCTTTTCGAAAACTAAACAATATTTGTCTATTAATTTAAAAATCGAAAATAAATTTAAAAAAAAATTCGACTCGGGCAGGACTTGAACCGGCATCTTTAGCGTTCCGTGCTGTTGCTCTTATTTCAATTTTATTTCGATTTTTTATATTATATAATGCCTTCATGTGCACTATGTAATAATATGTAAAAAAATATATAAAGTTTTCAAATATTTGTCTATTTTCCAGGACTTCAGTGCTGTTCGTGTCGATCTCTTTCATAGTTCTGATGGTGATATCGCTGGCGTGGCTTGTCTTCTACTACATACAGCGGTTTAGGTACATACACGCTAAAGACAGGCTCTCGGTCAGTAATTAATATTTTTATTTATTTACTATTATTAAGTCCTATATATTAGAACTTCTTCTTAATAAGTACTTGAAATTGAATAACTGAACCGAGTTATTAAATGCCACAAATTATTATTAATTTACGTTTACAAAAAATATAATGAATTTCGTTTTGATTGTTCTTTTAATTACGGCACGAACCGCCATACGGTTGAAAGAGCCGTCAAGTTTAATCGCGTTAGGATTTCAGTCTGTAGATTTCCGAATGTTCAAATCCAAAATAGATGTTATATCGCTGGGGTGATTCACCTACTATCAAGTAAATCCCAGACTTGTCTTTCTTTCTCTACCATAACAAGATTATCACCTATTTTTTTCTTGAGTATAGATTCAATGCAATAAAAGATTATATTATGTTTTCAGAAACGACTGTGCTGCGCCGCCAAGAAAGCTTTATCTAAAATTCCTGTTAAGAGCTTAAAGACTGAGGACAGGGTGAGTAATTGACTAAGTAGTCTAGAATATAACTTATCAAAAAAACACGCTTTGTAACAGTTCCTTCTAAGCGAAAAACAGTTTTTGCTTTGAAACGCTGTCTACATAATAATACATATAAATGTCTGCTAAAATATTAAATGAAATACAATTTTTACAAAGTATAAAAATGGTCGGTTTAAACTTTCGCATTTATAGTATTATTAGAATCATTGTTAATTAAATGTATAGTTTACGCGAGTAGTAACATTTTAAACTAAAACACGGGGAGACCCTTTCCCCCGGCTGCCCCGCAAGCCCCCCCACCCGCGGGTCTATACATTTAATCTTTCTTAAAGTGTTTTATTTAAAGAATCTCTTTTGTTTATACTTTTAAAGGGTAAAAATCATCTCCCAGTTAATTCTATAAAACTACCATTAAAAACTATTTTAGATAATAATAATCACATATAAGTTATATGGTTTAAACCAACTTTGATTTAAACCCTGTAATTTTCCATAGTAATATAATGTTTTTTTCTGATTCTGATAAAGCATTAATGGAATTAGTGTTAGCATTAATATTAATACCCCGTCAACTGATTACCAATAAATTATCTTATATGGTACTTAGATGCATTAATAGTGCATTATATATAATTTATTGAGTTCTCATGTATGTCTGTCGTAACTCAATGTTATTTTTCTTGTGTATTTACAATGTGCATTTGCATACATAGCAGATATCTTAATAAACACTGAAACGGTTAAGAGTGTTTTTTGTAATGTCTTTAAACGTGAAATATATTAGTTAAATTATTTACAAATTATTTTAACTATGGCCTGATGTTCCGAATGCTTTGCTTTGCCGCAGCCGAGGTCACGGTGAGACGAGACCGCGACTGTTAAATTAGAGTGTTTTTTTTTAATTTACTTTATTGTTAATCTTATTGTTTTATTTCTTATACGTTGTTCATATTGTTGTTGACAACAGAAGAGAGAGTTCATTCTCTTACTTCTTAAGGAATTTGTTAAAAAGTTTTAATTTCATGTTTTCAGGAGGTGCAAGGCGACGGCGAATGTTGCGCCATCTGTATAGAGCCGTATAAAGTGTCAGAAATGATAAGATCTCTTCCTTGTAGGTAAGTGTGACGAAATAATCGAGCCATTGAGATCTTTAGTGTGATATATGCCGTTTAAATTACCTGAGAAACGAATCTTGGCTCAGCATTCTGTTGGAAGAATAAAAGTCTACTTCAAGACGTTGAAAGACGCTGGCGTAGTAACCCTAAGGGTTTTGCGTTAACAACAAAATTATGTACACCTTCGTCGATCATGATAGAAATACAATAAAATATTCAATCTACCCACAATTCCTTTCAGACACGACTTCCACAAGAACTGCATCGATCCGTGGTTACTGGAACATCGTACCTGCCCCATGTGCAAGATGGATATCCTCAAATATTATGGCTTCGTGGTAAAACATTTTATATAATATATGCGTATATGTGTATTTCCTAATATCAAAGCCATAGGTCAATAGGCCATCTTGTTGAGATGTTATATGGCTGGCGTACTTCACATTCTAGCAAGTAACCCCGGAACACGGTTGTCATTCCTCAAGAGCTATACATACTTAGACATACTATACACTTTCTGTCAAAATCTCAATAATCATGTTGATCAATGTTATATATATTATTTATGATGGTAACACTTCTTTTATTAAATAGCTTATTTATTATAAATAAAAAAATCACGTATTGATGTGTAGACCAGGTGTAATTGCAATCTAAATTGAACCTTCGTGTTAGCTAAATAGAGGTTATTATATTTTCAGTTTACGGGCAGCCAAGAAAGTATCCTACAGCTGGACGTTGAGGAGGCTCGCAGCCGTGCTCTTAGTCCAGCACTCTCTCCAGCTAGGAATAGACATCCACTCACCCTGGTAAGACGAAGAGACTTAAATATATCTATACTAATATATCAAGCTGCAGAGTTTGTTTGTTTGAACGCGCTAATCTCAGGAACTACTGGTGGGGAATTGAAAATTATTTTTGTGAGCATTCATCGAGGAAGGCATAAAACATCACGCTGTGACTTATAGGAGCGATGAGTGGGAACACGCTGGTACAGTTTGTTAAGATATAATTGACGTTATTTTCTAACGTTTCAATTCTTCATATTTCAGCTAACGTCAGATAATTCCTACGGCGAGGCTCACAGCGAGCGTAGCAGCCGCGCTTCATCACCAGATCACTTAGTACCGGCGCACTCGCCGCTTCATGAACACAGGTTAGGCACAATCCCTTAATGATATAGTATTATGAAATTAGATTTGATTATATGTTCAAGTATAGTATATCGTTACTAGTAGTACACGTTACGATTTAACACTGTTAACGGTTAAAGATTTTTTTTCTACGACCCGGCATTTAGGATCTTTTGCAGCAGCCCCTCGTGACAATATATGGTCGTAAGTGTAGTTGAACAGTTTGAAAATATTTCAACGAATATATCTAGTTTTAAACCGAAAAAAGTTTTTTTTAATTTCATTTAAATTATATGTTTGATTCTGTTTATAATCATACATATATTTCTATTTTTATTTCAATTTATCTTTTTCAGTTCTAATAACGAGGAATCGCCAAACGAACAACACGAAGATTGTTCTCAAGAGGAACCGAACCCCGGTACTAGCGACGCCTGAGGCCTCGCACTATTGTAGGACCGCGGTGCTTTAAGAGCATGTTGTTGGAGATAGTCTTTAATACCGCGGTCCAAGATGCCCGCCGTGCCAAATACCCCCCTTCGCGCTAACCCCCCCTTGGGAATGGCTGGAACATGTGCGTTTGTGGGAGTTAATCTACCAATGGGATCACTGCGTTTGTCATACTAGGATAAAATGAAATAGACAGAATTGACTTTGATTGTAGCTGAATATCATCATGTCGTTACAGTCATCAACATTTATGCTAGTCCCAGCCATGGGACTACGAGAGCATCTGATGATAATCATCTAGATAGCATTTCAAGTCTCTTTCAATATCAGTTTTTCGGACCAAACATAGGTTGTGGTTTACTGGTCTTAATGACTTTTGGAATTGATATCTATTCTTGATTATGCGTCGATTCTACTAAATCGCTGGGAGAAATGTCTACTGTGGTCGTTATCAATCGCTTTTGGTAGATTTTTCCATTTGATATGACTTAGATTTCAATTATATGCAGTGAACGATATGAATGAGTAGTTTTAAGTAACTTTTCTTGCTACTGTACTTGTATTACTTATCCGTGTGATATATTTGTAAGTTTCATAAAATGTAGTCTGACCCGCATTTTCATTTCTCATAAATTCTAGCTTACGTGAAAATATTTCTTTAGTGGGTTTACGGTACATTTAATCTGTTTCTTTAACTAATATTAACCCTTCTATATAAATAGTTGATAAATATCACTGCATATAATGGATATCCCACTGCGAGTCAATGTTAGACGCTAGTGTTTCCTTGTGTTCATTATCACTAAGATAAGGGAAAATACTCAAAAAAGCAAAAAAAAAACTTCCAGTGATGAGTGGTGAAGTGAAAAAGTGATATTTTTTTAAAGGACAAATAATATTAGGCACTATATACCGCGATTCCGCCTAGTCAACGATGTACAGTACAAGCGATTCAGAAATATTGACCAATAAATAAAATGTATTATTGAAAGGAAATTATTTGTAAAGAGATAAATTGTTTGTTATAAAAAAAGACCAATTGTCTATGAAACAAGATGTTTTGAAAAGAAATTTCCATCTTAAAACAACAAATAGATACAAATAAATCGGTCTATTGTCGATTATTTCAAAAACTGTACTTAAATTTGATTTGGTTGATCTCACTTATGTATCCAAAACAAAAGCAATTTACGTACATGAACGCAAGACTTACACAAGAATCAATTTGACTCAATCTTATATCTTGTCCTTAAACTATGTCTAAAATAGTATGAAACGGTTGTGTTGGCCCTCTCTCTTAATATTAATTCATTTATCATGGTATCCGTCCATTAAATGAACCTAAATGTTTATGTTACTAAAGTTAGCTCGCTAGCTATATTCTTAACTCTAAGATGTTTTCGATGTTGTGTGACATTTGATGAGATTTTACTTTGCGAAGCTGTTAGACATTTTCGTTTATTAATATAATTTATCTACCGATCACTTAACTTACACATGTTATTTACATTAAAAATATATGCGGTCCGATTGCTAATTCTTGGTTAAAACCAATTAATTATCGTAGAATAGTTTCGTTTCTATTGACTGTCTATTTGTTTGACCAAGTGTTATGTAACGGCGAACATCTATACAGATAACAGGGCCAAACAACCATCGTTGCTCTAGGTGCCAGACGTAGACTGCAGGATCGATTCGTGGCTCTAATATAGTAAATACATTCTAGTCTGTTCGCAAGTTATATCGCTTACGATCTATAGATATTTTTGTCTCAGGTCCATCGGAAGTGATATAACCTGTATTAATTGTAAGGGATCATATTAAGTTTTATAAGCATTTAAGTAATCGTACTCTTAAGGTACTTATGGAGAATCCATTGGATTTTATATTAACAAGGAGACTGGTATGTTTGTACTTTACTGTTACTTCAGTTTTTGTCAAAGTTGTATATGTATTTACATTCCCCTCTTAAATATTCTAAATGTACACAGAGTGTTAAAATAAAAACCAATACAGTATTGATTATTTGAGTTTCATTTGATTCTTACCTAACAATAGCGCAGAGCTGAAAAGTTAGTTGAGTAGGCGTAAATAACCATGTATATAGCCTCGACATTAAAAATGTGTATAACCAAGTCAAATAAAAACAGAGGGAAATCTTTAATATATTCTTTATTCTTAAGATGTTTTATTTAGATGGTGAAATTTTAGTTGGACCCACTATAAGCGATTAGATTGATCTCAAGATCCGTTTTAATGTTCATTAGTAGAAAATGATTTAAAAAACATGTTTGTTTAAAATCTGTACCAGATCTAACAAAAAATACAGTCTGTACTGTACGCGCGTAATACAAATTTAAATGTATTAATTGAGATTTTATTGAAATCACTTTAAATACTCCAAAGTTACTAGGATTATATAAGTGAGCAGTAGATTACTTCAGTGAGTTGTGTCGTGCTAAGCGTCCTGTGATGCTGTGACCCTAGTACCCGTCACCGACCAATCATTAGCCGGGGTGCTGGCTCCGCCCACCGACCCAAGCGCAAGAACAATGGAGGCAATGGACACACCCCCAAAGTCAAAACCAATCTACAAACAGGAATTTGAATTCGCAGAAACAGGGCAGCGCTTCCGCATTGGATAATGACTATTCCTCAAAGTCAAAGAAGCCTAAAAATTTAAGATTTATGACATTGATAGATTTTTTATATTTCGCAGGGAAATAAAAGACATTTTGAAAAGGAACAAAATGATGAAGCAAAAATGTTTTCGGCATTAAAACAGCAGACTTGACTCTCTAGAAAAGTCCATATTTGACTCGTTTATTAAACTAGTCACTATTGACTCAACGAGCCAGGATATTAAAATATCAATGTTTTTTAGCAAAGAAGAGTGGATAGTATACAGAACAAAATCGACGGCATCCAATCTCAATGGATATCTGTATCTGCGGATTTGCGAAATCTCCTAATAAAACCTGTTTAGAAGTAAGAAACGTGCCTAATACAAACCACGTCTGCACCTCTGTAAATCTCTTCTAGTATCTAAACTCAAACGACATGAGATGTCAGAAAAACAAAAACGATTCGTCTAAGACTTCATTTAGTGGATCTCTCTGACACTCTTCACAAGAACATATAATTCTTAATGCAGTCAAGAAAAAGTTCCAGAACATTAACCCTTTAAGTTCAATGTTCTTGGGTTAACAGGTTACGCTGCTACAACTACATATTTACATCTCGGAATACCTTATACGAAAAAACCCAAACGCTTGTTTTATCTCGAAGGACTAGGCTAAATACCCTAATAATCTGAACTTCATAATCGGTATATTGACTTGTTGTGTCACAAAATATTTGGAGTGTGCAGAAAATATTTGAAGTTCGCTAACAATACTATATTATATATACATATTTACAATACCTTATAATCCAAAATCATTTTTTCTACCCCCTTCTCGCGACAAAGAAATATTAACTAAGTATTATTAATAAACTCAAATTAAATTCAGCTGGTGGGTGAGACAATATAGGAAGTGATCTGATTGATGTGAAAAAATCCTTAAAGATATTCTTGTGGCCTTTCTGTGCCACTTAAGAATCTCAAGCAATAGCTTTCCCGAAGCCTGGAAGCTGGCAAACATAACTCCTATGTTCAAAGGCGGAAGTTGAAATGAAATATCTAACTACAGACCGATTTCCATTCTTTCGATTTTTGCAAAGATAATGGAAAGAGTAGTTAATAATAGGCTACTCTCTATCTTGGCAGCAAAGTTTATTTTCTCCGGTAATGGCTGGCTTCCGCAAAAAGAAATCTACTGAGGACGCTATTTCTAAGCTTATTAATACAGTAAATGACGAACTAGCTATAGACCAGCAATGTATTGGATCATTTCTTGACCTCGCAATGGCATTCGATACCCTCTCGCGCCCTATACTTTTGTGAAAAATAGAGAACATAGGGCGAGGGGCAAGGACTTGGTGTGGTAGCAATCGTACCTCCATAATAGAAAACAACGCGCTTTGGTGGTTACACCAGCAACCAAAATTTTGTTCCTAACGGGGTACCCCAAAACAGCGTGCTCTGTCCTTCTCTCTTTTTTATTAACATCAATGATTTGTGCAATCTTTCTCTGTTTGCTTTGGTAAGTAATAATGGTAACATTTTCTTTTTTGCCGACGATATCTCTATTATTTATAGTGGCAAACAGGTTACAAAATTATTAGAGGAAGGCGTAAACAGCATCTTCATCATCAGGTGAAGGGGTTATTAAAATGATCTATCTGGCTGTCTGACAAGCCATACTCACCTATTGCATTCGGTTTGGGGAGAATCCGTTACAAAATACATACTAAAGAATTTTTATTTTGTTTAATGTACTCTTACAAAGGTAAACTCAAACACTATTATGTAAAAACGATAAATAACACAATTTCTTTCGAGCAAAATGTACATTGCCTAAAAGCCATACATTATTTAGCAAAAACTAATAGAGTGTTGTCTCTTTTCCACACAAAGAACAAAGACAAAAACAGTCCAGATTTACCCCCATTGTGACGATTAGGTAAATTGGCTATAGCAGTTTAGTGTAATATGCTTATAAGACTACAAACATTTCCTTTCATATTTATTTTATTTAATTTACTACGACAAACTCCAGGCTGTATCAACTTAATCGAAAGACCGTGGTAACATACAAGTAAGAAATATATTTAGTTCATAATTTGCCTTGTAATAAATTAAAAGATTTTCTTTCTGTCACATAGTTTGAGTCTTCATGTATTATTTTCTCTCTTATAGATTAATGTTTTTTTATTCACTTATCCCACAAACCAGCTTCCTTCATTTTCGCTTGGAAGTATTTTTCTAAAATGTTGGCACACCTAAAAATAAACAATCTTTATTATTTAAATGTCAAAAAATGCAAGTATTGTCCGGGTTTACGCAAGTATTAAAGATTGAAATAAAATACTTTTAACGAGTTAAATCGCGAAATATATTAGTTAAGTTTTGCTGACACGTGTCCACGGCTTGTTGCGAGGTGTCCAAAACCATTGGGCCGTAGTTAGATTATATAAAAACAAGTTACCTAATATATTTCACATTTGAAATTGTTAAAAATGTTTTATTTCAATCCTAGCATTTTCTCATAAGGGGTATAATCATTTAACTCAACAGTAGGTTTGGCAATAATGCTTAACTTTGTTTAGGAACTTTTAAAGTAATGAACTAAAATAATTTTATTTATTAGCATAGCGAAATAAGCAATTAGTCTATCCCCTAAATAATTATTAAACTAAAGTCATTTATATATGTCGGATCGTCTACCTGTAATACTCTGTATCTGGAGAATTATATAGTCTGCAATTGGTGAATATTCGGGTCATGTCTGCGATGAAGAGACGCCTCGCCACGTAGTATCGTGCCTTCAAGCGCTCTCCCATCGTACGGAGATCTGCACAATAATAATTTATCAACCATTTCTTTTAGGCTTACTAACGAAACGCATATGTTTCAAGTATCATCAAACTAATGACTCTTTTGACGGAGTCCAAAATGTTTCAAATGTTTTCATTTTATAATTTATCTGAAACATATTGGGCTTCGTTTAGAAATCTGGATAATGATCTTGTCTGTCGTCCTCTATAAAAAAAATACCACCAAACAAACTTTTGTGCTTATTTTGTTGATTCACAGTAGTTAGTGTTGAAGTCCATGTATATGAAGTATATCAATTATGTAAGATTTATAAAGAAGGTGCGGACACGCAACTATTTACGTTACTCTATATCTAAAGATTACAATTGCCTTACCCATAGGGTATTTTATGTGGTCATAGTAGTCCGGTACCTCAGCTTTATCCACCGGCTTAAGGAAGGGCCAGGCGGCAGCGTGATTCTTAACCTGTAAATTATAATTTGAATTTTAAAAGCTGTTAGTCGAGTTAAAAAAGTAACAATTACAAAGCGAGTTAAGACTCCAGGAGTAAGGTTTGCAGAAACAAACATTATGAAACAATTTTGATGCCAAAAATAACTATTCTACGCGGGCGTAGCCGCTGGCACAACGAGTAATATATATTGTTTAGATCGGTTAAGGCTTTCTTTATTAATGAAATGCTTCTAAATCTGATCGTGGCCCAAGACTTACCGTTTGAAGTATATTCCTAAATGGTGCTGGGTCGGCATCTAGCTGCGGTTCTGGGACGGAGCGAGTCGCCCTCCATCCGGCTTCGCGCAGACCTGGGATTGCTTCTATTGGTATACTTCGTACCTAGAAAGTTATATTAATATTTTATTATATAAACATTAAATAAAAATTGGTCGATATAAAAAAAAATACACTTTAGTGGAACTAACAGAATTACCTTTAAAGTTAAAGAAAAAGTTAAATACCAGGTTGAAGGGAAAGCAACTAATATTGAGCGAGATGGTTTGACATAAAATTACACATGACATACTGTCTATAGTTTACGCGAGTAGTACACATTTAAATAAAACACTTTAACGGTTTAAAACGCGATATATTAGTTAAACTTATTTGAAAATGATTTTTAACTTCGGCCCGACGTTTCGGATGCTTTGCAGCAGTCGTGGTCACGGGAGACTGCTTTGCAGCAGTCTCCCGTGACCACGACATATCGCGTTTTAAACCGTTAAAGTGTTTTATTTAAATACACATGACATGTTATCAATTGAGTCACCGCCCAATTGCCTTACACGTGATCGTCGATTTTTTTCAACACCTTGCGCAATGTAGTTTCAATCTTAATCTATATATAGATTAAGAATAATCTGTATTTAGGTGCAATGTTTTGGTTTGATAGCTAGTAGTAGTATTACCTGTTACTTACACGAGTAGTACACATTTAATAAAAAAAACTTTTAACGATCCGAACGCGCCATGTATTTTTTCAACTCTTTATACACGGCCAGTTCGCTTATGCAAACCAGATGCTTTGCACCAGCCGTAGGCTAGATCTGGTTGTCGACTTTGCTTACGATTATGGTAACTAGTGAACGGTACTTACTCCTTCCTTAAAGCAAGTCAATCCCGGATGAACTTTACGTACTTCTTTTTGTCGCATATCTATTAACTTCTTCACAATCTGAAACAATATTTGACTACAAAGAGACGACCAATAGAAAGCGTTGCATTCTAAAACTCAAAACGTTCTTTACATTGGTATTATATATATTTTAGTATTTCATTTCTTTACAACGAACGTTTTTTTTTTAACGTTTATCCAGTTAAAGAACGTAAGACTCTAAATGTACATTTACTACCAGTTCTTAAATAAAGGCATAGAACGAACGAGAAGAATTAGCAAGAAAGTCGCCGCCGCTCCTTCGCCAAGTTTTATTATGGTATTTATTTAACACAAAGTTATAGGTCGCGGGACGGATGTTTAGCGCTGAACGAATTAAGTTGCACTTCCGTCCCTTCGATACCTTATTTTTGACTTCTGCGGAGGATTCGTTCAGCGCTAAAGATCCATGCCGTTACTTATACTTAAAATAACGAGAGTAGCCAGTCACTACAAAAAAGAAACATTAAAATTATTATTATAGTTCTTCTTTTTCGTATAAAGTTATATTCATATTTGAAGGTATGTGCAATAAAAAGCCTCACACACACCTCTTTTTGTTTCCTTATAACTGAAGTAAATTGAGTGTAAACGATCCTCGGATGAAGTTCGCAGTGCATAAGCGTCGCGCCTTCGTAGTCCTTTATGTAGCCCTGGTACATGGCCCGAGGCAATTTTATGTCCTTGCTGAAGCCCTGCTTCTTGAAATACCCTGGAAAATGACAAAATTCAAGTTACTGCTGTGCTGTGATAGGAGAATCGCTGTTTTTTGATAGAGGACAATTGTCAAGGATGGGATTTACTTGCGTAGAAGTAGAATATATTGTCATTTACTTAGATGTAACAGTGAAGATACATACGTATCGAAAGCATATTTGTATATTACGCTGTAACGCAAAAGATGCCAAAATGGCATTCCTTCTTAAATTACTGGTAATATAAAATAAACGGACATATATTGCTAGTGATTCTGTGAGTGGAAAATTCGGAGGTTTAAAGTATTTGTAAGAAACGATTATTAGACTTACCTATAGCGAATTCATCAGCAAATGTTAAAAAGTGCAGGATGTTATTCTGAATGTGATAATCTTTGAGGTGATTCATAAGATGTGTACCGTAGCCCTTGACTTGCTCGTTCGATGTCACTGCGCAGAACACCACCTCGCTGAAACCCTGGAACATTGTTTCATTTGTGTGTAGACAACAGCATTAGGTAACATTAAGGAGAGATATGTAGAAATTTAAGGTTTTAGAAATAATCACAAATAATTTAGATAATTGTTATTATAATTTTTCACAAATACAGGAGTCCAGAACAAAGTGTAACGGTTCAAAGCCTGCATTAACTTAATACTGCCAGATGTTAAGTAGGCTGTGAAAGAGATCTTAAATTCTTGAAGAAAATAAGATCTTAGAGATTTAAAATATATATAAAATGAATAACTTACCTGCGAATGAAACGTTCTAAAACAAATTCCGCCAATCGGTCTACCCTCCTTTATTAGAGCTAGTGTTTTATGTTTCCTGAAACAAACATAAAAAGATTCTTTATTTTACCATCTACCTTCAAGAATCACTAAGAAATAACATTACGAAATACTTACGGATCGAAGACTAATTGGGATATGTATTCTTTTGTCATTTCAGGTAATTGATGTGAGAAGACGTTGTGTAAGCCTGTTTGAGAATTCAAAATTTATAAAAATCGAAACATTACATACAAAACTTTTGCTAAACACAAAAAGCAAAAGGACTCAAATTTGAGTTAATTTTATTTAAGAAAATAGAATCTAAAAACTTAAAAAATTACGTTAGAAAAAAATAAAAAAATAATGTAACGTGTTCTAAGCCATCGTATAACCTCTAATAAACATCTATTAGTTTTTGGTAAAGCGACAAATACACACTATAGTATAACAAATATGTACTTTTGAATCGTGGATATTACCTATAAGCCACAGCATCGTTTGTTTATTGACTGGCCCAGTCAAAGAGTTTCCGATTACATGAAACTCAATCAGCTTACGCTGTTCTTCCAGCTTGGCCGCTTCATCGCGAGGGGCTTGCATTTGAAACAGGGCCTAAACAAATAATAAAATGACTAAATATTTGCATAAGTTTCAATTTGTCATCTTTTGGGCAAATCTATTTATATAGTGGTTTAATTAAGTTTGTAGTAAATAATATATATTTTTTGTTAAATACTTGTAGTTTTAAACAGTCCCTTATTTTTAATGCTAAGCACTAAATTTTATGCCAAGCATTTATCGCGGCATAATTGAGGACTTTTTAAATAAAATTATATCTACAAATGACCATTGATTTAAATCCTTGTTTGGACACGGGTTTAAATGCGACCGAAATATTTGTATTTATTAAACAGCGTTTTGCGAACTCACTGAGCATTTGTCCAGCCCAGCGGCATCTTGATTTCTGTTGCTCTCAACCAGAAAGATCTTTTAAAAGGAAATATACATCCATATTCATACAACACACAGAACTTACGGAAAAAAGGGAAATTTTGAAAAATTAGGGGACTGTCATAAATATTTAAGCCTACATTTGCGAATTAACATAATGCTATATAAAAACGAATGTTACCTGTACTTTATCGTAAACCAGACTACACTATAGACAAGAGGAACTTATCTGTTCAATTGAGAGTAACCCGCTAAGATAATCTGATAGCCCACATAGATAAATCAAGCATTTATCACGACAATACACATTATTAATAATTTAAGACTCTGGACCGCGCAACAAGCAAAACTGAAATTTTTAGCGTTTGTATATCAATTACGCATAAACAGCTAGACTTTTTCTTGCTTTTATATTATATATATTGTTATAAAGAGTTAATAAAATAAGAGTAGACTTTTGCTCTTACAACTAAAACAGAAGAAAAAGAAGAGACTTTTGCTCTTACAACTAAAACACTTAAGTCAAGACGGTAAAATAAAACTTGGCGATAAAAGCAGTTCGTTCTACGCCCTTGATTTAAGAACTAAGGAGTTTAGCTCTTAACCAGTTGTTATGTATATAAATAATTCTTTTTTTTAAGATAAGATTTTTTATAAAGCAATAATAGCAATATAATATATAATTTACCCCCTAATAAACGTACTGGTCTATCAAACTGACGCAAGTGGGTATCTAATAAGAGGTAGGTACTTATCGATTTAAAAAAACAACGACAAACAAAATCATTTTTTAAATTATAATCATAAATCAAATAGCTAAAAATATTACAATACAAGTACAGTCGCGAGGGATAACTAGACAAAATATATACTCACATCCGGTCCACACATGTAATTTGGATCCGAAATGGTGGCTACTATCTCCGTCACCGTCCGCTCGCTCACGTCATCACTCTCTTCCACTCTCCGTCTCTTTCCCCCAACCGACATTTCAGAGCCGGAACGCTTCAGGCTTTCTTGTTTTATAGAACCTAAATTACAGTTACCAGAATAATAATAGTATTTTACTACAATACTGTCTATAGCTTACGCGAGTAGTACACATTCAAATAAAACACTTTTTCTGTCTAAAACGCGATATATTAGATAAACCGTTAGAGTATTTTATTTAAATTGTATTTTACTTGTTTTATAAGTAAATAACGATCGTTCCGAAAGTGAATTGTTTCTGTTACTCATAAAACCTTATTCGTGAAACATCAATCGAACGCGTGAATCCAAAGAACGACTATTTATTGATTAAAATTTACAGCTACCTACAAATTTACACTAAATAGAAAATAACTAACCTACCGACATAACAATTAGCATAATGAAAAGCACAAAAATATATTTCTTCGTTTTGATGGTAAGATTGTGATGATATTTATGTACATATATAAATATATAACTTTTCTCAATAAAAAGGGCAATGGTATATATCTATACCGGATCGGGCCAATTAAACAAGGCAAGTAAAAGCGGTTTTGATGAGGTATGAAAATGTAATTATGTTACGGTTAGAAAATCTTAGTCTTCCCTGAACACTGCACAACAAAATCTATCTATGTATTGATAAACAAATGAAGATAAGCAAACTTCAGAGCGATCGTAGTTAAAATACTGTGTTAAACGAAACTGACAAATTATAGTTTGTAACTACTAACTACTAAACTACTAAAGTTGGTTAAAAAATACTACATAAGAAATCTACGCAAACAAACCAACAGGCAATAATATATTGAGGAAAAAAATACCTGCCGACAGCGACACTGTTGTGAAGCCGTCTTTGCTTTCTCCCGTTGCGGTGACGCGTTCAAATTCACCGCGTTTACCAGCTGATAACAAAGGTTTGATGAAATAAATAGATCAGTTAGTTAAATTTAAAAGAGAGTTTAAGAAACAACTTTTCAACCGTGTGTTACAAACAGCGTATGCGTAATCATTTGTCTTAACTCCTTGACCGTTGCCTGCGGGTAGAATTGTAAAAATAATGTTGATTTGTATAAAGTTCTCAAGAAAGTGATCTTATATCTTTCTTGGGAAATAAATGTCTTTAAACCTCAAATAATCTGCTCGATTTCTAAGCACAAGTATGTATTTGAAAATTTGACATTAGCATTATATTTTGAGTAAAGAAAGAAAAAAATTTAATAATAACATGATTTAGTAAAATGAACATGAAAGCATGGAATGAAAATCTCCTGCCATAAGTATCAAGCGAGCGGTACAAGCCTAAAATCATGTCACAGAACCTTCAAAGCTTTAATAGTAAGGCACAGTAACAAAATATATCAATTGTTCTTTCACCTTTTGACAACATAAGAATCAATGCTTTATTTTAATGGTTTAATTATTGTAAAATAAAATTATTATGTAAAAGAAGTTAAATAAAATAATTTACTTTAATCACTTATGCAGTAAATGCAAGTATGTTTGATTATATATAATTACTGGAGTATTATGGTACAAATGTTAGTAATTAAGCTAATGATTTGAGCTTGTTATAATCTGTTTGACGAAACTATTAATATTTGTACTAAATTAATATAAAAACACAGAATTACCACCTATCACTATATAGTGACATATGTCTTTGTTCTTTGTAGGGCATATTGCGAGAGAGATTGTGTTGTATTTACTCGTTTTAGTGAATAGATTATATAATAGGTATCCTTACTTACAAATTCAATGTAAGAATGATTGAAAACTCACGTGTTTTATCCAAAATATTCTGTAGGTGACTGGGCGGCATCTGTTTGAATTCTGGATCCCATATTGGTGAATTAGCACTAAATATTTCCTCCTCTAGCAGACCCAGGAAACGAGGAAAATGATTGAGGACTAGTATCTAAAAATTACCATCATTAATTAAATTAGTGAAATATTATTTTTCAATGTCTATGTAGTGTCTTATGGCCATGGACCTATCAGACAATGTTATAATTCGATTTAATATTTCGAAATACCGTAGTCGGTAAAGCTGATATCCCTAGCAAAAACATAGCCGGGTGTATAGATTTTCTATAATTTTATATGTTTTATTTTGACATTCATAGAAAAATTATCTCTTCAATAATAATTGAATAATCTATTACGAGTTTAGTGGAAGGGAAAAATAGGTCCTAAACGACCCATTCCCAATCATGACATACTATCAGATGTCAAAGTCATACGCACCATACTACATCGAACCTATTATGGAGGTCTTACCCGTTTCTCTGGTGGCATTTTATCTCTTTCAGAGTGACACTTATCCATGAGTTGTCGACAGACTGACTTGAACACTGCCCTCAATAAGGTGCGTCCGAACACCAATGAAGTATCATAATGCGGGAGGGAGTCGCAAAATGCAGGCACGTGACAGAATACCAGCCACCTGAAACGTAAACTCTTTATAGCCCAGTAACGCGTTACGTTAGTCGTAAGACCAAAATGGTGTTGTTCATTTATTAATAAACCTTCTGCAGATAACGTAAGTAGTACACAAATAAAACACTTTTAACGGTTTAAAACACGAAATACGTTAGTTATTTTATTTCACATTTATTTTAACTATGCCCCGACGTTTCGGATGCTTTGCTGCCTTAGTCAAGTTGCATACCGGCAAATTCGAAGATACCGTTAGTTAATTCTACAAGGACCCGTCCAGTTTCGCCAAATACCAACCACGACGGAGCAGATGGCGATAGCGTAGTAGTTTTACTTTGACATTAGAGACGCCCTCCATCCACCATACGCCTCCAATTAAGTTATTAATAAGATTATAATATGTAATACACTGACCTTGTATAGTTTATTTGATAGGCTGATATCTCTTCTGGGTTTGAGGTTTGCTAAAAACCAAGTAAAAATAACATTTACAAACATCTGTGATATTATTGTAGGCTTGACTGTAACGAAATTAAAACAAAATCTTTTGTCTAGAAAATAAATCCACACTTTAAAGATTTTTTAAGGTTATATGGGAATACAAAACATATAAACTAGTTAAAAGTCTACTAACCAGTTTCCTAACGCTCGGTGTTTCAAAGTTCCAATGGTTGAAACAATGTAGAAACATTTTTGCTAAATCATACATCGTCTGCCATTCTCTCTGAGGTAGCGCGTTGAATTTGTACAGAACAAAGTTAGTTATAGCCCGGGCTATAGATGGCTTCTCAAACGGAGGCTGTCCTAATGGACCATCTATTTGTGGCTCAGATCTTGTTAAGATGCATTTTCTTAGGAGCTGGAACAAGAAATATGAATTGAAATAGTTTTAGAAGTTTGAATTTTAATACATAGAACAGCTGTTTAACAATTGACCACAACATAAAACACACAAAATTGCAGATTTAATTTAATTTAACCATTAATAAAATCTAGATTTTTTTGTTTTAACGTTTTTTTTGCATTTATGCCTGGCTTAGTTGAGCATATTCAAATTTAGATACCTATGATACTGATGGCACTTACCTTAAATAAAAAATAATAAACCCTCTTTGTGTCTTGATCATCCTCTCTGTGCATAGACATAAATATATTCTCAACATCAACAACTGCAGCCAGCAGTCGATTTATTTCTGCACCAGACAGTCCTTGTAGCTGAGTTACATGTTTCTCTAAAAACATTTAACATTTCTTAGCTTAAAATTTTTAAGGCTTTATTAAAATTTATTACTAGAATATATGATGAAGGGACCTCTGAAGTATTCTCCAAATTTGTGATGACATATAATTGATGTTTTCAAGGTAATGACTTATATTAACAAGAATACAACAAGTATTAGGTGTTTCATATACTCGCAAAAATGTTTTTAAAGATTAACACAGGAGTTGAAACATAAATGACGATATGCTTAGAAATTTTTAAGTAAGTATTAAAATATCAGTATAACATGATGTTTATCATTGACTTTAAATTACAATTAACCAAAATGATCAATTTATGTTTTATGAACTCATTTCAAATCAATTAGCTTAATATTAAGATTAATTGTCAAGTCGGTTTAACAATATTTACACCAATATATATTATATTGACATATAGAAAAATATAATCTATATACCTAAAATGTGGTGACAGTTCCGGCAAGGGTCTGTGAAATTGGCTAGAGGTTGATTATCTGCTCTGGCGTTTGCTCTGACTGTCTGTTGTGCGACTGGTGTTTTCCAGCCATTGCAGTTACATTCAGGGGTCTGAAAACATTTATTATTTAAATATTATGTTACAATGGTGATAGTGTTATTATGGTACATACAGGAACAATCAAGATCTCAAATTTAAGTCGTAAGAAAGATTACTGCTAAGTTGTGGATATGACATACAATCAAATTTCAGCTTCTAGGATATATGTCCACTTTCTACACTACTTTTCTTTACTAAGCAGAAAATGTCATAATGTATTTATGACTTTTTGGTGTCTTACAAAACACAATTAATGAAGTGAATTTGTGCAAGAAGTATCCATGTTGAAAATAAAAAACTACTCTCTTTTTAATAAACTGCATTTTGTATATACACATTAATTATAGATGACCTGACAAGCTGAGTAGATAGCTAACTTCAGCAACTTCTTGTGTTGTGGCCAGTTATATACTTGTAATTTTCGCTGCTGTATTCTCTGCAAGTTTGACTGTCTGGACGCTTGGCTCTCACTATTTGCTTGATTTGCACTGCTGGATGGATCATCAGTGTTTGCACTTGAGGCAGCTTAAAAGTATTGAACAGACAAGATATGAAAAGGTGTCGGACTTAATTGCAGTATTACCATTCTAAATTCTTCTTCAAAATATGTATTAACTAGCTATTAGATGGTAAATGATTAACTAAATGAACAATTCTAATGTCATGTTTTCTTTAAATTCTAATGTCAGTAAATTATTTAGAGAAAACAGCAATGCAATAAGGCCTAAACAACACAGCTTATTGCTGTAACTACTGTTTTCAACCAGGTTGTAGGCTCTTTCTGGAATTATACATTATCGATCTAATTGATCGAGAAGGTATATTGAAAATAGCGTTTATGTTTGTATTACCTTCATGAGTTTGGGGAATTGCATCTGCTTCTGGTCCTATAGCTATTGCGCTTATATCATCAGTTGATGTGGTAGACATTTTCAAAAGATTTATTTGAAACACTAGTTTTCATTCATTCGTGATCACGTAAATAGAAGATTATTTAACTTAAAAACACTAAACGGTAAAATTTTCAACAACTTCCATCGCTTCTAGTCCATGTAATATTATAGAAAAATAAAATCACACGTTTGACAGTTCTTCGTGACTTGATGGTTGACAATTGACTTGATAATACACATTTCTTAGGACTATAGATTATAACAAACTTTTCACAACAGAAACATTCATTCTTATATTATAATAATAAGGGCACCGTTGAAACCTTAAACCAAATACAATATTATTATCACAATTGAATGCTAAATTGACTATCAAGTCTGCGTATTCGAAGTTAATCAATAATTGTATAAGAAAATCAATATTTTATAATCTTCGCCTTTGAATTGTTTGAACATTACTATTATTCCATTGCTGCAATTATATTGAAAAATAATTATTAAATATGTATATTTTATTTGAACTTACGAAACCAATGCAATGTAACGAGCTTACAAGCAAAATGCACATTATTCTGTCTAGATTAACGAGATCATATAAGTTTTATGGATATTGTTCATACTATCATATCACAACAAATAAATGTGGGTAAGACGACCTATAGGGAACTCGTCTCCCTATCACCTATCAAACGACGATACATTCTCCAGCCTAGATTAGAGTTATAGAACTAATACAAAAAAAACTTATACCTACATATTTTTACGGTTAACATAATTATGATAAATTGACGATAACATAAAAATGTGTTGTACGTAATTATTATGTAAAGTATTTTTATTTGCTTCTACGTAAAAGTTTTTTACGTTTGTAAAGTAATGTTGATTCCAAATACATACCTTCATTTTGTTGAGCCCAAAAATAAAGCACTCTCATTTGTTTTCAATGACACCCTTTAGGCAAAACTACTTTTCCCTAGTACAATAGAAAAGGGATTGATTGGTAAGTATTTTGGGTGTAGGTATACAATAGTTTTATTTCAAACTAGCTGTGTCAGCGATTTCGTCCACGTAGAATAGTAATTTTGGGCATCAACTTTGTCCACGACGTCACTCGCGTCCCGTCTTTCTTGTAAGTTAATCTTAAAAGATAGACATAAAGGGTCGCGGCCTTTTCTTAGATAATTTAAAGAGGAATCATTCTTTCATACATATTTTTGTGTATCTTGAACCATTTTTGCAGCGTTCGCTTCGGAAACCCATAATGATGAATAATTTTTCACATTACCCGCTGTTTCTTCGCTCCTATTACTCGATGTGTTATAGTCTATACCCTTTCTCGATAAATGAATAAATTCCTCGAAAAACCCAACACAAAATAATTTGTCAATTCGAACCATTAGTTCATGAGATTAGCGCGTTCAAACAAACAAACTTTTCAGCTTTATATATTTAGTATAGATAAATATTTGCGAGATACATATTAGAATTAGTTATTTTTCAGCGTCGTATAGAGATGATTATCATATACACAATTTATATTCCGATTTTCATATATTTATTATGTCAACGATGAAAGTTGAATTTAATAGAAAAGTAATAAGTTAATAAGTGTAATAAGTTTCCGTAATTGAAATGTAAGTGATAAATATCTAATTTGACAATAATAAAAAGTACTGTCTATAGTTTAAGCGAGTAGTACACATTTAAATAAAACACTTTAACGCTTTAAAACGCGATATATTAGTTACACTTATTTGAAAATGCATTTTCAAATAAGTTTAACTAATATATCGAGTTTTGAACCGTTAAAGTGTTTTATTTAAATAATAAAAAGGTAAAAAATTGAGTTTTCTTGATGTTCCTATTAAATGTCATGGACAAGCGTAGCGCAAACATATTCTTGTGTCGTTATCATACTTTCACTCATAGAGAAGGAAAAACAAGGATGGAATTCACTTGATGGTAGGTGATATACCCCAGCCTATAGCATCTAAGCAGGATGCGCTGTCGATCTATGTTGACTTTGGATATTCGGATATTCACAGAACGAAACTGAAGTGTGATTAACCTTCACGGGCTTTTCATCTGTGGTTCGTGACTCGCTTGGAGTTGTAGGGTTGGTTGGATTAGAAATTGAAAAATTAGAAGACTGTTGGACCCGACTGGGATCGAACCCACGACCCGTGGATTATTAGCCATATATTGCTACCATTAAACCAAAGAGAGAGTTTTAAGAGAGAGTCAAATAATTTCTTAGAACTTCATTATAATTTACGCTATAAAGTACGCTTGGAAAAAGCACAATGTTTTCATTTTCACAATACATCTAAATTGAATTGGTTGGAGTAGCTATTACTTAACAGGTTTACATTAAGTATATTATGTTGTGGTTTTTACTGAAAGATCAGAGCATGGAGCAACATATACTTAGATATATTTTTTTAAATGAAATCCGATATATTCGGACTTTTTCTTTTAGGCATTGAGAAATATATTAATGCATGTTTACGAAAGACTTCCATTAAGTCGCGGGTAAAAGCGATTATTACTCATATAACAGAACGAAGTATTCAAACCATTTCGGAAATGTGTCTCTGTGCCTAAGTAATTAAGTAATACGTAGGTACAATATGTGCTGCAAAAACCGCAGACCTTTTAAATCCGGAAAAAGAAGAGCGATTATGTAAATACCGCAAGGAAGGGATCGCTGTTCCTTTTTTAAACACGGATTTTAAAAATTATATCTTTCCACAGACGTAATACGTGTTTTAAAATATAGATAATTTAGATTCTAAAGATTAATATTTTTATTGAATATTTGATGACTATGTAGAATGACGCACGCAAATTGAAAAAAAAGTCGGCAAGCTTATTGTTTTTTAACATTAATTTGTTTATTTTTTAATACATAGCGTGTGATGAATGTTAAAATAGTATGTTGTTCCCCTAGTAAACTGACAATTTGAGTTCTACTCAACGTCTGCTTATTATTTGAGGCCCGGGCCCAATACATTATATTGAGTAAATCAGTCGTCTAAGGTGATTTGGCATTATACGTCCCAGATACGTCTGGTAGCGTCATCAGCACTCGTTGCTGCGCGTCCCAGCCGCAAGGACTAACTCAGATAATATTTGTCGTCAGTAAAAATTTTCTTTATACTTCGTATAAAGGAAATATCATTTTGTCGTAGCATCTAACCATCAGGAAAAGGAATTATAGGTTTTATAAAAGGTATCGCCGATCACGTCCGCTCTCCACTTATTGCCCATTCATAAGAAATTTTGTTACCATTTCCATCAATAGATAAGTATTAAGTGCTCAAAGGGAGCCCTCATTTTACATTCGCTACTATTAATAATAATGATGAGGTAAAGTGGATATTTGTTTTTATCTCTATAGTATATCTCTGAAGTTCTTGTTAGTATATCATACATAATATATATTTGACATTGGATCATGAGCCCCAGTTCGAATCCAAACGAATTAAGGACTGTGGATTTTTCTATTATCTAGTGAATCACGTGCTTGTGTGTCCTCCTCTATCACAATTCAAAATCTCTTAGATATATCCCCTTCAACTGTGCTCGAGGTCACTAAAACGGCTCTTAGGTTCCAGAAAACCCAACAAATTGGATCGATGCTACTTATCCCGGACAGTTATCAAGCACGACCGCATTTCCGACATATAGTCAAATTTGCTTTAATCTTATAATAATAATATTTACTACACGAGTTATATTTAAAATTATAAGTAAATAAACGGCATTAAAGATAAAATAAAAAGTTTAATAACATAACATAAAAATGTATTCTAATATTATTCATAAGAGGATGTAAATAATGTATTTTTGTCACCTTACACGAAAATATAGTGTCAATACAAAATGGCGTATACTTTTGGAATGCTTTTTACACCTGGATTTATTTCTTCTATAATGTATTAATTATTTACAACTTCTTATATCTACCTTCTTGTATATTTGCCTTCTAAACTTATATGTATGGTAGAACAAGAAAATCGTTATCTCCAAGATAAAGTGAGGCATTTGTCTCGCCATATTGTATCACAAGAATGCTCTATATTACATCTTAATAGTCATTAAGTCCTCGACAGGACAGTGATAGGTTGCCTCGTATATGTGGCGTAACATGAAGGATATAACAATGTGTTTTCTATTCACAGAGGTCGCTTTAAGCCTAATGTGCAAAGTGATAGTAGATATAGACGATAAGTACTTTGTACACACCGTCTTACAGTAAAGAATCTGCAAGATAAAACTTTTTACGGTTCAAAGATAAAAAAAAAATACGACACGGGCAGGACTTGAACCGGCAACCCTGGCGTTCCGTGCTCTTGCACTAACCAATTAAGCTACCGTGTTCGCGTTTAAAAAGTTAAAAATTAAATACTGTCTATAGTTTACGCGAGTAGTACACATTGAAATAAAACACTTTAACGGCTTAAAACGCGATATATTAGTTAAACTTATTTGAAAATGATTTTTAACTTCGGCCCGATGTTTCGGATGCTTTGCAGCAGCCGTGGTCACGGGGAGTCTCCCCTTGACCACGGCTGTTAAAAATCATTTTCAAATAAGTTTAACTAATATATCGAGTTTTAAACCGTTAAAGTGTTTTATTTAAAAGTTAAAAATTGTTTAATGTGTACCATTCGTGTTAAGTAACGATTCTTACTTATAACCTAAACACAATTTCCTTCTAGTCACCTTTGTATGTACAATATGATTTTAGTTGTGTAAGATACAAGTATATATTGTAAGTATATAAGGATGTAAAACTTAAGATGTATAGTAAGTATGAAAAAGATTTAGATATATAAATTCTGTTTATCATATACTTTAGTATAGAAGGAAGCCATTAACAAGCGACTCCTAAGACAGTTCACATCATGTTTGTAAACAGAAATCGATTCCCGGATACGACTTTGACGTAAAGACCCAGCTTCCACAGAGATTGTCCCTTTGAGGATTTTAGAAATTGGATCATTCATTGGACGTTTCGACGTTATCGGTCCATTGATGCGATTTCATTGGTTCGTTGATTAAAAACTTTATAATTATCACATGTTATTGCAATTGTATATAAATTAAACATCAATTGAACATACATTTTATGATGTTGGGCGAGATACGGTTGCTCAATTGATTAGAGCAGAAGCACGGATCTCTGTGGATGCTGGTTCAGGTCCTGCTCGAGTCGAAAAAACATTTTTTCTTTCAATTTATTTTCGATTTTTAAATTATATATTGTCATCGTGTGCAACATGTCAAAAATATTAAAGTTTTCATGGTCCTTGATTATTTAATTATAATATGTATATACCTAAATATAAGACAAGTTTGTACTTTCAGTCTTTATGAATAACTTTGAAAACTTATTTTATTTTAAGCCCAAATGTAGCCAATATAATAGACATTTCATTCTTTTGACGATCTGTACGCGATTTGTAAATAAAACACTTGTAACGTTTTAAGACGCGAAATATAATAGTTTAAATTAAATTGAACTATGGTCCGAAGTTTTACCTAGATGCTTTGCAGCAGCCATAGCTTCGGGGGGCGTACGCCAGAAATCTAAAAAACCTACTGCAGTACTTACCTAATATGCAATATAATACGGTAGAGTAAAAATTCTATCAAGACATTACGATTTCACACGTGAGTAAATGCGAAACGATAAGTTCGTGTATGGCATACCTCGGGTCACCATTTAACCTAAACATTACAAAGATGATGTCGAATCTAACCTAATCAATGATGTTTTTAAAATTCAAATATAAAAATATACGATAAACATACATATATGGAAATCTGGATTTTGGGCATAAATTTCAACTCTATATTCCCTATTGCCATCACCAAAATAACCTTTCCATTGGATAAACATCACGCAGATAATTTAGAATTCGGCAAAACGTTGGTAGAATTAAATGTTAATGTATGATAATAAACCATACATATCTTCGTTAAAATCAATATATAAATGTAAGGGATTGTTCTGGGATCAAAATCAAATCAATTTGATTTATACCCTGGAGTATATTTCTTCTATTAGAACATCTTATTTAAATAAAACACTTTAACGGTTTGAAATGCGATATATTTAACATCTTAACTATGTAATAACTTTGACTTGTAGCTCAATAGTCAACATTATTCAATTGAGTACAAGAGGCCGAGTTCGAATCCTGGAGAAACCTGGGCAGTTAAACAATGCTCTTAACTACTCGGGTCTATATAAAATTTGAAATATATAGACCCGATACATTTTCTAATCATGAATTTGGTTTCGCTACAGCCCCTTGGGGTAGGGCCTAGTCAAGCACAGTCCGAGCAACATCCGGTTCGTAATGATATAACTCGACGTTTCGAATTCTTCAACTATCACCGTCTTGCAAGGCTCCAAAAATCCCTTATTCCCCGAAATTGTATTTTAATATACGCTATACATACAAACAGTAATTGTTTTTGTAAAATTTGATATTAGTAAGTAGTAGAACATTTAATACATTACTTTTAACGGTTATAAGGCGAAATATATTAGTTAACTTATTTTCACTTTTAAAACCGGTAAAAGTAAACTCTCGTAAACTACAGACAATACAATTAAATATATAACTTATAATAGAAGCTCAACTAAGGCTTTATACTCAAGGTACGAAACAGAATCAGGACCACATAATTTAGAATATTAGCTGGTTTAGGATTGGTTCGAAAGAAAAGAAATTGCAATATTTGGGGCGGCTGTTCGTCAGGGATAGACTATAAATGTATTCGTCGAACGACTGCCCCAATGTCATCTAGTAATCTTGCTATTTCTAATATTTCATATTATGTATTTAATAAAATATCTTAACACTATTCGCTTGTAAGAATTATTTGTCGCTGGTGGACAAGATGTCAACTGTACAAAATCTCAGATTGTGTGGTATTACAATGAAATTCGATGTGATTATGAAAACTCAATTATTTAGTTCATGCTTATTTCCATAAATTCCAGGAGGCTACAGAATTATTCCTGCCGGATTCCAAGTTTACGAATTTAGTTCGGAACATTATCGTATTCAAATTAAAATCCCTATATATAATCTACTGAACTCTTGTTAGTGATAAAATGTAAAATAATAGTATTTTATTAATTTTGATTATAATCTAACATTATTATTACTGGGTACAGTGTTAATTAATAATATAATATAATTTTTGTTCATATTTTTCTCATATTATAAAACTCAGCTAAAACTATAAGTAACTTTTATATACCAAAGCTTTGAAAGTAGAAAGAAACTGAACCGTCTGACTATAGAAGCCATCTTATAAACAAAGATTCTTATTATTCGGCACAGCTGTGTGCAAAGAGAAATGTTTTGGATACTGTTTTCGTAAGAGGAAATGCTTTTGACCAATTTTTTGGGTAACAAATCCATTAACTGTAACACTATGCTCACTTAGGTAATAAGATATAGATAAAGTCTGTTTCGTCCTTTAACAATATAGATTAAGCAATTATTACATACCTACCACAGATCTGCATTAACATATATAATATTATAATTACGCAGATCTGTGGTAGGTATGTATTAATCCTTGACGTCGAAATTCGAATTTTATAAATTATACGAAAATATTTAAGTTTAAGTTCGAAAGTCCGAAATCAATAATTAAGTAATCCATTGATTATGGTATGAGTTTACAGATTTAGAAGTAGAATGTGGTTAATGATTTTTATTATATTACTTACGTTACGTCATATCGGTTTTTTAGCATTTTCCAGTCGAGTTTCTTAAGATTTACAAAATAAACTTTTTGTTTATGATATACAAGATATGTTGTTAGCGTCGGGACGGCGACCTAAATATTGTGAATTGTAACAGGAAATAGAAGACACTACAAGAACTAGACAAGTATTAAGGGAAACCATCGGCGGAGATTTATGGGATGGATTACTTAGGATAAGCTCGTGTATTATGGGAGCACCATTAATCTATCGAAACTGTCAGGATCAGTCACTTTAAAAGTTTTGAGACGCAGGATTCTATAGACAGGCGGCATTACATGATTGTCATTCACCCTGATAATTTATGTTATTATGATATGGTCTGTTACTTTTAGGGTATTAAAAACTAAGCCGTTTCTAGCTACGTGCATTCGGTAAAAAACTATATAGAAAATTATTTAAGTATTATTAAATTGTGTAAGCCTTTCACGGCCATCGTTCAGCATATTATTGTTTTTCGAGTTGTTCAGCCGACGTAGGCGAAAAGAGGTTCTCGACTTATGACATAACTCTTGGAGCAATCGCGGTGCTAATAACATCTCCTCATGATGCCGTCTGCTCGTGATGGCAAAAAGTCGAGAAGACCTCTTCTCGCTCACGTCGGCCGAACAGCCCGAATGATATGCTATATCGACTATATGTTTTATCGACTTACATTTTTATGACAAAGATTATTCAGTAAATTCATAATTATATATTTCCCCTAAACGTCTTGTCGTAGATATAACTGTGTCAGCGACTTTGTCCGCGTAGGATAATTATTTGGGCATCAATGTGTTCTTGCAAACCTCTTCATTTCTGTAAATTTAAGTTGTTACCCACGCATACAGTGATTCTTTACAAATTACTTTACAAAAATAGGCACACACAACACACACAAACACATTTTTTTAGATCGTTTAAAGATAATCATCCCTTGTTTTTTTTTTGGTATCTTGAATCGTTTTCGCCGCGTACGCATCGGAAACCCACAAAAAATTTTCCCTCTTTTTTCACATTTCCTGCGGTTTTACGCTCCTATCAGTCACAGCGCGATATTTTAGAGCCTCCCTCGAAGAATTTTTCAATTCGAACTAGTAGTTCCTGAGCTTAGCGCGTCAACAAACCCCTCCTCAGCTTTATATATAAGTATAGATTGTCTCATGATCTTCCTTTGATAGTAATTCATATTGACGTTTTTTTTTATTTATGTACGAATAAGGATAATCAACAGGAAAAGTCGTATTTGACATTTTTCCTGCCATAGAAGAAGAATTTGTGATTCACATGGAAGGAGGGTATTGTTAAAAGCTATGTCTTAAAAATAAATAAAGAAGTTTAAATTGAAACCGCAGTTGGTTAACTGCTAGATAAAATCAAACAAAGGAGAACTTAGAAGTTCAATCAAATTAAACCTAGTATAATGCTTGTAGTGTCTTCAATATACATTGAATAATAATGGGATATTTTATTTAGAATATAAACATTTAATTGTATATTGGCTCTTTGTTTTATTGTTCGGTTAATACAGTTTATTGTGGAGTAAAACAGGAACGAATGTCTTAAGCAAGATTGCTTCTTCTGTTGATATTTGGAATGATAAATCATCATACAAAAATGGTAATCAATTGTTTATATTCCGTACTAAATCTAACAAGAAACTTTGAGGGTGCTCTTAGGGCTTTCAAATTATTATATGTCAGCTTAATAGAAACAATTTTTATAACGGTTACTGACGATTTACTTACAAGTGTAGGAAAATTACCAAAATATTTTGGGTTTTAAGACGTTAAATGTGTATTTTTTTTGCTCGAAGAGGAGAGGCAACCACGAGGATCACTTAATTGAAGGCAAAATACCCCAGCCCAATATAACGATCTACACGAGATGCGCTGTCGAACTATTTTGGGTTTGGATAATCGGTTTTGTTTATTTAAACACAGATTACAATATTGCTTGCACTATTTTATTTATGTATGTGTCTTTATACACCTCCAAAATTCCGATACGTTTATATAGCATTAGTATACAAGGAAGACTGACTTATTTAAAAATCCACGGCGAAGCGAAATTACAGTAAACCAATTTGTCAATAAAACTTTTCGAAGTCTTGTACTTCGAGAACTTTTATTGACAAATTGGTTGGCGCTGACTTCGTTATTTATCTCCGATTTGAAAAGATAAATAATGATTTCCAGATTTTAATTAAAGATTTTACAAGTGTACAAAACAAATAAGTAAAAATCCCGTTTCCTCATAGTGAGGAGAATACAGTGTCCATTTTATCGATGTTTTTTTTTAACAGACACGTTTTGTCTGACATATAATATTATGTTTCCCGAAATTTAATTCTATTAAAACCTCTTGCGTTTAATTGAGCACATCAGTTGTGCTTAAAATCTTCTTTATATATATATATATATATATATATAAATCTCCTGTCACGATGTTTGTCTGCTATAGACTACTAAACTACTAAACCGATTTTAAATTAAATTGGATAAAATACTCGAGACATAGGATAGTTTAGATCTTTTATTATAGTCGCAATTTTATTTTATTGCAAATTATTTGTCTATAAATAATTGACAGTTACAATGGATTGAGTAAGTAATCAATAGATGGCACTGCCATGGTGAACCGACAAACGTGTCATATAAGCTACAATTCAATAGATGAAATTATTTATATAGCAAAACAACGTTTGCCGGATCAGCTAGTGTAATATAAAAATCATCTAAGAATCGGCTTTTGCAGCAATAGTTCAGAATAAAATTGTAGGTCATCCAAATCTCTACAAAAAATTTTTCTACACTTTTTTTGTTAAGTATTGCAATTTCTGTGATAGAGGTTGCAAGAATTGAAACATATTTATAAAAATGTACAAAGAGCGGATAAGACATGTCACAGTTCGTTTATATTAGTATTTGAATTAGGTTTAGTCATTTACCAGACTTGAGCTCTATATTTTAAGGACTAATTTGACTGAACTATAAAATTATATTCGAATTCGATTCGAGTCATAGGGAAACAAAAAATTGTTTCGGTCGGGCTGAGCACAGAAGTCTGATCAACAACTTGCCTGTTAAAGTATGGATCAGTGAAACGGACACAAAAATGTGTTTGCCCCAAGCCCCACAAGGGGGAAACAGGATTTCACACACATTTTAGTAAAATACAACAAAGTAACTTCTGAACATTAAAAGTGATTTAAATAAAACTTTTAAATATTTAACGCGAAATGGAATCATAAACCTATTTACATTTTTTTTTAAACTACGGCCCGATGTTTCGTAGCAGCCGTGGTCACGGGGGAACCACTAATTGTAATTAAGTCAACTAAAACATTTCGCGTTGTAAACCGTTTAGTGTTTTTAAGCAATACTACATTTAGACGAAATAGGAATTAAAGTCGCGTTTGTTGTATAGAAATTGCTTATTTTTTTTATTTTATTTAGGTTTTTGTTATTATATTGACAACTAAATACATAGTTTGCAACTTTTTACTATCGTGGTTACGTGATACGGCCTTGAGACAGACAGGCAGATGACAGCGAAGTCATAGAAATAGAGTAACTATTGCTAACGTATTGCTTTTGGTAAGGTACCCTAAAAAGTGATATTAAATCAAATTTCACTATGTGGGATTCTTCGATCCAATTTGATAGAGAGACGTCACTCAATATGAGACGTGTGTCAATCTTAATTTGGAGTTTTTTTGTACATTTTAGGTGAAATATTTCCTATTTTTATGTTTGTCCCTTTTACTATTCTGAAACCTATTGGGATCGAAAATTTTTCATCCACAAAAAAAAAACTTTCGAAATTTGTTTTTTTTTCCCCCGGGAAAAAACATTTTTAAAAAAAAAATTTCCCGTTTAAAACGCGATATATATTAGTTAAACTTATTTGAAGATTATTTTAACTACGTCTCATCCATGATCTCCCCGTGGCCACGGCTGCTACAAAGCATCTAAAACGTCGGGCAGTAGTAGTAATTAGTTATCAAATAAATTTAACTAATATATATCGCGTTTTAAACCGAACTTTAACGGTTTCTTGATATGTTGTAGGAAAATTATAAGCTGGAGTATCTTTTTTATACCATCATATTATGTTTTAACTTATTTAATACTTCAATAAGCTGAATATTCGAGATATTATTTAAAAGTAATCAGAAATCAACCGATTCGACGCGGATTTACCCTTTAGTGCTTGTACTCACGATTCAAAAACCGGGAAAAAATTTGTCCCCCCCCCTTTTTTTTTTGGGAAAATAAAAAAAAAAAAACTTTTTTTTAAAAAAAAAACCCCCCCCCCCCCCCCTTTTTTGGGAAAAAAAAAAAAGGGGGGGGGTTTTTCCCCTAGTACCGCCCTTGTCATATTAAAAAAAAAAACATTTTTATCAATTTATACCATTGGACCAATGTCTCCTACAGTAAAATATTTCTGTTACGATGTAAACTGGCCACAGCTAGTTTATTTGCGAAGGGCGCGCAAATAATAATTTTACTCGTTTGAAGTTAAACTTTGAAATGGGACGATCGCATAATATATTATTATGAGCTTTATAACTCATGGGCTCTCAATTTACTCTCACTTAAGGCTCATATACACGGATTAATAGTACTTATAGCATGTTGTCACATGGCACACACAACTCTACGGTTCGTAACCGGATCGTATCCCTTAATATCTCCTCAGTTATAATCACCCATATAACTTGCAAGATTATAACGTTTCGTACATAAATTTATTAGGAAGTCTGACTTTCAAGTCGTTTGTGCTAATGGTTAAACGTGTTGCCTAGCATTTCATCAAGCGTGAGAGGTCGTGGGTTCGGAGACCGGAGGAAAATAAATTATTTCGGACGGGTAGGGCACAAAAGATCGACTAGCAAATACAACCGATACGGACACAGAATTATGTTCGCCCCAAGCGTGGGCCACGGGGGGAAACGGAATTTCACTTCTTTTTCATTTAGATAGGATAATTTTAGATTAGTATAGACTATCCTTGTTGGGGTATGGGGCAGACACATTTTCTGTGTCTTTTTCTCTGATCGATTATATGAATAGGTAAGAAGTTAATAAAACGTGTGTTCGTCCCGGCGGTAAATTTATTAAACCAAAATCTAGATAATATCCCATTGTATCTACAGTCTTATTTAAAAAAAATTTTCATCAAAACGTGCCTACGTTTTGATTAAAATTTTTTTGAAATTCCGAATAATAGAACAGGGTATGGAATTCGAGTAGTGTGCGTTAAATTAAATATTTCAAGCTTTTTACATAGCTGTGTACGTCCTATATGCTCTTTGAGTTAAGGAATAACCACGTTTTGGTAGCTTTTTTTGGGTCTAACTGTCCAAGAAATGAACCGGAAATAATTCATTACAGATGTGATAACTTGAAAGAACTCGCGCCGTAATGCGTTACGTAGCATAGTGTACCCTCCCATGCAAAGTTTACTTCAAAATGTACACATACATTTTTATACACTTTTTTTGCGAAGTATTTTTCTGTTTGTCAAAGCCCTAACGTCATAACTCGTTAGGAGAATTCTTGTTCATGTATTGAGTTAGTGTCTCTCAGGGTATCAGGATTAATCTTGTTTGAAAATTGATATTATGTATGAAACAGGGCTAACGTGCAAAAGGTAATACGAAATGTCGTTAAATAGACTGGCGCGTTTAAATAAAACACTTTAACGGTTTAAAACGCGATATATTAGTTAAACTTATTTGAACATGATTTTTAACTTCGGCCCGACGTTTCCCCGTGACCACGGCTGCTGCAAAGCATCCGAAACGTCGGGCCGAAGTTAAAAATCATTTACAAATAAGTTTAACTAATATATCGCGTTTTAAACCGTTAAGGTGTTTTTTTTTAATGTGTACTACTCGCGTAGACTATAGACAGTATTTAAAGCTATACATATACATATATAAGTTTGCCTGTTGATACATCGATGAAATTAACATCCTCTACTATTTGTAGAAGGTTTACAATTTAATAAAAATAAGATGCACTTACTTCAACTTGAGAGGTTGATAATAGATCTCCAGTCATACGCCAAAATTCACATTAACAATATTACATTAATGTTATTTGTCTTGAATTAATTTTTTTTAAACTCTTCAGCTTTATATATTAGTAAGTATACATGTTAAGAATAGAAGAGATATAGTTCCTGTAAATATAAACTGTATTTACATTTAGATAAAATGAACCATCAACCCATATCAGTTATTCATTTAGGGCAGTTAAGAGAATTTGCCAATATTCAACGCTAAATATTCCTAGACTTCATGTAACTAGGTAATGGCTGGGCCCTAGAAGAATATACTATAAGTCTTAGTAGATAAATTGAAAGGAATAGATTTATTATTATGGATAGCTCATACATAGCTATCATGCATGCAAACATATGTGAAAAATAAGTTTTAAGTTAAGATGTAAATCATGTTTTGATAAAATCAATTTACCTAAAATTCAGATTTTATATAGCTTTGCATTGTCTGCAGTTTATGCGAGAAGTCACATTTAAATAAAACTCTTTTAATGGTCTAAATCGCGAAATGTACCGTGTATTAGTTAACATATTTACAATTTATTTTAATTACGTCTCGAAAAAACATCACGTTCGCATCTGTTAAAAGTGTAATATTTAAACAATCGACTTGGTCACTTCATATCCACCTAAAAATGGCTTAAATAATTAATTTTTAAAGGCATCTAAAAAAAATTTTCTATATAAAAACATCGCAAAATTTAATAAACTTAAAATTTCAGCTGAAATATTTGAAAAGGGCGAAAAGTAATTAAAGGAGATGGTATCGAATTATCACTGTGTGAATAAGGTTTTATATTAATCAGATTCTCTATTAATCAACGGAATTGCCTTCAAAGGGGGACTTTGTTATTTTACAGAATATTTACGGGTGCTTTCGTAAAACAAATAAAAATATATACCTGCGTAGGATAAAATATGCATTTGTATATACGTGTAGTGTATTCTTATTACTTGGTATTTTTGTAAACAAACATATAATGATGAATCGTGATTTTCTCACCTGATTTACATTAATTCACAGTAAAAACACTTAGGAGACACTGAATTGCATGTTAAACTAATGAACTTCCTCAAATTCACTTAGTGAAAACCACACTTACACACTAAAATTAATAAGACCCTAAAAATTACTTAAAATTTAAAATACACATATTAAAATTTCTTTACTTTGACATTTACATAAGGATGGGCTGTAAGCAAAGTCAACGATAATAGAAGGTAGAACTCCCACTCATGCACGATCGCTGAATAGCGTTACAAACGTCGAGTTAAATAATAATGACATAAAAAATTAAAAAGTGTAACGCGTTACCAATGTTGTGCTAAGCCCTACAACCGAGTCGATGCCAGCCAAGCCACCAACCAGCCATGCCAGCCTGCCAGCCATGCCAGCCTCCGCCTGCCAGCCATGCCAGCCTGCCAGCCTGCAGCATGCCAGCCATGCCACCTGCCACCTCACATGCCGCCTGCCAGCCTGCAGCCTGCCAGCCATGCCAGCCATGCCAGCCATCGCTCCAGCCTCCAGCCATGCCAGCCATGCCAGCCTGCCAGCCATGCCAGCCATGCCGCCATGCAGCCATGCCAGCCATGCCAGCCATCCCAGCTATGCCCAGCTATGCCAGCCATGCTAGCCGCTAACATCATGTTAGCAAACAGAGCCAATCACAAACCGAGCCGTAGACTGTGATATAGTCTGTGATGTGATACAGTCTGTGGTGTGATACAGTCTGTGGTGTGATATAGTCTGTAGTGACAAAGATCGTTCACTCCCGAGATGACAGTCGTGCTTGAGGTATCGGGAAAAAACGGCAAAGCGCGTCGACATTTGGTTAGGCATTCTAATTGTTGGACTAATCAAAGCGAAAGCTCTGTTACGGTCATAGTGGATAAAAATTAAAGTATTTAATCGGTCAAGTTGTTTATTTAAACTACCTCGTTACAGAAGTGATTTTGAATATTGAGATCGTTCAGTCCATGTATAATGGGTATTTCTCTAGCCCTGTGTCATCTGTGGCAACTACTACACTCTATGCTATGCAATCGGCCATATTGGCAGTAGCGTAAGTTGACAAGGGCCCCGGTCTATCTAATCATAGGGCCTTGAAAAGAATCGGGCCCTCATCCCCTCTTTCAGCCTAGTTTGAATTAAGTGAACCTCCAAAATTATAAATAGCAACAAAACTAGTTTATTCAAATACGTTAAGACTCTTTTTCTTTTACGTTAATATCTTTTCAAAGATGAGGTCCCCCAAGGGCCCCCAAGTTCTGGGGGACTGGTGCATTGGACCACCTGACCCTACGATAGCTACGCCACTGCATATTGGTTGTGGTGTTTTGCACAAAGCCATTTGCCGCCAAAGCATTTTGCGCGCTAGTATCATCGTTTTTTCAGAATCAATACATTGTAACGCCATCAGTTTAAAATACGTCGTGTCGAAGACTCAAACATCCTTCATATTATCAAACAATTTATAACGAAGGCAAGAAGTTAGATTTCCAGAATAGCTAATTTAGTTCCTTAGAAGTTGGTTTTCGCCTGGGTCTTGTTGAAGACGGTGTATAATGCTGTCATAGATTATAAAATTATACGAGTTAGATCCGCAACATATTTGCCACAGACAAAATATAGTAGTTAATTTAAAAAATATGGCGTCCTACCGCCACAATCTTTTCTTTGGAACAAGCCTGGCGTTCGCTTGATGGAAGGTGAAATATCCAGGCCATATAACATTTCAACAAGATGCGCTGTTGACTTTTGACTTTGGATATTTGGAAACCCGCGGACTGATGCCGATTCGAGATAAAACTTCCCCGCGTTTTTTATCTATGGAAGGTGATTCGTGACGCGGAGTGAATTTTTGTCATTTCTACCACATATTTAATTACCAAGTCCACAATATTAAAATAAACTTCCAACATCATAATATAATCTATCAAAAATGCACTTGAAATAATCTCTTTATTCAAGCAAACATGTCTAAGTGTTTAGATTGATAAATAAAAGCAATTTAATGAGCAAAAGCAGTGATGTGAATATTTTATTCACTTTGACTTTTAAGAGATTTTAATGTCATTTATGCGTTGACCATAAACAAGGATCGTATTTTTGGACACGAGCTTTAATAATATTGGGTTTAACGTCTAGACTTGGACAGATGCAAAATAAATTATATGGTGGGACTCGGGTTCAACAGATTAAAAAAAGTACTGTCGAAAATAAAATATTACTTTAATCTTTGTCTAGACTGTACTCATAGTTGTAAAGTTAAACTTTGAATAGTAAGCATTAAGGAACATTGTGTAATCAATTTAGTAATTACTCAAATAAATTACTTTCACTGTTAAGATTTAATCGGTGTTAGTAGACTGTTTGCTTAGCATCGTAAATTTCTGGCATGATTTTCATGAATATAGACACCTTTGTTGCCAATAGTTTCAGGTTCGCGTCACGAAAAACGGTTTGTTTGAGCGCGCTAATCTCAGGAACTATTGATTCGAATTTCAAAATTATTAATGTGTTCGTTAGAGCATTTATTTAAATATCATGCATAAAACATCGCGCTGCGACTAATAGGCGCCAAAAAACAGCGGGAAATGTAGAAAATTTGATTTTTCGGAAATCCACAGACTAAAACCAAATCCTGATTAATTTTCACGGCTACTTCATCTTTGGGCGGTGGGTCGTAACCCGGACGGAATTTTCCTTCCATCCATTTGATATCCAGATCCCTAGACTAAGAAAAAATATAAATTGATTACAAGCATTTTGAACCCAGTGGCGATCGAACTCACGATCACCACTACATTGCTATCATTGTGCCAACGATCCCGTAAAAAATAATCATGCTTTTTTTAAAGTAGGGTCAATTACGCAAGTATACACATAGTAAAACTACAGATCATGTTTTAAAGGTCCGATAGGACAAATTATAAACCGTTTTATTCGCTTTAAACAGGCCATAAAAAGGCTATGAAGTTTTCAACTGTGAAAGTAATTTAATTTCAATATGAATCCTGTAATATTTCGTTAGTGCTTTGCTCCGACGTCTAAGCGAAACTTTAATGGATGCCATTTACGAAGTTTTTATCGCTGTACTTTGATGGCGAAGTCAAATTACACTTAGTTAGAATTGAAATTGTAACTAGTCATTCTGAACCAATTAGGTATAGTTGTAGACCTGACCTCTACTCATGAGGTTGGAAATTATATGGATATTATTATTATTTTTTAATATACAGATGGACAGACAAACATGCCGTTCACTTGATGGAAGGTGAAAAAATCCCAGCCACAAAACTGTGTAACACTCATCTATGGACGGTGACCCGGACGTAATTTCTATATTCCTACCACTCATTGTATCCAGATTTCCAGACGAAGTCCAAGGTGTTGGATCTGGTGAGGGACAAACCGAGTATGACTAATAATCAAAGGGTCGGGACCCTTTGATTATTAGCGATACTTTGCTACCATTAGACCAACGAGCCGGTCGAAACTTAAATCTATAACTTTGTGTGCATTATTTAGATAGGTGATCATTTTTAGCGTTTGATGATTGTGATAAATGACTGATCAATAGCAACACGAGTGTTCAATTGAAGTTTAGGGATTATAAAGAATTTAAAAGAAGACGCCCAAATACCCTCTAATTCATTCAGTACAAATCATTTATTCAATAATCTATAGCATATCAAGTAATTATATATTTATATAAAACAATTTTAACGGTATATAATTTAAATAAAACAATGTTAACGGTTTAAACCGCGAAATGTATTAGTTAAGTATTTATGAATTTTCTCATCAAGCGAGCCCCATGCTTGTCTCCTCTGTCAAAAAAACATTTTATCAAAATTTAATTTTTACACTGAATTCATTCAAGTTATTTTCAACCACCAATTTGTCGCGACAATTGTCTTTATTTAACACATTTTGCGGTGACGTCTAAGGCATTCATTTTGTTCATTGTGATAAATGTGATTGTACTACAAAGGAGCATTAAATTAACAATTTCAATGTTTTATCAAGCGTTGGCAGTTCAGACAATGTAATGATTAAGAGTAAGATTTTATATAAAGTTATTCGTAAATGTAAAATTTGGCAAAGTAAGTCTGTGTCAGCGACTTCGTTCGCGTCGAATAATTATTTTGGGCATCAATGTTTGTTTTTGCAAACCATCTTATCTTTACACATTATAGCTCTTATCCACGACGTCGACCGCGTCGCATATATTTTTTTTATAATTGAAATAAGAATTGTTATTTTATACATTGTTTTTACGTATCTTGGACCGTGATATCTTATAGCCTAATAAAGCCTCCCTCGATTACGCGGAACAAAAAAAATCTTCAGCTTTATAACATTAGTGTATAGATAATGCTTTGAAAACGAATTATTAGACAGGTGACAAGTACCTGTCTAATAATCCGTTTTCAAAGGAAAAAATGTTTATAGCTTAGACCATTTCTATGCTCCAGTGCCGGTTAGTTGGTTATTAACTGCCGCTACTAAATTAATCATGATAACTGATCACCAAGGTACGGGGGTGATGACACTTCACTCAACTTTCAAACTCATGGCAGTAGATATCTTCTAAGAAAAATCTCCAATAACGAAGTAACACTCGCCAACAATTTAACCAATGACTCGGTTATAAGATTCAAAAGTAATAACAGTAATTCTGTATGTGAACGATACTCCGGAAAGATAAAGATAATACGCTTTGACGTCTTCAACTGATGTTATCTATCGGAAACTAATACCAATTGTTTTACGTACACAAAGAGGATACAAGAAAAAAACCCAAACAAAAATATGTGTATCTCCCGTAGAAACGTCGGAAACTCGTAACGTTACGATTCGTTAGTAACGAAAATAATAGGGCCCTTCGAAATAATTCACTTTAACAATTTCGCAGACCGCCATTTTTCTTTCCGAATTCTATTATGATAATTGAATTATTGGGTTGCGATCCTTATGACCTAGTCTTGAGATGTTAAGGTGACATAATACTTTTTTCTTTTAGGAACATGCTGGGCGATTTCCTTATAACTGTACAATATATTAGAGTTCGTCTGCAAATTTATCTGTGTGAAGTGTTGACACCTGAAAACTTTAATATTTCTCACGTCATTGCACTTGAATCGATTTTAGATTGAGAAAAATTACAACACGGGACGGCGCGGCATCCACAGCGTTTACTGTTGGTGGTGGTAAATGGAAGACGGCGCTAGCGTAGGAATTTTTACTTTGACGTTAGAAACATCCTCCATCTTTAGTCTCCCCTTGACCACGGCTGCTGCAAAGCATCCGAAACGTCGGGCCGTAGTTAAATAATTCTCAAACAAGTTAAACTAAAATATATCGCGTTTTAAACCGTTAAAGTGTTTTATTTAAATTATATATATAGTGTCTAAGGTACAGGCTCATAAAAGCAAGTAATATTTTGAAGACAGCTATTTTAAATGTTATAAACTAAATTTCAGTGTTATAATCACGCGTAAATATCAGAATCATGACATTGATTTTGATAATATTACCTTTTGGTTCTTGCTAGCTGATTATGGTATTGTATTTGAACTAAATTTGAACATTACAAATTCTCAACATGATATTGGCTGAAGGTGAAAGGAAGCTTAAGTAAATGCAATCAAAAATATTGTTGTTGAACCCACTTTTCCGCTAACGTCGTGTAAGATAAAAGTGTTGATTTTGCTCGGGAAATTCGGGAGAAAATGCAGTTTCTAATATCACAGAGCGAACGGAACGCTTCTTTGACAGTAATGGTTGTGTACACTTCTTAAGAACGCGCTCGTACGCTCGCAAAGACTGCATAAAAGCAGCATTCTAATATAAAACACCTAAGTTTTCATACATTTATGCGAAAGCTGCTTATCAAATTTTTAGTGGAAATAAGTAATTGACGTTCAATGTTCATTCAATATAAAATTAAAATACAAATAGAATTTTTGTTATCCTCAAACTATATTACAATATTAAACTCTTCGAGCTTAATAAGAGCGGTTTCTTTTGATCACTGAATCTATGAAGGTTAGATATAGGCTTTGTCTAGTCCAGAACACTGTATCAGAATGTCTTTAGTAACTTAGAAGAACGGTGACCAGTCATACAATATTTTATATGACATTTCGAGGATACGAGCAAGATATAAGATACTTACATGTCTTTATGATTTTTAACCCATTACCAAGGATTGATAAAATCTATAAAAAATATATTATGGTATTGTAGGAATATTTTTAAATTTGCGAAAGAAAATAAGCATTGAACATCGAGATGAAATCATTTATTTTGTAGACCACATTACATAAATATTAATACATTCATCGTTTTTTAAATTCACTTAAAATTGACAATTTAAAAACTACTCACAAAATTAATGTAATGTTTAGTTTCGTTATTACGACTTAACGATCATAGAGAAACATAATACTTAAATACTGTCTATAGTTTACGCGAGTAGTGCACATTTAAATAAAACACTTTAACGGTTTAAAACGCGATATATTAGTTCAACTTATTTAAAAATGATTTTTGTCTTCGTGGTCACGGAGAGACAGTCTCCCCGTGACCACGGCTGCTGCAAAGCATCCGAGACGTCGGGCCGAAGTTAAAAATCATTTTCAAATAAGTTTAACTAATATATCGCGTTTTAAACCGTTAAAGTGTTTTATTTAAACATAATACTTCTTTACAGCAGTGCAAAATATCGAACTTGCGTGTTATCTATCAGTAAATCGGACACAGATATACGTCCGTGCTATGCTTGACGTAGAAGAAACGGGACACTCCTTTCCTTCCTTTGTAGACTCCAGAATACCACACTAAAGTATTATTTACAGGGTCGACAAATAATAAATCTCTAAAGACACCATTGCATAGAGAAATATAAAACCTTATATCGATCGTTGTAAAAGCTAAAGAGAGTATACAATATTTAGTATTCTACGTTTTATCCTAGTGGTAATAAATAAGAAACAACTTTAAATAATTGAAGAAAGTATTTTTACGTGACATCTATACACAGACAGACAGAGTTGTTAACATAGTAAAAATGGAAACTTGCACGAAACTACATACTTACATAATAATAATTAAACAATATTTACAATTAACTTTATGTATTCGTCAGACTTATAAAAAAAAGAATTTCATTGATGTAGAAAAATACATTTAAGAGTTTCACATTTTCTTGTCCAAGATACTTGTTTTTTTTTAACGCCAAGGTACATTGCCTCAGTAGTTAAATTTAAATCATTAAGAAGTAAGGTTCTACAGTTTATGTACTAAATAAACTAACTTAGTTAAAGTGGCTAAAAATTATATTTATAAACTCAATTTTATAAACATTTTTTTATAATACATTTATTACCGGGCTCGTTTGTGTAAATTGTAGCAATATACGACTTAATCAACGGGTCGTGGGTTCGATGCCCACCGGTGCAACATTTGTCTAATCAATTCATAATTTTCTAAAACATGTTGTACTCGACAGGAAATGTAGATTTTAAATCGGTGATAGAAATATCGAAATTCCTTCCGGGTCACGACCCACCGTCTACAGATGAAAAAGCCGCGAATTTTCACATTTTAAATCTGTGGATTTCCGAATATCCAAAACAGGTCGATACTGCATCTTGTGTAGATGCTATAGGCCAGGGTATTTCATGTACCCTCTAGTGAGCCACACGCTTGTCTCGTAATTGTCCTCTATCATCAAAAAAAAAAAAGATTTACACATCATTACACCGGGACAAAACAGTTCGATAACTTTAGTTTTCAAGTTTTATTGCATCAAGTTCCAAGCCACTGGCCATCGGTTTGTCATTGGTATAATAAAATATGACTTCTTCGTCGACTTTCGTCTCAATACAAAAGGGTCCATGGTCGTCTTTTACGAAATCTACCTTACCGTGACGACTCTCTCTGTAGAAGCTTGTCTTAACTTTGGTCATACTGGACATCGTGGTTTCTCTTCTAGATTGCTCGAATGTGGAGCTCCTGCGGGATACTTTACGACAGAAGAGCGTCTCCTTAAATGCAAGACGATACCTGTTAAAAGATAGATTCAGATCGCTTTAGTCCTAAGGTAAAGTAAAGTATTTTTATGTAAATACTGTCTGTAATTACGCAAGTAATACACATTTAAATAAAAGCACTTTAACTGTTTAATACGCGATTTATATTAGTTATACTTATTCGTAATTTATTTTAACTACAGCTCAACGTTTCGGATGTTTTGCAGCGGCCGTGGTCACTGGGAAACTAGAAGTAGTACGTAGTTAAAATAATTTTCAAATAAATTCAACTAATATATTAATCGTTTTAAGCCGTTAAAGTGTTTTATTTTAATATTTTAATATAGTTAGGAATACTAGTAGTGGGAATAGTACCTATGTAATTACCAGTTAACATTTTTTGTTCGTTAAAATTTGAATCTTAATCATACGTTAACAAAGTCCAGTTCGTCGGAGCACTTTTATTTCTTCTAACTCTAGACTTTCCAATTTCGTCAATATTCAGATAAATTGGCTTTATTTTCAACATTTGTGACTTTGACTTAAAAAGAAAATAAATCGACATTTTCCCATATGTGTGGATATTTGCTTCTGGCATGTAACTGTTTATTGATGCAAAAAAAAAGAGGTGACACATTTATGATGTAGAACTAAAAAGCTGGAACTGATGGACTTCTTTCAACAATCTCAAATAAATTCTGATGTGTCTTTGTAAGAATGTTATATTGCGTTGTCGTCTTGACAATGTAGATAGCGTTTTGTCGTATTTGGTTATTGCAAATACGTATTACCTTTTAAGATATCAATGTTAAAAAAACTAACTCATTGAAATTAAAGTTATGTTAGCCGACATATTAAGATAAATCGATTTTATACTTAGATTTAATATTAGAAAGACAGCGTTGTCTCATCTTAAATCTAGATAGATACATTGGCGACAAAAATATGTTTTGTTTTGATTTACAAAATTTTTTGTAAACAGAATTATGTAATCGATATTGACTTCTTGTATTTTACTATATAAGTTTTATAATGAAATCTCAGCCACAAATTTTCCGCAATTACGTGTCGAAATAGTTATCGCCGCCAACTAACTTTGTCACAGTTCTACATAAAGTTCCTCCATTCTTAGTGGAAAACTTCAGCTAATGAAATAGTAATTAATATGTATTTGGAGTTGTCAGTTAGTTTGTCAACTTCAGACCAAAGTTTGCTGGAACTTGAACCGTGCCTTGATTTTGTGTATAGATAACATATTTTCCGTAAGCCTGTTAAAATAAGATGTAGGAAAGGAAAATTTTTAAATTGAAAAGCTTATTGGATCTATATGATGCAAATACAACAATTCTTTATTGCCATAAAACAAGAAACGGAGCATAACACAAAATAAAATTGATTAAACTAAGGACAAACGGCGGCTTTGTAACTAAATAGCTATCTCTTCCAAGTAAATCAAAGCACAGTAATAAAAAAGCTTTACGTGGCAGCAGAAAAGGTACTTACTTGAATTTGTAATAACAATAATACAAAAACTAGCGTTATCTAAATAGTGGAACAACGATATATTCTTGAATTCTTGTTAATATTATGATCAACTAAGTTTTCACTAGGCGTAAAAAAGTAACGTTCTTTTCTTTAAAAGGGGTAACACATTTTTCCCTTATTCTGGTAGATATGTGTTCCAATCTACTTTTTGAAATTATATGTTTTTTTAGTATGTATATGCTGTGTATACATACTAAAAAAATTTTGCCACAAAATTAAATAATCAATTAGATTTATTCGTCAACTCAAATATTTCAAAAAAAAGTTTTAGAAATCTTACATCCATAAATTTTAATTAGTTGTTTTATTCTTATTTAATGTCTACCTAATCTGTAGTTTTAATTGTTATGTAAAAAACTCTCTTTTTTTAATCTTTGTTTAATATATTTAGTTAAAGTTTCACACCTTTAAGTAGATACATAAGTAGTATTAACTATTCTTAGAAATAGATTTTGTAAGTTTAATTATGTATGTAGTTGGTGAGCCTTGTATAAATAAATAAATAAATAAACATTATGCCACATTAGGGAATTTGGTGAACTATTTTCCTTCGCCAGAATCTTATTTAAGGATCAAATGCAACACGTTCACGGTTAACGAAAGCCATTTAAATTTTATAAAATAACTAGCGACCCGCTCCGGCTTCGCTCGGCTGCAATGCTGATACTAAATACACTACAGAAACACTGTAAATGTTGCATATAAAATCCTTCCTCTTGAATCACCCTATTTATAAAAAAACTGCATCAAAATCCGTAGTAGTTTTATAGATTTAAGAGTACATATGGACAGAAAAAGCGACTTTGTTTTATACTATGCAGTGATTACTTACCGGGCACTCATGACGTTGTAAAGTATAGGATTGACCGTAGCGGACACGTAGTACAAAGCCCCAGCTACGTTGAATAGATGTTCGTTGATCACGTGAAATTGCGCCAAGTTATACCCGTAGATGTAGAACAGGCGCTGCACGTGAAATGGACTCCAGCATACGAAGAAAGCTATCACCACAGCCACTGTTGATTATAAAGTAATTTATTTTCTCTCATCTACTCCAAATGTCAAGTGTGAGGCATCACTGAAAGCAAGCGTTATCTTTGGTACATATTAGAAAACCTGAGTGGTAACCTTCCATATAGATCGTATTTCACAAAAAAAAATAGAACAAAAATAAATATACTGTTTTAATGTTTTTTTTTGTGAAATTTACTTTTTTTGTGAAATTTCAATAAAGTAGTTGCATCTAAGTTTTATATTGGTGTACTAAGTTATTTTTCCCTGTATTAGTATAAACTAACTGGAGTTTTTAGTTATTTTTTTTTTATTTCAGGTAAATAACTTAATTATATCTTTTTAATCAATAAATAAGGTTTTCTATCTAGCTTTTATTAATTTATCTATGAAGCGACAATGATAATCATATAACGTACATTCCCAAAATATTTTTAAAATATGTAATAGTATGATATAATAAAGGATATATGAAAACTACGAGATAAGCCGAAAGCACTAAGCTTCCTTTAAAAGAACGAATCTTGTTATACATGCGCAGTTTGTTCGCTTACAATCAAATAAATCTAAGTTGTTGGTCTACTCTACCCTCTTGAGCCTAATAAAACAATAATTTTCACTTGAAAGGACTAAGTACGTGTCCTCGTTGCGAACGAAAAATATACGATTGGCGATAGTTTTTTCTTTATTTGAAAGATAAATATGCGTAGCTATAATACTTTACATAAAATATATTATATATGTGGCGCTCCAGCCGCTATGGGCCAGGTCAAGCATAGGACTCCACACTGTCCTATCTTGGGCCCGTTTCTGTCCTTTAAAGCCCTAATGTGTACTAAAAGTAACTTTGGCCTGCCATGTCTCCGTCAACCTATCTAGGAGTTTCCGGGGTACTCTCTCATCTTCCATTCAAATTACCCACCCCATTGTTGCTATCTAGCCGGATAGTCTTTACTACATCAGGTTCGTTGTAGAACTAGTTTTTTTAGAATTCTATACTAACCACCGTCTTACACAGCTTCCGAAATTCGCCTGTAAATATACTATGTATTGATAATTCAAGAACAACAATTTATTAGAAAGTTCGTAGATATATTTAAATATTATAATATTGACGAATGCATTGAATTGTAAAAAAAAATTGGTCTTAAACTGACGACCCATAACTTTGTAATTAATAAACCCCATAGAAAACTTATTTAACATAAGACCTCATTCAAAGTTTAATTTAAAATAGGCAACTATTTTTGAATGTAAAACCCTTTGAATACGATTTAGTATACCTTTATCAACTAAGATTTAGTTCCACCGCTTGCCCGCAGGTTCACGGGGACGCTGTTTACTATTATCCCAAAGAAGATAGATGGGGCACATTAATTCAATCCTATCAAAGAATACCTTTATAAATTCCCACTATTATCTAACTATTAGTTCTTAGTATTTCCACGACGAACATTTGACATTAAGAACAATATACTTCAGTTGGTCACACTTCCTCACTTTATAATATAAATGAATATTAATAGGTAATTCATTTTGTTGTTTAATGTTAGCTACAATATGTTTGCATTGAAAAACATTGATGACACGTTTGTAGTTTACGCAAGTAGTACACTTAAATAAAACGCTTTAACGGTTTAAAACGCGATATATATGTCTCCCCGTGACCACGGCTGCTGCAAAGCATCCGAAACGTCAGATCGTAAGAAAAATATTTTACAAACAAGTTAAAAAATATATTCAATATTTGAATGGCGTTTTAAACCGTTAAAGTGTTTTATTTAAATTGATGAGACGTGTTGAACGCGAATCCAACGCGCGTTTGCTCTGACCAACTTAGCACATAAATCCCGTCCAATCCGTATTCGTTCTAACAAATTTGTTCAATCCATCTATATATGTGACTCTGGTGAAATAAAATTGCAGCTTTAATATTTGCGACTTAAAGTTCAATTCCATTTTTCCTTAAAACTATTTGTAACTACCTCCCATTGTAAAATATTGCAACTAGCTTGTGTTATCGTGTATGTTCTTTAAGACTTTCTCTTGTTACAGTAATATATAATAAATTACAAGTAATGTACATGTTAACCATATATCAATTGCTCACAAGACGTGACATACGAGTTTAGTCATCTAGAACGATAATATTTTCGGTTCATTTATTATCTCTGGAAAATTTCTCAAGAAAATGGACGAATAATGTTTTTCTTAGTTTCCTTGGTGTAACTTGTATGGTGATAAACAAAAATATATTATGATGAAAATGAGACAATATATATAACTTACTACTTAGTGAAAACTTTCATTTTGTTTTACACTAGCTGTGTCAGCGACTTCGTCCGTGGGCATCCAAATTCGTTTTTGCAAACCCATTCATCTTTATACACTTAAGCTATTACCCACGACGTCGGTCGCGTCCCTTTCCTCGTCGGTCTAGCAAGTTAATCTTCAAAGATAGTCATGAAATGTCCCACACTTTTTTTAAGATCATCTAAAAAGGAATCATTCTTTCATACATATTTTTAGGTTATCTTGAACCGTTTTTGCACAATGATGAACAAGTTTTCCAACTTCACATTTCTCGCTCTATCTTCGCTTGTATTAGTCACACGGCAATGTTTTATAGCCTTCCTCGATACATGTTCTAACCAACACAATAATAATTTTTCAATTCGAACGCGTAGTTCCAGAGATTAGCGCGTTCAAACAAACTCATCAACTTTACATATAAGTATAGATTTTTCTTTAGCCTGGAAGCGAGGGAATTTATTTTCGTCGAAAGTTATAATCTAAAAGAAATAAATTCTTAGTCCGAAATCATTTTCATCTTGTTATGATAATTTTGTTTCAGGACAGAGCGACCTACTTTAATTGTTATTAAAATAGGGGGAAGATAACCTATTTTAGTTCTTCTATCGAACTTGTTGTGACAGAGACCTAGTTTTTAATAGTGTTTTGAAGTTATAACTGTATCAAGTCGATATTTCTCCACTAAATGTAGTTATTGTTTTATTATTTTATTTAGTTACTATGAAGGTTGTTTGCTGTTCGAAAGCGTTTTAACTGACTGAAATGGTGTTAGTTTTTTATTTACACAATTCCTTTCCTAACCCGTTTTTTTAAAGCATATTATTGTCTTTCGGGCTGTTCGGCCGATGTGAGCGAGAAGAGGTTCTCGACGTTTCGCCATCACGTTGGACGGCATCTTCAGGAGATGTTGACTCCTCATTGCTCGAAGAATTGTGAAGCCTTACTCAATCCATTTTTTTTTATTTTGTCAGATGTTCACAAAGTTTTTTTTTTAAACTTCGGGCCGAAGAAAAAAATCATTTTCAAATAAGTTTAACTAATATATCGCGTTTTAAACCGTTAAAGTGTTTTATTTAAATGTGTACTACTCGCGTAAACTATAGACAGTATTTACACAATTCCTTTCCTAACCCAATTGTTTTTTAGTCTGTAGGGTGTTTACAAAGTTTTATCAAAACTAGTCAACTAGCTGCTTGGACGAGGAAGCCCAGAAAGATAAGTATTATTTTTATTTCTTAAATGTTATCAAACATCAAAACATTTTCTTATATATCGTTTTACCTATATACTGAATGTAATGAGGTTATTCTTGATCTTTTTTAATAGGTGTTATTTTTTTTAAAACAAACGTTGTCCATACACACTTTTCTTTCTTTTCTCATGAGGTGTTATTTTTTATTAAAAAATATTCTTCTTTAGAAAGGGTTCTTTAAGCCCCAAATAGACAAACGGATCAACACACAGCTTAAATCACCGTTTGTATTGACTTGAAAAAGAAAGAAGTACTCAGCTTTTGTATATCAGGGCCAAGAATTATATTTTAAGGCAAAAATGTAGGCAGTTTGAATGATTTATGTGTTTACACTTTTCGGGGAATATCTACGGACTTTTTTTATAAATATGTTTCATTTCAAAACAAAAGACAAGGACTAGTAAGGATTAATTAATAATTATTTTTAATTTATTACTTACAATATTAGTTAATAGTTTTATTCTAAGCCTTCAATCTTAAAACACATATTGTATACTATAGCACTTATGTTATTCTGCGCAAAGGAGGAATGGGGAAATGGGTGAAGTGGTTAGCAAATGGCGTAGACAGATCACCCGGCCTTGCCCGGTGTCCCCAATAGAAAATAATAATAGAACTTGTACATAGTATGTAGGCGTATAATATAAATGAATCCAACTGAACCGTTTAACGGCTAATAACTGATATAATAGTGATCAAAGTAATTTTTGACTCTATTATCAAATCGTGCTATCGTCAACTCAATTAGAAGTTGACAAGTGATTTGTTAATTTGGGCGCTCTTTCTACACCGGTGAATATTAGTAAAATTATGGAGCTGTTAAAAAGTTAGAAGTGACTGTAAATTAGAAAAAAGCATGGGGTATAAAGACCGAAATATTAAATATTATGTTGTATAAAAAAAAGTACGTAATCATCATAAAAAATACTAAAAATAAATGAATGTTTATGTTATTTTAAATTATACGAGTATGTTTTAAATACCTTTATATTTACAAAGCGGTCTAAAATAGAATAATGATTACTTATTTATCGTAAGTCGTTATAAGTGGCGCCTTAGAAACTAAAATATATTCACAATTTCATATTAGAATTTACGTTAATCAGCGTTCTCACATAGAACAAGAGACATTCCATCCCTTCTAATATTAAAGGGTAGAAAGTACGTTAACAAATTAACGACACGTCAAAGACGAGCTCATAACAAGAATTTACCTGCATCAAAACACGAGGTGAGTTTTACGAAAATTTGTAGTCGTGTATTTATTTTCTACTTGTACACAATAAAAAGAACTATTACAGTTGTTTAAACTATCTTGTCTCTACTTATGTATGATTGTTCCATCGTTATTTTTAAAGATCATTTTAGAGTTGATGTTTTTATATTTTACTTATAAATGCCTGATAAATTTCAAATAAAACTTACATTTTAAGTTATTTACCTAAGTTTTTTTATCAAGTTTATATTTTAAACCTAATGATTATTTTTTCTTTGCTATAAACTCGAAACGAAATAAAATTAAGACAATTGTAACGTGCTTCTTTTAGAAGAGCACCTTGTTTATACCATAATATTAGTTCTACCCAGTTCTGTCGAGTGACGCCGTTTGAAATTCATGGCTGTAACGCTTATTAATTTCAATCAAGCCTTGAGCTCAAGCTAAGATTAGAGTGGCCTAAGTAAACAATAATAGTAGGAGTGCAATAAGCCATTTTCCTCTTGGGGCTCCTCTATAAAAACACGGTAAAAAAATAATCAAAATATAGCAATTTAGCTGTGTCTGGATTGTTATTTTTGGGTTTTAATAGAATCTTTGTAAATTATCTTACTATTTATGTTCCATGACACTTTACATTATATCAGTACCTTACACGGCGTTATACAAAATATAGAATTTACACGGCTAAGTCTGTTGTAAGTTAGTTTAAAAAGCCGTGTTGTAATTAAAATATTGATATCTTAATTTCCATTTTAAACCACCTGAAATATTTCACTTACTGCAATCATGTAAATATGGTTCGGTGTTGGGGTAAATAAATCTACATCGATTAGCCAAAATCGAGATTTTATTTATTTGTTCTTAAAAGGTGTTGTTTTGTTTGTTTCCCATGTTGAAAATGTGAATACGTTTAACTGATCGATTCTATTTACATGCAAGAAGTTTATCGGAGTTTTGGGCCCTGTCTAAACGAAATAATGTAAATGTTTTCCCGGAATTTGAATACAGGAAGCCAAACAAAACATTGAGTAGTAACTCAACCATTAAACGAGACAGGCAATTTTTCTACTCTGTGATAATTATTTCTGTATTTAAATATATGTTTGTCCATCGTGATATTATTATGTATAACTGACTTGCACGAAGCTGACTTACATAAAGCGAGTTGAGAATATCGTTCTCATTTCCCATCTTACGTAATATATTAGTTAACCGAGTTCGAATTTCACACAAACATAATAGGAATTTAATATCAGCTTTAGTATTAATAAAAACACATATCACACCTGAACAGCAAAATCCTTATTTTCCTCATAAATCTCCCGACTAACGGAACGGAATAAAATAAAAGTCCCGAGTGAAATTCAACTTGAATATTACGCTTGTAACAGACGTAACAGCCAATTTTGCAAAGGCTTCTTTTAATCTGTAGACTGGCAGTATAAAAAAATCTGAGCAGATTTACTAGCTGTTCACGGCTCACGGCGTCGACCGCGTCTATGCAACACAAAGATTTCAAGTCTAACCAGTGGCTCATGAGATTAGCGCATTCCAACGAGTTGCTTACTCGCTGCTTAGACTGCATTTACTATAGTAACCATTACACGTTCTGAGTTTATAAAACAATGTATTTCAATATGTACCTTGTTCTTAGAATTTTTATCTTTTTGCGACGTGACGTTACATTGAACCCAAACAAATGAAATCCCAATATTTCGGAACTTGTTCGAAATTTGACGCTCAGAAAGCAATTTCAACATTGAATATTATTTGAATTCTTTTCGTTGATAATGAAAATGTGAACAAAAGGGACGTGGGACTAAAGTGTAAGGTATGGGGCTAGCATAATACATACTATATATATTTACCTATATATGTATTGTTTCAATACAATATTTGTAACTGATTAAAACGCGAAATACATTAGTTAACTTGTTTATAATTTGTGTTAACTACGGACCGACGTTTACGCGCTAGCGTAGCAGATTTGACTATGACAATAGGGTCACCATCTTAAGTCCCTTCGAGACCACAAATGTCGTTAAAAGTTCCATTTATTTGTTAAATTTCCGAAACTTAAACAGTTTGTATTAAGTTTTAAAGCTATATATTTTCAAAAGGCAGACTCAACACTAAATGACGTACTTAATGTGTCACCTGACATGGTGACATTTAAAATGATTATTTTTAATTTGATAATACCAATTCACCTTTTGAAATAGCCAACAATAGACCGTACAACGTATAATTATATGTGATAATACTTTCTTGAGACTTATCCATATTTCTAAGAGATGTTGTGTGGGAAGAACAAACGGCCTGTCCCTAGTATCCGTCTATCATTGTATTCAGAGAAGACATTTTTTTATATTAAATTTTCCAATCACCGCATAACATGATTGATGATATGTGCTACGCCGTAGAGGCCACCTACGCAGAGTCCAACCTACGCCGAGTTTAATAACATGGAATAGTGTCTTTGAGATTTTGGATAATATTCTAAACCAAGGAGTCTATTAGTTTGTTTGAACGCGCTAATCTCGAAAGTACTGGTTCGAATTAATTTTTTTTTTTTTTTTGGATAGGCCATTTATCGAGAAAGTGTTGCGTTCCGCTATACACAGGATAGCTCAATTGTTTAAAGTAGCACGGATCGATGTGGATGCCGGTTCATGGCCCATATTTTTCGTATTTTTTTTTTATCTAAATAAATTTACAATTCATATAATGCCATCATGTGCAATAACATGTGAAAAATATTATAGTTTTCAAAAGCATCTTAGTGTTGCGTCTAAATTGCAAATAAAAAGTATCGATATATTTTTTTTTGTTAGCATCAATTCAACATCTAAATTAATTTGAAATTTTGACACATAATAAGTGATAGCATTCTCGATGTAGAAAAACATTAAACACACTTGAGATGTTCTGTCCAAAAGTTCTAGGAAACGACGCAATTCAAGTAACAACTAACATAAAACTCACCCAACATTCTAATGATGGCTTTCCTCGACTTCGCCTGTCGTGTTTCTCCGTGAATCTGCCCGTTCAACAGGCTTTTTGTCTTCTTACTTATGCGGGTCGATCTATAGAATTGAAATTATAATATTTTCAGGTTCATATGAAAACACAAGAAGTTTTTTTTAATTTGATTAATATATAGGCTTTTTTATGATAGAGTAGGATAGACAAGCATGCGCTTTACTTGATGAGAGGTAAAACGCTCCGGTCATATAACATCTACAGAAGATACTCTGGATATTCGGAATTCCACAGACTGAAACCGAAATGCGAACTTCACGGCTTTTCCATCTGTGGACGGTGGTTCGCGATCCGGGCGGAATTTCGATATTCCTATCGCACATTTAATAGCTATTTTATGCTATTCTCTGTAATTTACGTTAGTAGTACATACTTAATCACGAAATTATTTATCATATTATAAAAGCGATCACGAAAAAAGTTAACAAAAATATTTCGTGTTTAGAACCGGTAATAGTTTTCAATTTAATATAACATACTTAGATAACGAGTTGGAAGTTAAAAAATAACATTTAACGCATGTTTTATGTTACCATTAAATATATATTAAAAATAGATTATAAATAATGTAAATTATAAATTAATAATAATGTAAAAAAAGTAAATCTTTGTAAATTGTATTTCTGAATATTATATACGCGAATAATCCCTCTTTTCGCAGTAACAAAAGAATCGAAAGGAAATTGAAAATGTAACAAACTTCACGATTTTTCAGAAACAACGCTTAATATCTAGCATACCAGATGAAAATACCAATGCCAGCTGATACCGCAACAAAAGAATTTCCATAGAAGTCTGTACTAATATTGTTTTAACACATCGCATTTACATCGTAAAAACATAAACCTTTTTCTTTTAACAGACTAGCTGTGTCAGCGACTTCGTTCGAGAATCGTTATTATGATACGACGTCGGTCGCGTCCCTTTCCGTCATTCTTGCAAGTTAACCTTTAATGATAGACATACAGCGTTTTTTTTCACATTTCTGACTGTATCTGCTTGTATTAGACACACGGCGATGTTTTATAGCCTTCCTCGATAAATGCTCTAACCAACACAAAAATATTTTTAAATTCGAAGACGTAGTTCCAGAGATTAGTTCGTTCAAACAAACTATTCAGCTTTATATATTAGTATAAATGTTTGCTGTCTGCTTTGCGTTAATTGATTTCCTATTTAGTCTAATGTCCTAATAACTACTAGTACTCTTAAAAGTAAATCTGAAATCATATTGTATATGTTAGTTTTAATTAACGACACAAGATAAGGTAGACGAGGTGCCTTGTAACGTATTCTGTTTTAATCACAAACATTATACATAAATTAGAGATTGTGCTGTAGACAAAGCAGTAATGTTTAAGGAGAATTTAACTACAATATTACGTACTTTGTAATATGTTATGTGAGAGACATAATTACGCATTACGCGAGTAATACACATTTAAATAAAACACATTTAACGGTTTTAAACACGAAATATATTAGTTAACTTGATTTTAAATAATGTTAACTACGACCTGACCTTTATTATATATTTCGGGTTTTAAACCGTTAAAATTTTTATTTAAATAAATATGAAATACCATAATTTTTAATCTTGTTTGGGCAGTTCATATTTATATCTTTAACCACTTATCTGTTAATATATTCATTCTTTTGTGATTGTAGGCTACCGAAATAATTAATTATGTTTAGTCTGGATACAAATCTAGGACTTATCGCGGCTTACAACAATGTTAAGAAGCTCGCGTAAGCTTAAAGATTTTCAAAATCCCGTCTTTTATGTTAATTTTGTTTTCCGTATTCTTATCTCCGACACCAACCACTCATCAATCAATATGTCGTAAACAAGTTAAATCAAGATTTATTTGCAGAAAAGATACTTAGCTATGCACCTCGGTTTTTTCATTCGTAACTTCTTTATTCTAAGGGAAGATAACACTTTCTGGTTACGTCAAACAAACAACACAAAAATACTTTATTTTCACCACAATATTACAAAATAAAACTTATTATAAAAATCCAAAATGTAGCGAACGTACTGTATACGTACGTGTCCGTAGTTTATTTTACATATTTAAATTCCCGAAACGTCGGGCCGTACTTAAAATATTTTTCAAATAACGTTGACTAATGTACATCACGTTTTAAACCGTTAAAGTGTTTTATTTAAATGTGAAGTACTCCCGTAAACTACAGATAGTATTTAGGATTTTACAAGTTTAACATATACTAAAATTTTGGCCTCTACATACAAATAGATAAAATTTAGAATAAGTGAATTATATCCTAAGTTCACTAAGTATAAACGTACAAGTCTGATGTGGGTCGAAAGACCTCTATAATGATGCAGGGTTAAGTGGCGTGGATACCAACATTAATATCAAAGGGTAATTTGGTGACGCTGCATGGTCCTTCGACAGATTTTAACCCTCTTTCCGATAGAAATGTATTATGAATTGATTCAGAAATGGACCATGAAAGATGATTCTATAAAAACGAGCCGTGTCGTTAGTAGAGTAATATTATATGTTTAAGTATTTTTTAATTACTGGCTGTCCCGGCAAATGTTGTGTTGCTATATATAATATTATTTCTAGTGTGTAAGAATCTGGTAAGACTGGTCGAGCCGTTTCCAAGCAGTATAATAACATTTTGACATGAGAATTCTATATAAGTCATGAATATGTTTAAGTATACAAGGGGGAACGATTTATTATCTTGAGTAAAAATTACACATTAGACATCTAATAAGTTTCTTGGCTAGATAATAATAGAGATAAGAAAGTTTTTGGGAGTTTTGTTTTTCTTTCGCGTAAACGCGTCGACCATAAGGCGGATGTACAAAACATAATAAATATGTACGTATAAAAAATAAATTGTAAATATATATAATTTAAATAAAACACTTTAACGGTTTAAAACGCGATAAATTAGTTAAACCTTATTTGAAAATGATTCAGTCTCCCACGGGACCACGGCTGCTGCAAAGCATCCGAAACGTCGGGCCGAAGTTAAAAATCATTTTCAAATAAGTTTAACTAATATATCGCGTTTTAAACCGTTAAAGTGTTTTATTTAAATGTGTACTATCGCGTAAACTATAGACAGTATTTAATATATATAATAATAAATGCATCCGCATTAAGATGACGTTTTAGTTGTAGATTGTTCCCTACACCTCTCATAATTACCCAAACAAATATCAAACACAACGAACGTAAAAATGATTACAAAATTACATCGAATGTGTAGATGTGTTTGAGCCATCTACGTCATATTGATCCGATCGTCAGCACTCGGTGCACGTTGATTTGTGACGTCGACATGAGATGAGATGTAGCTGTCAATCGACATTGACATAATGTGTCCGTTAAGTTTACAGACACGTCAGAATAACGAACAACAAGCGAAACATGTATAGTTTATTTTTTCTAACTTGGCAAACACACAATTTACATGAAATCGTGGTCTTTAGTTTAGAGTGTGTACACTAAAAATACTTTGAGACACTGGATTACATATTAAACTAATGAACTAACTCAAATTCACTCAGTAAACTACAATTTCATGCTCAAAATAATTAAATCCTAAAAATTAATGTACGTCACTTTGACTTTTACATAAGGATGAGATATGAGCAAAGTTACGACATTAGAAAGTAGAAGTCTCACACATGCACTATCGCTAAAGGCGTTTTAAACGCTGAGTTTAGTAACAATGACTTAAAACAAAGAAAAAAAGGTCGTAATAAAAGTGATAAATATTGAGGTCCATATATAATCGATAGTTCTTTATCCCAATGTCATTTGTAGCAACAATTTAACTCTATAAAAGGTCATCTCTATGGTTTGTAATCGGCCATATTTGTCGTGGTCTTTTGCATAGTTAGAAAAAATATAATAATAATATCCAAAGCCAAAAAAAGATAGTAACTACTTGTCTGACTCTGAATCTATAGTTATAGGTTTGTTTGTTTGAACGCGCTAATCTTAGGAACTACAGGTTGAAAATAAAAAAAAACAAATTTGGATGCCCAAAATAACGATTCTCGCGAACGAAGTCGCTGGAACAGCTATTAAAAAATAAATACACAATATTTTTATGTTAGCACATATCAAAGAGTAAATATTATCTTACGTATAGTAAAAATTACCTGATATGACAGCCCATAGTCACGTATAAGCAAAGGATGAAAATTGCCGGCAAGAAGAAGAAAAATATACTGCTAAGCTCCAGTAGTGGTGAAGACGCCATCAGAGCGCAAAATGCAGAATCCAGCGAAATGTTGCCAGAATCTGTAAAAAAACTTAAAATGTTACACAACCGCGCCTGAAGCAAACTTGTAAGTGGCTAACGTAATCTTTACTAATATTATAAGCTGAAGAATTTGTTTGTTTGTTTGAACGCGCTAATCTTAGGTTCTAATGGTTCGAATTGAGAAATGATCTTGTGTTAGTTAGAAAATTTATCAAGGAAGGTTTTATGCTATAAAATGTGAAGAACAAAAACGGGAAAAAATATTTATCTTTATGGGTTATCGCAAAAAATATTAATTTGTCTCAAAACCGCTAGCAAAATATATACCAAAATTTATAAAGTTAACAATAATTTATTCAACAAAGACCAATTTCTTTCTCATTCATTGACATTCTGTGGTATGGAGTTTGGAATACGAAACAGAAATGGCTTCAAAGTACTAAAATGACAAAAGTTAGGAAAATATCATCTTTGGCATCCCCAATTTATATACCACAGGAGATTAAAAGATCTTTAACCTGAGAAGTTATCTGAACTCCTAATACGTGCACAGATCCCAAATTTACTTAAGTACGAACCAAAATTATATTGATATCAATAAAATACTATTTAACAAAACAAAAAATTATTTTAAGATTATTTTTATTTTATCAACTACTATTTTCTATTTAAATAAAACACTTTAAAGGTTTAAAACGCGAAAATATATCGTTTACTAATAAGTTAAACTTATTTGAAAATGATTTTTAACTTCGGCCCGACGTTTCGGATGTTTTGCAGCAGCCGTGGTCACGGGGGGACCTCGGCTGCTGCTGCTGCTGCTCTTTACATGCAACCGAAACTCTCATTAGCACCGAAGTCACAGACCAAACCTCGTGTAATATAATATCGAGAGGATTTAAATATATACAAGTGTATATGACACAAAACATATTTTTTAATTATTTAAAGACGATGAATTCTTTCAATCATAGTATCTTTAACTCAGCGCACGTTACGGAAACCCGCAAAGATGAGCAAGTTTCCCCCATTTTTCCCCATTTCCCAATGTTTCTTCGCTCCTATTGATCGCAGCCTAATTTCTTATAATGATCTAACCAGCATAAACACAATTTCGGAGTTCGGACCAATAGTTTCTGAGATTATAGCTTTATAACATTAGTATAGATAAGGCTTTATTGCAATGGATTCGAATTTTGCGAATCGATGAAATTGTTCTAAATTTAAATAAAAAAATAAAAAGTACACATTTAAATAAAACACTTTAACGGTTTTAAACGCGATATATATTAGTGAAACGTCGATACGTAGTTTTAATTTTTAAATAAGTTTAGCTAATATACATCGCGTTTTAAACGGTTAAAGTGTTTTATTTAAATGTTCTAAATTTCTCATAAAGTATCAATTAAAGTAAGTTATAAGTTGACTAGATTATACTTTCAGGGTTCAGTTCACAACAAAAGGAGCTTTAATTAATTCCAGTTCGTTATTAACACTTAAGCTTAGAGGAACAACCGATTGAGTGGAAATGGAGAGATTCCGACAAAAATATGGTGTTTTAATTTAACGCTCGGCGGACTCTTGACGATTTAATTTACCTTAATAAAGTATACAAAGACCCCTCGAAACATCTCAATTAGAAGAGCAATGTCATATCGTTAAAAAAAAACATGGGAAAATTTTAATTTTTGGAATAACGAAGAAGAAGACGAAGTTGCCAAAAGGGAAATTGTAAAGTTTAAGTAAGTTCTACGAAGAATCATTATTATCATGTATTATTGTAAATCTCAATTTTCAAGGTTGCCTGGAAGAAGTCGCTTTTTAGCGAAAAGGCCGCCTTTTCTCGCTACATTTTATTAATTTTTAATTAAGTTTATTTTGTAAAATTGTGGTGAAAATAAAGTAGTTTTTGTTGTTGAAGCATCAAAAGTTCTCGGAGTATTTTTTTAATCTACTCCAGTTACAACAATCACACCGCAGTGCAATTGTAGTAATGCGTGGCTAAAAATCAACGGGCCGTGGGTTTGATCCACACCGGGTTTTCTTTTTCAAATCAATTTAAAAATTTTTCGTAACATGTTCTACTTACTCTGGAAATCTGGACATTAAATGGGTGGTAGGAATTGAAGCCCCGTCGGGGTCACGAACCACCGTCACAGATGAAAGTCATCAAGTTTAAAAGCGTGTTGGGTCAGTTTGGATTTCCGAATAACCAAAGCCAAAATTCTTTATATAGTTGGGGGTATTTCACCTATAATGAAGTGAACCCCACGGCAATCATATCCCTCTTTCTTTCCCCCCCCGCCCCCGCCGCCCCAAAAGTCGAAACTCCCACGCTAATTTAACATATCCCTCTAAACCTAAAGTTTTATTTAAATAAAAAATAGTTACATTCGCAGATGAGGCCGCAAGAGCCAGAGTAGCCTAACTGCAATTTTATGACTTGACTTATTTATATTTTTTGATCTAAAAATGTTAATCTACAAGAGCATAGTGACCGAAAATTATAAAAGAGGAATAGAAGAAAAGAAGGCTGCCAGAGCAGCCTCATATCTTCTAAAATTACCTAAGTCCTTAAGTCAATATTTGACTCAAGTGCGTGCATGTAGATAAAATTACTGGTAAGCGATGTTTTATATGTAGGTTTTACGCTCGTCGTTTCAAATAACCGGAAAAGTGGGAACGTGCCGTGGAAATTAATGAGCAGTTTTATCCTAACCGATAAGGGCTGATAAAATCGAGAATTAGAGATTGGATACTGGCGTATCAATAGGCATTAATTGAACTATGGCGTCTTATTTATATAATGTACAAAAATAATACCGGTCATAAGTATTAAAAAAAGAAGAATCCTCAAAGAAAAGTAGGACGATAGCAAGAACTATTAATTTCTCATTTTATTCTTTTGTCTCTAATTACTTGACATTGTCTGAAATCAATGAATTGTCTAGAATCCAATCAATCGGAAATTTCCTTCCTCAGATTAAAAACTAATAATCTATACTAACATATAAAGCTGAAGAGTTTGTTTGTTTGTTAGAACGCGCTAATCTCAGGAACTACTTCGTTCGAATTCAAAAATTATTTTTGTGTCGGTTAGAGCATTTATAGAAGAAGGCTAAAGGCTATGAAACAAAGCGCTGTGTCTAATAGGAGCGAAGAAACAGCGGGAATCGTCGAGAAAACGGAGAAAATGAATTCCTTGTGGGTTTCCATTTTGTACGCCGCTGATTTTGTATGCTGCGAAAAAAGTCTGTGACAGTATATGTCCATCTTTTAAGATTTACCTGCAAGAACAGTGAGACGCGGACAAATTTGATTGGTAACAGTTCAAATTTATAGGGTTTGCAAAAACAAAAATGGATATCCAAAATAATTTATACTACGAAGTCGCGTGACTCAGCTCACTCATCTTTATCATGATTTAAAATTTACCTATCTTTTCTTTTTCTCTTTAAGATTCTTGTAGTACTAGATATTTTATTAAAATTCCTGACAATAGCTATTGTAATAAGCATTTTTTTTATATACTCGGTTATGAATAGCAATGGTTATTCAGGCAAACATAATCAGAAACGTCTTGTCCAAAGAACTGTTTTCATAAAGGTGTAATATTCAGTGAAGTGTAGATAAAAATTAGGACAAGTAGCAAATATAATATTTTATAAGGCTGTTTCACTAATTTTCTGTTTTAGGTTCCAGAACGTCCACTTTATGTTAAGAAAATATTATTTAAACTTAGAACAAATGAATAATAGAATTCGTATATAAAAAATATGGTCTTCGTGGTTCTAACAAATGAATGATTGTAACTCAATTTTTTGCTTCGAAAAGTTGTTTAGACTTCTCCTGAACTCGACATAATTATAGAGAAGTGCGATGTTATTTCCTCTAAATTTGAAAATAATTGTGTTATATATAGAAAATTTAATTGTGGATTTAATAACTTTAGCGGAAGTTTCTTCGATACAAAAATTCTTATAAATTCTTCTAAGTTAACTTCTTTAAGTAAGGGTTCTTTTTTGAAAATTAATATTTTTCACATGTTATTGCACATGAAGGCACTATTAATTTAAATCGAAAATAAATTGAAAAAATTTTCGACTCGGCAGGACTTGAACCGGCATCGTCAGCTTTCCTCTGTTGCTCTACCAATTGACTACCGAGTCCTACACCTCATCGTCGAATTTTTTCAACTTATTGATACATGCACCTCTCGCGCAATGTAATTTCTACCTTAACACTTGCGTATTAAGGCTCAATGTCTTTTGCTTTGCAGCTTAAGAAATCATTGAAGATGAAATTACAAAGTTATAACGTTTGAAAACATTAATATTTTTCACATGTTATTGCACATGAAGGCACTTTATAATTTAAAAATCGAAAATAAATTGAAAAAATTTTTTTTCAATTTATTTTCGATAATTTTACTTAATACGCAAGTGTTAAGGTAGAAATTACATTGCGCGAGAGGTGCATGTATCAATAAGTTGAAAAAATTCGACGATGAGGTGTAGGACTCGGTAGCTCAATTGGTAGAGCAACAGCACGGAAAGCTGACGATGCCGGTTCAAGTCCTGCCCGAGTCGAAAATTTTTTTCAATTTATTTTCGATTTTTAAATTAAGGGTTCTTTGTCATCGGCGTGAAGACCACTTAATTGGTACTTTCTAGAAAATATTTGACTTACTTGGTGGATAATCCCGATAGCTGATATCTGAGTACATAGCGAACGGTGAAGCACAGACGAACGCGACGACCCATAAAACTAATATTATTCTGGAGGCTCTTGTCAGCCCAGCCATGGCATACAGATGTAGGGGGTGGCATATCGCCAGATATCGTTCCAATGTGAACGCTGATATTGTTAGCACTGATACATAACTCGCTCTGAAACAAAGATTTAAAAAAACATTGACTTTACTACTACAATACTACAGCACTTTTAACACAAACGGATGTATTTTTTAAGTATGTAGGCAATTTTGCCTTTATACTTATAAAAATCTTTATTTTTTATTGTATTTAGACTATTTTAATAGCGTGTCAATAGTGAGTTTTAATAATTAAACGCTATACTTTGCGGTTTTCAAAATTAAATAATAACGTAAGTAAAGTGACTCGATAGCTCAATTAGTAGAGCAACAGCACGGAACGCTGACGATGCCGGTTCAAGTCCTGCCCGAGTCGAATTTTTTTTCAATTTATTTTCGATTTTTAAATAAAAATCTTAACTAATAATCTGGAACTGTAATAAAAAAAATACCAATTACTGTAAACTTGGAAAAAAAAAGAAGATCTTTAAAAGCAATAGAAACTTACTTAAATAAATAAACTACCTAAAATACCTAACATTGTTAGGAGTAAAACCGATTTTCTATTTATTCAAAGTAATATTTTTTTAAAAGACAAAACAAATATATAATAGGCGTCTTTAAGAATTACTTCCTGCGTTAAGCGAGACTAGGTTTGACACTTAGACACTTGATAACACTCGATCAATAGATATAAATATGGGAGTAACTTATTTTTGATTCAAACCTTCAACTTTAAATGTAATTCTTTCTTGCAATAAAAGTCCTTTTTTATTAATACATAATATATAAATAAAAAAAAAATAAAGTCTCTAATGAGTAAGCTCTGAATTATACATCTATTACTTACGCCTCTGATATCAAAGCTCGTAATTTGCAGAAAACAATGCCCAAACTGTACGGGTATTGATGCCAGTAGACTGTTAGGTCATTAGGCAGGCCTGGAACAAAATTGTTAGGTTTAAATCACACAGTTCCATTCAGGTACTCTGGCGTTTCCTTCCTTTGTCTGTAGACTAAAGAGTTCGTTTGTTATTTAATTGAGAAAGTACTGTACTAAGTTTGATATTTTGTTTAAATAAAACACTTTAACGGTTTAAAACGCGATATATTAGTTAAACTTATTTGAAAATGATTTTTAACTTTGGCCCGACGTTTCGGATGCTTTGCAGCAGCACGGGTCTCCCCGTGACCACGGCACCAATGTGTACTACTCGCGTAAACTATAGACAGTATCTCTGATATTTTGTTGTTAATTAGAATTAAATGCATAGCATCTCGTTGTGACAAATTTTGTATTACTGTGCTTCTCTATAAAGTTTAAAGCGCCAATATATTTACATGACTGTATATTTGGATTGCTATAAGCGGTGAACGCAGAACTGCCTAGGATATTAACGAAGCGACTCATTGTTCAATTATTTTGAATGCGAACATATACGATAAAAATCATCAACATCAACCTATATTCGTCCACCGCTGGACATTGGCCTCTCAAAGCATGCCACTCGGCCTTATCTTTAGGTCTTCTTTCTTCCTTACGTGCTTACGTGTTAGAAAGTTTATTTTCATACATTATACCTTATTTGAACTCTCCAACCATTCAGTACTCATATATGACTAATGTCATATGTGAGTACTGAATGAAAATATTCTAAAAGCTTTATAGCCGAAGATTTCAATACGTTGTACTATGTATCTAAGAAACCTAGATTTCCAAAGGTCGCGTAGACGAGGTTTTCTAAAGATGAATATGTCTTGCGATATGTTTAAGGTCAGCAAATGTGCTTTTAGGGATTGAAGGGTCAAGTATTCAGACTCTTTCTTGTGTGCTAGCGTTGCTATAATCTCGCAGACTAAAATATATTTACATTCTCCTTTAAAACATTTTAATATCGTATGATCCGGCAGTTACAGACATTTTAGATGATTTAAAGAGGAATCATTACTATAACATTGCTTTTTGATTTTTTGAAACGTTTTCGCAGCGCACACAACAAACTGTCAAAGATGAATGAAATTCCTTTTTTTTCAATTTAATAACTGTTTCTTCGCTCGCGAGTATCATTGGTCGCAGCGTGATGTTATATAACCTTTTGGATATCTTGTACCGTTTTTGCAGCGTACGCTTCGGAAACCCATAATGATGAATAATTTTCATTTCCCGCTGCATCTTCGCTCCTATTAGTAACACGACGATGTTCTTATCCTATAGCCTCCCTCGATAAATGTTCTAACCAACACAAATAAAAATATTTCTAAAACGTAGTTCCTGAGATTAGGGCATTCAAACAAACAAACTCTTCAGCTTTATATATTAGTATAGACAGACGCCAACAATCGAGTTATCAAACCTCGAATTTCTTTGTTACATTTCATTCTTTAAAATTCCGAATGACTAAGCAAACAGTATCTAGATCTCCAGCATATTACTTGGAAATGTCAAGTTTTAACACCAACATAACTTACCGACTCTAGTTTAATCAAAATATTTTTCTGGTTGGAAGTGTTACATCAAATTAGGCCTGCCTTGTTGCATTTGATGAGACGCCAGAAATACATTGCCCGAATACAAATATTGCGCTAAATCGCTGTTCTTTTTCACAGACACTATTTTAAAGCATTGAGAAAATACAGCATATCATTGTCTTTCGGGCTGTTCGTCCGATGTGAGCGAGAAGAGGTTCTCGACGTTTCGCCATCTTCGGTATTCTCTAGATATACTATGTTTGAATAAAACTTTAACGTTTTAAAACGCGATATATATATTAATAAAACTTATTTGAAAATGATTTTCAACTACGGCCCGACGTTATACTATGATATAAAATGCGTTTGATTCCTCAACATAACGCGATACTTGTTGTGGCGCAGAGATCTCCATGAATATTTATAGTCTGAAGTTTTGGGATAAAAATTTGCATACTTTAATATTCTGACCAGGCAGAATTACGTTTTAATAGCGACCCAGCATGCATTTGAAATTCTTCGGAAATTCATTTAGCTTCTAATAAAACAATTTCCAAGAGTTTAAACTGCGAACAATACCTTTTATTGCTATACAAATATATGAAGCTGAAGAGTTTGTTTGTTTGAACGCGCTAATCTCAGGAACTACGGATTCGAATTGAAAAGATAAATTTATGTGTTGGTTAGAGCATTTACCGAGGAAGACTATAAGGTTTTAAACTCGCCTTGTGACAATCAACCGAAAACAACGAGAAATGTGACAAAAAATGGGGAAATTCTTGAGTAATAGGTTCCAGGCCTGCAACTACGGTTCAAGATACCTAAAAAATATGTATGAAAGAATAATTTCTTTTTAAATGATCCAAGAAACAGTCACCGACGCTATATGTTATCTTGTAAGAATATCTTGCAAGAACACAGAAGTACGAAACTCGCCGTGGTAACACTTAGTTTACAGATGAAGGGGTTTGCAAAAATTAATTTGAAATTAAATTTGACCATCGCTACTTAGTTAAACATATTAATTTATTCAAACATTTGAGGAACCCTTTTTTCATATTTACGTAATTTAGATAGTAGATACAATTAAAAATGGCATATTTTAATTAAATAAATACGTTCACTTTTAAATTAAGCAACTTTTAAAATAAACCAGTTTAGTGGACTTAAACTATTAAGTTATCAGCAAGACCCAGTATCACTTAAACTTTAAACAAACAAGGATAATATGTATTCTTGGGTCTACAAATCGTAAATTACTAGAAGTATGCTTGTTGTTCTTGCAACTTGATAGTATAGGTCATGAATAGAATCTATGAAGGTCTGTAACTGGGTTAAAACATACTATGTAACATATAATGGGACAGTAGCACATCATCCCCTTTCGAACATTCATATTAGTGTTTAAAATTTACATAGCTGTACTGCCTTGCTGTACACTTTACTGTTTAGATACACCGGTTTTCATAAATTATATTGTACGTAAAGGTCAATATTTGTATGCACAACTTAGAATCGAACTCATGACCTGCCTATGTCATTTAGACTAACATGACGCGGTAAGCCAATTGGTTAAAGCAACAGCACAGGATGCAGTGGATGCCGGTTCCAGTCCTGCCTGAGTCATATTTTTTTTCAATTTATAATCGATTTTAATTTTTAAAGAACTTCGGAACTTAACAATGTGTGACAAAATTAAAAATATTTTTTATAGTTTACGTTATTTAGGTAAAAGTGAATTTTATTATTATATTTTAAAACTAATAAATAAAACAAACGTATAAGGTGAAATGAACTGTCAAGAGAAGTTTTCTCTTATTATATAAAGTTTTATCTGCCGACTACGTGTTGTGTTTCTAAATAGAGAGAAACAAATAGAAAAAGATGCTATTTTTAAATGTTGAGCAAAAATATGGCAAAAAAATGGCTTTTGTAGAACAATAGTTAAACTTGAGGTACAGTATAGCGTTAAACAGAAGCAGTCCAGATCTCGAATCCCGGGGAATACATAATTTCGGTCAAGCGGGCCACGGACGTTTATCAACTACTCGCATACTGTCTGTATTTTCGGGAGTAGTGCACATTTAAATAAAACAAACTAAAAATTTTCGGTTTAAAACGCGATATATGTTAGTTAAACTTATTTGAAAAATATTTTAACTACGGCCCGACGAGTCTCCTCGTGACAAGGTATAATATACATCATACAACATATAGAATCTATACCAATATTAAGAGCTAAAGAGTTTGTTTGTTCTTAAAAAATCTTTTTGGTTTACTCAGAACATTTCTTGAAGAATGCTATAAAACATAGCACTAAGACTGATAAGAGCGAATAAACAGCGGGAAATGTCGATAAAAACGGTGAAAATAATTCATCCTTTTGGATTTCCATTGCGTACGCTGCGAAAACGGTTCAAGATACCAAAAAAAAATTGTATCAAAAAATTATTTCTTTTTAAAAGATCTAAAAAAAAGTCCGCGACATGTCCGCGATGTCTATCGTCTAATATGAACTTTCCAGAACAACGGAACGCGGACGTCGTCGTGGGTAACAAGCTCAAAGTTGAACAAAAGTTTGCAAAAAAATTGATATCCAAAATAATTATCCTACGCGTACGAAGTCGCCGACTCAGCTAGTTAAACATAAATGTATATCAAACATTATCGAACAGATGTTTTTGTCGTGTCTTTCAAATGTTCATCATACACAATACAATTTGTGCTTCTATATTTAGAAATTGCATCAAGATATTATCCATTGATCTAATATTCCACGTATTTCGGCAACTGACGATAAATAATTCTCTCCCGTTCGCTTACCCTATCGCCTTTGCACGAAAAATATTAATAGTATGTTCTTTGAGTTGGTAATTCTTACTGTCTATAGTTTGCGCGAGTAGTACACATTTAAATAAAACACTTTAACGGTTTAAAACGCGATATATTAGTTAAACTTATTTAAAAATGATTTTTTAACTTCGGCCCGACGTTTCGGGTGCTTTGCAGCAGCCGTGGTCACGGGGAAACTCGGAAAACCTACGTTATCCGCCATTTTGTAGTGGCCGCCATCTTGGATTTATAATGATAATGAAAAAACATAATTGTATTGCCACCAAAATGCAAAGTGTATACAGAATTTCAGATTAATTGGTTGACAGGAAGAGGGTGAAATTTGGATTACTAAATTTGACCCAAGAATAAATAATAAAAAAAAACCAACGGCGTGAGCTAAATTAAACCATTTAAAAATATATAAATCTTATGATCACTGTGCGTAATAGAAGTAATTAAGTAAACTCAAACACGAACTATTAATATAATAATTCTCATACATAGTATAGATATATATCTGAAAATTATTGTATACATAATACAGTAAACAGTGCCATAACTGAATAAACGTTTAAATTATTTTTTTCTATTTCTCTATGTTATAGTTTACGCGAGTAGTACCATTTAACTAAAGCATTAAACGTTTACCGATATATTAGTTAAATTATCCTGAAAATATCCTTATTTTCCAAGTATATTCTCTCTTTTATGATAGTATAAGTTTCGTGTACTTTCGTTATTCCATTGATGTAAATAATCGATTTTATTTGTACATTTCAATAACGCTTCGACGTTGCACTTTATATGAAAATTCCTTTTGTACGTGCTGTCCCGAGGTTCAAAGCGAAACTTATTATACTTTAGAGATGAAGATTCCAGTCTTTATTCATTATTACTCATAAAAAGCGGACACATTAATAATTCTTCGCCTTTTATATAAGCTCACTTAATCTAACAGTTATTATAAGGAAAATTAGCTGTTAGAGACAATTATTATTTTCCTCTATCTAATACAGGCGATATATTTGACAATATACAATGTGATATATATTAAATCTATTATTGTACAGTACACGTTTTTTAATGTCTGTACCCTTCTAACTGTTTTCTAATTGTTCGTTAACTAATAACTAGACATGTACTTGCAATCTAAAATAAATTATAAAAATGAATGAATAAGTTCTGATTTTACATAAAAATATATAAAACATAAACGTCTCTCCAAATCTGCGTTATGCCAACACTCATCGGAAGGGCCCAATCATTACATTCGCTTTGACCAGCCAAAAATCCTCGCAAAGGAGAGTCGATTTTTTCCAAGATTGGTACGCGAAGCAATTGAAATCAAATAACACAGAAATTTTTCAATAAGGAGGACGGTCTCAAATTATCAAGCACCTAGGATCCCATATTAAAAACTCTGGATCCAAATAAACAGCATACCGGCAAACGCGAAGACACCGTTAGTCAATTCTGTAAGGACCCGGCCAGTTACGCCAAATACCAACTTTGACGGAACAGATGGCGCTAGCGTAGCAATTTTTTACTTTGACGTCAGAGACATCCTCCATCTTTAGTCTCCCCGTGACCACGGCTGCTGCAAAGCATCCGAAATGTCGGGCCGTAGTTAAAAATAATACTCAAACAGGTTTAACTAAAATATATCGCGTTTTAAACCGTTAAAGTGTTTTATTTAAATTATATATAGTGTCTAAGATACAGGCTCATAAAAGCAAGTGATATTTTGAAGACAGCTATTTTAAATGTTATAAACTAAATTTCAGTGTTATAATCACGCGTAAATATCAGAATCATGACATTGATTTTGATAATATTACCTTTTGGTTCTTGCTAGCTGATTTTAAAATGTTTAACTAATATATCGCGCTTTAAACCGTTAATGTGTTTTTTTAAATAAAATTTATAAGTACATTAATTTATATATAGAAGCAATCTTCTATACAGAATTAGTCAATACACGCAGATACAATCTTAAGTTTTAATTTGTTCTTATGTTGCGGGTAGAAGCAAGTAAAATAAAACGTCTTCAAAGGAAGTCCCAAACAAAGTTAGTTAGTGGAAATAAATAATTCGTTAGTGAAAATAGTTACTTTGCTCTTTTTAAAGTCTCTACTATTTGTTGTAATTCCCGGGAAAGCTTTCTTAACTACGCCGGAGCGCTTGTTGATAGACTCGAGTTCCACTTCTCTAACAAAGTGAAGCTGAATTGCTTTTGTGATGTAACTTTATTTAACTTAACTCTCTAGAATTGAGAAATAGTGAAAATTCCTTAAAGACATTTAACGTAACATAAATCCTACTTCGATTTGACCGGCTCATTGGTCTAATGGTAAAAAGTAAGGCTTTTTCAATAAAACTCTTTAACGGTTTAAAACGCGATTTTTTTTTTAATCTTTTTTGGAAATTTTTTTTTTCCCCGGGCCCCCCTTTGGGGTTTTTTTGGCGGGCCCGGGGCGCCCCCCCCCCCCTTTTTTTTTTTTTTTTTTTTTTTTTTTTTTTCCTCCCCCTTTTTACCCTTCAAAGTAATGCTAATCGGGTCGTGGGTTGGATTCCTTTCACCAAGTTTAACATATTTGTAACCATTTTAAGTATATTTTTTAACGTTGGACTTCGCCTGGAAATCTTTTTCTTTTCTTTATATTTAAATAAACACTTTAACGGTTAAAACGCGATATATTAGTTAAATTTTTTAAAAATGATTTTTGACTCGGCCCGACGTTTCGGAAGCCTTTCCCCCCCCCCGGCCCCCCCGGGACCCCCCCCCCCCCCCCCCTTTTTTTTTATTTTTTTCTACATCGCCTGGAAATCTTTAGACAGTACTTATCTTTAAAGTTTAGTCGCATTTCCATTTTAATTTGTGTATTTCCGAATGTCCAAATTCAAGGTAGGCTGACAGAATATCTAGTTTACATGTATGTAGCTGGAACAAAAGCTTAATTGGAGGGACAGTTATTTCGGTTTTCACTATTTGATCACTATCTTTGTTTTATTGGTTAGACCATTCGACTGGAGATCACAAGTATTCCGGTTAATTATTTTGTAGGAATATATATTTAATGAATAAATAAATCTCGACCCGACGAAAGATATTATAACTTTTTATAGAACAATCTCGTTAAAGCTTGCGTTGCTGAGCCAGGTGGAAACAAATCATAGAACTGAAAGTTCCTCCGAAAATTATAAAAAAGTGAAACTGCCTCCATTAAACTTCTTATCCAATTAAATAACAACAAGAGAAAAGAAACAAAAAGAATAAACATAAATCTAAAATATATGAAATAAATATCGCACAAAACTGTTTATTTGTTTATTGCAAACAGTAAATATAAGAAAACGCTTCCCAACGGAGTTCAAAAAAAGTTGTTTTTACAACGGGGTTTACCAAGTTACGCATTGATAAATGTGTTTTCTGTGGCGATATAAATATGATCGGTCCCTCGGGGCTTTTAATCTGTATTTTGATATTTTGACGAAATAAATTATCCAGCGGTGTCATGGTTAGGCTGTAACCCCTATAAAAATGGGACATGTATTTTTTATTTCTGGGTATATTTATAAAAGGGGCGAGTCAAAAGTATTTACTCACTTATATTACGAACTGCTATATGTAGAGTCCATTAAGGGACTAGGGAGTCATATTACTCCGCTGGTCAAGTGTGTAAGAAGATATACAATTGAGCTTCCATCAGACTTTTTATGGCTTACGTTGGAACCAGGGGCCGCAGCAATGGCCCATTGCGTGATTATAGTACACACTGTCATGTCGAATTTATTGGTTTCAGCCATGTCCTAGTCCTTGTCAGTGTCCTTCGCGATCCAGCCGGGATCAAACCCACTTACCGCGCTTAACAATACGTTGCTATAATTGGAACTACGACTCTATTATAAATAAGACCGCCTCTCTAGCCAAATGATTAAACTTATTGCCTAGCATTGCGTTATGCGCGAGAGGTCCTGGGTTCCTAGGGGAACAAATTGTTCCGGTCGGGTAGGGCATAGAAGTCTGATCACCTGCCAGTTAAAGAACGGATCATTGAAACGGGCATAGAGATATGTTCGCCCCATGCCCCACAACAGGGAAGCGGGATTTAAAAAAAAATATATTCTTATCAATCGATAATAAAGAGAAAATAAAGACATTATTATAAAAATCATGTGTGTGCAACAAAAAAAGAATGTGAATAAAAATAATCAAAACGCCATCGCATTTGAAATATTTCATTTGACGAATTAAATTTCTTGGAAACTTTCATTACTCTATTAATATATAAATAAACCCCACACCACTTTTAGTAGTTAGATTTGCTCTTCCTAAATATTCCAAGAAAGATCAGGGCGCAAGGGCAATTTTTTCAAAGTAAAAAAGGAATAAATATTTATTTTTTTTAAATTTAAGAGACTGAAATACCTTAACCTTTACTCCATTCGACCAATGAGAGACTTGTGTTGCTTTTTAGAACAATGATAATTTATTATAACCTTTTAACTTTTGGAAATACCTTGAACAGAAAAGAGATTATTTTTAACGTAGTGTGAATGCTTAAGGCGAACTCTATTTGAGATTAATTGAGTCGAACAGAACTCCTAAACACTACGCTTAGGTGTTTAGTAACCCTGGGGGCACGTCCGTGCTAATCTAACGTTCTAGCTTTGAATTTTTTTATGATAGAAGAGGACTGTCAAGCATGGTATTCACTTGATGAAATAAAATACCCCAGCCACAAACAGTTTAACTAAGCAGGTGCGGCAGTTTTTTTTGGTTTTTTTATGGGTTTTTCATCTGTGGACAGTGAATCGTGACTCGGACGGAATTCCGATATTTCTACCACTAATGTATTATCCCGAATTCCACTAAAAGTCCAACATGTTTCAGAAAAATAATAAATTGATTACATAAACGTTGGATCCGGCCGGAATCGAACCCACGGCCGTTTGATTATTGGCCAAACGTTGCTACCGTTAAACCAACGAGTCCGTCAGAAAGTAAACTTCAGGAACACAATAAAATTATTAATTTAGTATATTAGATAATTAATAATAACATAGAAATACGTCCAATATAGTCCATGCCTCAGGAAGGTAAAATAAAATTTCAATATCCATCCTAAAGTGGGACCTAAACTCTTAAATTACCAATCAACCTTTTGCTCGTGCTCCTAAAAACATATTGGTACTTCTGATCGAAATATCGCGTAGCCAAAGCGAAATCTAGCTTCGTAAATTTTTATTAGATGTTGCCTACAATACTCTTATTTGCCTTCAATGTTGCTTTTTAAGGGAATGTCTTTCCTTTAACTTTTAGGCGTAATAGAAAAATAAAGCGGAGTTGTTGCGCTTGACTACTGATTACGAGGATCAAAATTCCCATCCTGGGGGGAACAAAATAAATGTTTAAGTATTTAAAGTTTTTTCAAAGTTTTTTTTAAAACCAGCCCGATGTGAGGAGTGATTGCCATTCTTATGCCTTGGCTTAAAAGGTCCTGTCTACCCTCACTAATATAGCGGCGGTAGTTCTAAAAGCTAACAGCCTCACAATATACAGCAAAAGAGGAATATTACATTAAAATGAATCCTTTTTTGCCTTTGTAGGTACCTAGTACCCAACCGATACCGAAAACAATAAACGGACCCCAACGTTATAATTTTGAAGGTGAAGTTGCGTAGTATACAGGCGAGTAGTACCTACATTATTTAATTTATATTTTGCCATCATACGAATATAGGTATGGTCCATAGATTTACACAAAAAAATGGTTTCGAGTTCAGATAACTTGAATTAAAATTTCAGTCATGACAATTATGTAGGTATTCAAATACCAACGTACCTATTTAAAATTAAATTCAGCTATTTTTACTTTGAACATGAATATAATGGCTTAGTTATGCATATTCAAAGTAATTAATAAATGGCTATTGCTCGAAGTTACCCTGCGTGTTCGAATCAAGAATGAGGAGATCTGTAGGAGAACTAAAGTCACTGACATAGCCCATCGAATTAGCAAGCTGAAGTGGCAGTGGGCTGAGCAGATCGCTGGTAGAACTGACGGCGGTTGGGGCAAAATGGTTCTGGAGTAGACACCACGTACCGGGCGTCGAAAGCCTGGATGACCTCCTACCAGACGGACCGACGACTGACTGTCCAAGGTACCAGGGAAACGCTGGATTCAACTAGCGAACGACCGGTCGTACTGGAAGTCTATGGGAGATGCCTAAGTCCGTGGACACCGTACGACGAAACTGAATGATGCTTCGGCAAACTACTTAAATATTAAAAAGCTAAAGATATACTTTTTAATATTAAAGATATTAAAAGTATATCGTTATATAAATACAATTTGTAAAACATTGTTGGTAACGATCATTGTAACGTTGTTTTATTCGTGTTTTGTTTGTTTTATTCGTGAAAACCGCTTATCATGTTATATTTATTTAGTTTCTTTTTTAGAAAAATAAAATTTTAAGCAATACACAAATAGCAGACACATTAAGACGGAGCACAGCTTCCCAAGAAACAGCCTATGTGTTGATTTTGTTAGCTTTATAATACAAATGGAACTTAGGAAATTGTATTATGGAGTTAACGGTATTTTGATTTTAATGTCTATTAATCGGTAACTCTATTGATAACTATATATATAGGTTAATTTCGAAAAAAAATCTCGTTTATACACTTACCAAAAGAGAGCAGAAGCAAATCGCTAACAGCCAAACTGAACAGATAATAATTAGTAGCGGTATGAAGCCCTGGGTTCCGTATAATCACCACGCACACACAAACATTGCCAACTACACCAGTTAGAAATATCACCACCAGTACTATACTTATTGGTATAATTTCTTTCAGTGGCAACCGTTTTGAGCCCATAATCCACCACAACATTTCCTCTTCACTACAATCGAAGAACGTGAAGTTATTGCAACGGTTATAAAAGTCTTCATAAGTTTCATTTTGACGGAGGAAAACTTGTGATTCCATCGCATTAGTAATAAGGATGTTTTAGTATCAATGATTTTAATAAATACTGAAGTTAACCTCAAAAAAGTATTTGATTTCATGAGACATCGTTACTACGAAATTGCCCTGAGGGCGCGGATACGTCCTTAAAGGACGGCTTTCCCGCGCGTACTGACAATATGACAACTGAGAAAGCTTAGTAATTTATATTTTATATCTGTCGGTCTTTATTGTTGGATACTAAAACGAATCTATATTTACGTAATATGTTCATCCTAGTTTCCGAAAAAAAAGAAAACAAAAAACGATCGCTATATTTAAATAAATTAAAATAAGCTTGTTTTTCATCCTCCTACAAATACTGTTTTAATTGCATTTAATTTTATATATAATGTTTTTTATGATAGAGAAGAAGAGACAAGTATTTGATTAACTTGATTGTAGGTGAAATACAACCCTAAAGCATCTAAACAAGATGCGCTATCGACGTATTTTTGCTTTGGATATTCGGAAATCCATAGACTGCAACCGAAGCGTGATTAAACTTAACGGATTTTTTATCTATGGACGGTTGTTCGTGATTTGATTTCGATATTCCTACCACCAATTTCATATCTAGCTTTCCAGTCGAAGCCAGCGAAGATATGTTTTAGAAAAATTAAAAATGTTGGCCCCGGTGGGCAACTAACCTACAACTCGTTGATTATTATGCGTCTATTGCTAACAATACACCGACGAGCATTTTTATATACATATTTGGCATACTTGTATTTTAAAATTACAAAGACTTAGTTATAGCAACCAAAATGATAAATATGAATGAAAATTTGTTTTTCCGCGTGCCACCATTAGCCGGTCGTACACCTGTGTTTTCTACGTTCGAAGAGTTAGCAGAAACGATAAATATTTCATAGACTTCGCGGAAAACCTATTTGCAATGTATGATCTCCACATAGGTTGAACGCATTTATGTTAATTTTCATTGGCTATTTTTCCTTGTTTTAGGGTAGAGTCAATCGTAACCCTCGATTAGCGTAGATGCTACACGATAAGCGCCAGAGATGTTGGGTTCGAATCTTACAAGACGACTACTTATTCTCTTGAGTCGAAAAGCTAGACGAATATATGCGTTAAATTAAAGTGTTTTATTTAAACTTTTAATGTATTTTCAACAGCGAAACAGATAAATGAAACACTTATATAATATATTTATTTTCTTTTATTATCAATCAATTGTCACACAAGTCTAAAAATATATTCTTAGAAAAGTTTTTAACTATATTGCGTTTATGTTTATTATAGGTATAAATACTTTCTAGTTTATCTTTAATTTGACATTATAACTATGGTAGAATTTAAACTATACACGAAAAAACTGTAAAACATGAATTATAGCAATAAACATAATAAATTAAATGGGCTTTAGATACAATACAAATATACGTAGGTTTTAAAACCTGTATTATAATGTTAGCTATTTAGCTGGCAAAAACAACACGTTATAATTTAATATTAATAGAAAAACAAAGCTTTCTTTACTTGTTATAAAAATATACAATATTTTCTAAGAAATTACCGTCAAAATTAAAACAATATAAAGAATAAAATAATATAATAATAAATATAAAGAAAAAAATATTTTACTAATAAACATGCAATAATGCTAAACTTATTAACTATTTGAGGTGGATTGCCATAGGTTGTAGTAGTAATTTGATGATTTCCGACCGAATTGAAGAGCTTCTATATCTGTCTCAGTTGTTCAATACGAGAAAGAAAAGGACGTTACTAATATTTCGCGTTGATATATGGTTGGTAAAATCTACCAACATTGTTATAATGTTTTAATAACTTAAATAGATGCCAAAAATGTTTTCTCCCTTTTATTATGCTACAGTTTGAAAGAGACAAACGCATCTACATGTCTGTATTACGATTACTCAAGTTATAAAGGATGTTGTATTTCATTGATGTTTAAATATAATTTTTCAAGATCTCTTTTTGTACGTAAAACACACTTTCATCTTCTCTAAAACTGTATATTCATTCTTTCTGCGAATTCAGTTAAATTATTTAGTTTTGGGGTCTCAGAGTCTTGCGTTTGTGATCATTTTGTTTTTTTTTCTCCAAATCGGAACTACCTAGCTGCTATAATCTTAAATCTAACTTATAAATAAACTCGCAAAAAATATTGAAATGTACATTAATATTATATTAAATTCCATATAACTATATACACATGATAAAAATATATGTTCTTGGTCCGAATATACTTAAGCAGTTTTTATTTAATCGTAATATTAGGTTCTCCTAGCGTTAAAGTTACATCTATATTAATAAACTAATTTTTATATAAAATTATCCAGCGAAGGCGGATTGCCGACATAAAGACACTAAAAAAATATACTACTTATGCCCACACGAGTAGATGCAAATAAGACAAATTAGAACATCTCCAAAGAAAATATGACAGGCATAGAATAGGACCAAAATATCTAATTGCAATTAAGAAAATTCCATTTATTTAATTTGTATGATAGTAGGGTACGGATACGAATTTGAAATGATAACGAGAGAGATATATTTTTCTCAAATAAGAGAGAGTTTGTTTAACTGCTTGCCTGTAAGTAAGCTCGACCGAGTGAAACGGACGCAGAAATGTGTTCGCCTCATGCCCCACTGAGAGACACAGGATTTTACCAAATCAAATAATCTAATTAATTTCTAATATCTATTTTAAAAAAATTCAAACCTTTAACATTAAGAAAAACTGAAATTGGAATTTGCATCTACTGTTTATAGAGAAACTTAAAAACTAATAATTGAACGCAGGAAGTGCAAACCATATTTAATTATAAGCAAAGTAACATTACTTCTAAAAAAAAACTCTTTACGGTTTAAAACGCGAAATGTATTAGTTACACTACGTTACGTTTATACATAAACGTCGAGCTGTAGTTAAAATAAATTGAAAAGTTTAATGAATACATCGTTAAAAATGTTAACTACACATAGTAATTACTCCTACTTCTATAATTGTATAATGGTGCATTAAAAAGTTCGACTATGCACATATTAAAACATTAAAATAACAAATCGAAATTAAATAATTACAAAATAAAACTAATAAAAAATCACCCTTACTAACTAATGAGTTGAAAGCGAAAATATATACTTGTTATCCTTAAACTAGTAACATGCAATGAAACATTAAAAGTGGAAAAAAATTTTCAAAAACATTTTCAGAAAGATATAGAAACGTTTCGTAAGAAGTCACGACGGTTATTTAGAAAAAAATCGAATGTTCTTTAATATGTTAAGCTTACGTGATTTCGATTTGAAATATAGTTTTAACTGTGTAAATAACACATTCACTGAACAGTTTGATATTTTTCATACATAAAAAGTTTAGAATAACTGCGAAGCAATGCTACAAATAAAAAAAACAAGTCTAAAACAAAATAACTAAATTAACGTAAAAATATATGAACCATGTTCATTTTAATAAAAAAAGGTTTTTAATTAATAAATTCGCTCATTCTACGATAGATATTATGCATTTTCTACCACATATAAATCGATTCTTTATAATTCTGGCGACTTTTAAGACGCTACACTTTTAAAGAAACAAATATATTTCAATACAGTTTTAATCATTACTTAATTAACTTTATCACTCTGTTGACGAGTATAATATGATCTTATTTATATAAAAATGAAGGCGATCATTATTACAAGTTAATAGTATTTTCGATTTTAAAAGTTTTACTTCACCAAAAGAATGAATGAAACAGGAATATTTCATCTCATCGAGAATCGAATCCAAGACTTTATAATCAAACGCCTAACACTGAAGAGGTGTTAGCAATTTTTCTTTTTTTTTTTTGTTTTGAAGGAGACGGTGAAGAATGAAGGCATAATGCGTTTATATAACTAAAAATACACAAAGGTACTATTTCTTCTTATAACTAGAAACAATGACTGATATAGACATTTTAATATATGTTAATATTGAGTTGTACTCTGTCCTTATACTTATTTTTTTTTTACATTTTTACAACAAAATAAACCGATCTAAAATGTTACATTATTCTTAACAATGAAAGACTAAAATAGAGCGTTTATAATATATAACTTATTGTAATTTACCCTTTATATGAATCAGAAAATGGGTTTCTCTTCCTGTTTGATTACACCAATTTCTTGCAACACTGCTTCAATGCCTTCAGGCATTCGCCCTTGATCCAACTCGAGATTCCAATTGTAATACTGAAATATTATATTAATACAGCATTATTAAACAAAAAATAAATGTCAAGAAAACAAATTTCCAAGCAATTCCAAATAAGTAAGTAGTAATGGAAAGTCTTAAATTTAAAAAAAAAATTAAGTACAGAATACACTAAAATAATTATACTTTATTACTAACATTAGGTTATTCTAAATGGCTTTTACGTTCTTAACCAGACCAATTATCTGTAATTTAACTTTCCTAAAGCATTAAGAATGTCCTTTCTCGATCGACGCAATAAGTGCATGAAGTACATGCTCGACAACGGATAGATTCTTAAGTGCTAAAAACGCCACTCTGTGTCCACTGGCAGGCACGACTTTACATTCAAAAATAAGTTAAGTACGTACATTTTGTATTTTAATCTTCTATCATTAGATTTTGCAAAATTGCAAACCGCAATCATACTTTAGATTAAGCGCCAGCAAAACTTCTCGATGGCAACAAGTTCTTCGGGACTTGAAACTGGAGCTTCACTTCGCGCTCGGCACTCACGCCGAGCTGCCGGCTTCGCTCTGCAACATCAATAGGTACGTCATTTTGCTTAAACTACCAATACTTAAGCATATACCTTAACAATCCGATGCGTACGAGGAGGGACTTGAATGTTCATTACTTAGCCTTAAGAATTGCAGTTGAGCTACATTGCTCGAGTCTTAACGTCTTGCAATCTAACTTTCAACCTTAACAATTGCATATTGATGGTTCATGGATTGGCTTTACAAAAAATCTTACAACTTCAGCAACTACGTGGATTAGCGCACGATGAGTTTTGTAATATTAAGTACACAGTCCCATGATATATAACTTATTTTATTTTCAAACAAGGGTTGTCTAGAAGAGATCGCTTCATAGTGATCTGGCCGCAAATTGTAAATACATTATAAAAATGCCTCACGACCTACAGACAGACAAAGTTTTCGTAAAATAATACCAATTAGCTTTTGCATATTATGTAAACTTTAAAACAGCCCATAGGAAAAATATTATTCTTTTACAGATTTTGCGATGAATGGCGTCTAGTGTCTTCAATCTAGTTCCTTTCACGACAGAGATAGCTATTCTTATATCCTTACCCAGTTTCGCCTTCATATCCTGTTTGTCGAGTTGTGCTTTCCTCCCGGGCCTGCGACCACGTTTTCCCCCCTCGCGCCTCTCACTCCCTTCAGCGCCCGTCGCGGTCTTTGTTGCGTATCCACCGCTCAACTCCTATAATAAAATAAATGAATTAGAGCAATTATTTATTATTTTCTATGTTTTCATTACCATACTTACAAAATTTCAATTTATAAGAAAAAATCAACAGGTATAAAAAAAATATAGCACAACGTAATATTATCGATTGTATTTTTTCTCCTACTGCTATTTTCGTTAGTTACCATTAGTAAAAATTTTTTGGTAAGTCTACAAAACGTCTAGTCTTGCTAAAATCTGTATTTGTTATTTCTTTGGTTTTCGGATGACTGTTGTAAACGTTTAGCTATAGAAAGTTCAATTTACGTCTCAGAGGTCTACAACAGAAATAATATGATAATAATGCATATTAGCAAACCACAGCGTATCGATAGTTAACAATAACAAACACATTGCAAAATGTCTCATACACAAGTGATAACGTAATATGTGGAAGTCGTAAAGCAATCACATGTTTTAAGTCCTTATACGTTACTCACAGAGAAGGGAACCTTGGTTTTGTAGGCTGTACGAGAAGAACAATGAACTTTTATACCTACGCGAGCGCTGCGCAATGCCCATGCGCATCGGTGATGCCCAGCAATTTTCGCAAATCAATTGAATATGAGACAACTAGCCGTGCCCCCGACTTCGTCCGAGTGGAATTTTCGGTGACAACATTTCTTTTTGCAAACAATCTATTAAACTTTATAAATTATTATGAGTTAATCTTAAAAGATAGACATACTGTCGCGGATGTTCTATCATACATATTTTTATTCATTTCTTAATCCAACCATCACGATGGTTCAATTTTCCCTTGTTTCCACATTTCTCTCTGCTTTTTCGCTAATTCTCACATACTAATAATCATCATCAACATATCATCATAATCAACATCCTCGACAAATGTTCCAACCAACAGAAAAATATTATTTTAATTCGAACCAGTAGGTCCTGAGATTAGAGCGTTCAAACAAACAAACAAACTCTTCAGCTTAATATAGATTTCCTCCGAAGAAACTTCAAGTTCCCTAGATGTATCCCTGCTTCAAGTAGAATTCGCGTTAAGTAATCTACTCACACCAAAATCAGTGTCTTTAACGTAGCTTGAAGTGAATGTTAATTTTTATGCTACATGTAGTTTAACATGTGAGATGTCACCCGACACTAATGTATCAACATTGTGCCTTGACAACAAGTAGGTTTTCTTTGAAACCGATAACAAAGCCTTGATTTACTTAAGGATGTTTGAAAACATATTGTAATACAATACGCTACAGCGTTCTTTACGATATCGCTTCCCTTTAAAATATATATTTCCTTTTATTTATGACTAGCTGTGTCAGCGACTTCGTCCACGAGAATCGTCATTTTGGACATCTAAATTCGTTTTGCAAACCCATTATTGCTGCGTACATTTATAATACGAAACGTAGACCAAAATTACGATAAACGAAACTGTTTTATCTTGTATATTTGTCACAATCATACGCACTCTTAGAGAATACCTTTATACACTTAAGTTGTTACCCACGACATCATCCGCGTCCTTGACCCTTCGCGTTGTTCGTGCAAGATAATCTTAAAACATAAACATATAGCGCCTGGGACTTTGTTTAGATCATTTAAAGAGGAATTATCATGGGGTATCTTGAATTTCCAGTACGCCTCGAAACCCAAAATAATAAATAATTGCTTGTATTAGTCACAGGGGGGTGTTTTAATAGTCTATAATAGACTTCCTCGATGAGTGCTCTAACCAACACAACAATGTTTTTTTAATTCGAACCCGGGAACTACCCGAGATTAGCGCGTTCAAACAAAAAACTCTTCAACTTTATATATTAGTATAGATAAATAGTTAGAGGAGGACAAACATGTGATGTCAAATGAGCCTTGATGGTATTGAATTTCGATATTCTTAACACTCATTTAATATAACCCCCATTTACAACCCATACGACAGATACAATAAATATAATGCTCGTTAGACGAATGAACTACGCGTCGTAATGAAATCAAGTTAATTCAAACGTGCTAAACGAGAAAGTGGATTTGACGTCGACAGTAAAAAAGAGACAGTGCGTAACTGCGTTTGTAAGAAGTTTGTTTGTATTGTGGCGATATGACATAAATATGAAGTTCTAGTCATAATAAACATTGTAGTTTAAACATATCTTAAAAGAAACTACTGCCTACGTTGTAATAAGGAATTAGATTAACCTCACTGCAAGAAACTACTGCTCACCCTGAAATATACCAACTACTTTTAACCTATAAGTCGAATTAGATTTACATTATCAAAACATGGTAAATTCTTGATTACAATTGTAATACAAATTGAAGATGGTGGAATTATAACTTACTTACGTTTATACATATGGATGTATAATATATTATAAATTAAATATTTTTTAAGAAAGTTCGATTCTAACTTTAAGATGAAAATTCTGTATAGAGCGTAGAAAGTATACCTCGGTATAATCCTTCGATATTATCTAAATTGACAGAATTTTGTAAACAAAACCAAAATTGCTTTTTATATACGTAAATTAATTAATTTAAAACAGTTGGCTCCTAAAGAGTGTATAAAATTTATTCAATTAACATTGCACTAAATACGCAGTTGTTACTCAGTTAGCAACAAAACACCGGCGGCAACCTAACTGCGTCGTACGACCTATGATTTCGTGCGGCGTAGTAACTACGATGGCTAACCTTAAATGCAGTTCTTGACACCAATTACGCTATTTATAACCTTTTCACAATTAGTGGCGTATCTGTCCTCTGTTTCTAAGCGGTATTTCTCACAGGATTCGTATGAGATTAATAAACTTACGTCTTAACACGAACGCGTCGTGTCCGACCGGGAGATTGTCTCGACGCACACTGACTCACTGATGGCGACTCGTTGCGCAGAAGGGAACGACCGCGCACTTGTTTTCTTTTTTCATACAAAACTTTTAAAACAGTCACGAATCCGATGGCGCAGCAAAACTTGGCTATGCACAGACTAAATTGAATAAAACCGAGAATGTACTAGCTGCGTATTGTGCTCTCCCCACTTGGGATTAGACTGACCTTATCGTTTGGCTGCACTCGGTAACCGCGTACGGACTACTTTTGTGTCGTAGTTATAAGAGGGAAATTTTGCGGGGTGGAAAAATAACGTATTTTCAATAAGTTCAACAAAAAAAAACTCGAGCTTTATGACTAAATACGCAGTAAACATTGGCATGTACTCAGTCGAATTGTTATCTAGATATAAATATATTACGAAACATCTCTTTATCATTAGTTATTGTTTTTCGATATGCCATTATTTGCTGCGTACATTTATAAATTATTCGAAACGTAGAATTCCAATAATTACGATAAGCGAAACAGTTTTATCTTGTATGTTTATCACAATCATACCTAAGCTAACATTGATCTCCAAAAATATACAATGGAGTAACATTATCGCGTTCATAAGATTTTAATTATCATATTATAATATTAAAATTTAAGAGATTTAAAAATTCATAGTTGTTAAAAAGCTACTTGCTTCTTGATTATTATTTTATTATAGTAGGTCAGCTGTACGACAATGTTATAATAAAATACATAAACAGATTAGCGTCTTAAAATAATAAAGCAGTTCAAAAAAACAATATGTTTAAGAATAGCTCAAAACAGATATTTAAGCAATCACTTCAATTTTTTTTATCTATCTACAACATAACGCAGAGTAATGATTTTTGATGCGTACAGAATATAAATGCGTAGTGCAATAAAATTAGAACCTTAGAGATAAAATGAAACAATAGTGTAATTTAAATTTTGCATATTTTAATAGTCCCATTTAGAATGTTGTCAGATAATGTCTGTAGACACAGTAGGCTTTATTTTAAATGATTTAGGGAAAAGTATTTATTAAATTCAAATATATAATCATAAACCTGTTTACTTGTTTATAACATTTGTATGGTCACTCTACGGAGACTTTATAAGCTGTGATGTGGTTTATTACCAGCTATATGCTTGTACATGTTTAGAATTTAAATAAAACACTTTAACGGTTTAAAACGCGATATTTTAGTTAAACTTAATTGAAAATTATTTTTAACTTCGGCCCGACGTTTCGGATGCTTTGCAACAGTGGCTTGCTTTTGCGGCTGTTATTTTTTTAATGTTATATATAAATATAGATAGTATGTTTGGAATTTAACTAAAAGAAAAAGTCATGGAGCCTATGCTCCTTATAGTGAATTAATGTGATAAATGCAAAAGGCAGATTTGCCTTTCTTTCAATTGGTTTTACATAAAAGTAAGTTATCTATAACAAAAGTACAATATTTCACCGAAATAAAAAGCCAGGACTTGTGATGCTAAATACTAATCTAAAAATACCATAAACCAATGATCTTCAGGGAAGATCCAAGACTATCACTATGAATATTATATTTAAATTTCTGGGAAAATAACACATCTTTTTAGAAGTAAAAAGTAGACATTCAGAAATCAATGCTGTTTGCAATCTTATGATTCATTATCTACACAGAATTGATAGTAATATTTTAACTATTTCTTCATTTTCATCTACATCTCTGTAAAAGGGAGCATTTAACAATTTTTTTAAAGCAAGATTAACTAATCTTAACTAACAAATGAATTAGCTTTAAAAGATTTTTTAAATAAAAGCAAATGTACATGTTACACACTTTTAATGGGTGAAATGGTCGGCTGTTGGAGTGCACTGATCACCCTTACTTATCATAGTTGTCCCCGATAGTAAATCATACACACTCTTAGAGAAATACTTAAAAGCATATATTTAAATATATGTGCACATGTATATTTAATAAAACTAATGTACTATGAATCAAGTTATATACAGCCATTACAATGTAATGGCATTACTAATGTTGAGTAAGATATTAGGTATGATGAAACTATTGTGCAACATAAAAAATTCGCATAAGAATAGTTTGTCTAAACATTTTGTCAACTAACCAGGAAGCTCAACTAAGGTCATTATATATCAGAAGATTACACAGTTTTAAACCATATGGCTTTAATTTCAGAAAGAATTATCTAATATTAAGATCAAAACAAGCCTAACCCCAATATAGAAGTACTAATAGTAATCAAAACAATAATATCGACAAAGAAAAATGGGTGACTTACATTTTGAGACTCCTCCTCTAAGACAGCCATTGCTTCGAAATCAATGTTCATCCTGATAAATTCGAAGGTCACAAGTACGTACAGACCTTTAAATTTATATTAAAAAAAAAATAAGGAAATATGTTTGCTAGAGTATCGAGAATTTATTATTAAAAACAACGTCTAACGTATTGTTTACAAACTCGCAAGGTCATTTGACTTTGACAATTTCCCTCAAAAATAAATCTGACATTTGGTAGTCTGTGTAAAATTAATACTATATTCAATATATAGTAGAGGACCTAAAACAACCATAGAGTTAGTTGGATTTAATTATGATGCAAATTGTCATGACGAATGACACAGTGACAGTTGACAAAGTATTTTCTTGGGTGACATCTGACAGACCCATCATCCAAAGAACAAATTACAAAATATAATTTTCTTTCTGTGATAAAGTCTAGGTGTTCTTGAACTGATTTTTATTTGGCCGTGTAATGTGAACTAAATTGATAAATCCATAATAAAATACTATATCTTAGAATGTTATTGGTGTGCGTAGTTCAGAGCATTGTGCGAAATTTTTTTGGACGTTTTATATATTAGGTTCAGTGTCATTGGAAGATCACGATGCGTATCAGTTTTGTGTTATATTGGTGCGTATTTGCTGTTCATCTGTGTAATGGTGAAGGCGGGGAGAGAACAGAAGCGAGAGATGGCGCGAGAAGAGGGAACTGGGGTCCAATCTCTAGAAGCAGTTCTTTTATGAGTGACGCAGCGGCTGCAGCGAATAGTGAACTCAGTAAGTATCTAATTGCATTCCTTGACACCTGTTGGCGTCCTTCACGCCGGCCGATAGATTTACGACGTTATTCAATGTTAAAGTTTCAATAGTTGATACATACTGTGTCATTTTACTTCCGCTTTTTTATCAAGAAATAACCTTAGAAACATCTGTTTACCTTGTCTAGAAATACGAGAACATTCTGATAAAACATATTGTTGATAGACTTTCTTGAACTTGACCTTAAGTCTTAACTAGCACTACTAAGTAGCAATTTCATTTAAATATAATGGTTATGATAGCTGTAAGGGTAGAAAAAAATATGTTTATATTATAATAACTATTCTAAAATTATTAAATGTTGTTTATGTTATTTATCAAAATTATCCTAACTAAGCTATAACTGTTAATGCATAAACAATGGTAAAATTATATTGCATAAGTCTGTTGTAAAATTTGTTATGGAATTGTATGTATTTTCTTTGAACTTGTAAATCAATATTAGACATAAATAGAATTGTTAAATGTTGAAACCATTTATTCATCTAATTGTCTAAGCAAATAACCATTTATGGTTTTTCTGACTGATGTTCCAATTGAATAACTTTTATGTACCCAAATCCTTAGAATGATGATATCATAAGCTTTTGGGAAATCCATTATATATTATAATACTTCACACATCTTATCCTAATTAATTTGTTTTATTGTTTGAAATATTTAAATACAATGCTTGTATAATTATTTAGATTGATGCAATTAAGAAAATAAACAATTCTATTATAGGTACTTATTTGTTAGGTATATAATGGAGCCATAAAATCTGTTGATTTTTACACCTTAAGGGCAAATACCTAGTATTTATTTCACTAAAAGTAGCTAATGTGGTAAGGTAGGTTTAATTTTACATAACTTGGCAATAATAGTGCATATTATAATCAATAAAAGTCAAGGTAAAAAAAATCTGTCAATTTAGTCTGCACAAGTTGTTTTTTGAACAGCCTTGACACTTAAAATCATAGGTTGTTAAAACAAATGCTGTTTCATGTTTCAGGGTCACGGTGATTTGAGTTAAAAAGCATCCCAATTATGATAATGACTTACAAAATGATGTACAAGTTCAAATATAAGTTTTGTTTTATGGCATCTGTTTTGTAAGATTACTCCACTTGTTTTATTATGCATTTAGCTATTTTACAACACTTTTAACTGTTTAAAACACAATTTATATTACCTTTTTTTTATTTTCACTATGTTTTGACAATTTTATTGCTTTTTGTGCAGCCATGATCATGTTAACATTATTAAAATAGATCCAGGATTTGGTACTTTTTAAAATAAACCACTTGTATAATTTAGAAGATGTAACTTAACTGACAGCTAGTTGGTGTAATGGGTGGTATGAAACTCTTGGGTGGTAGGAATAGAGCAATTCTGTCTGACCACAGATGAAAATGCCGTAAAGTGCGTTTTGGTTTCAGTGTGTTGATTTCCGAATATCCGAAGCCTAAATAGGTTGACAGCGCACCTTGATCAATTGTTATATATGGCTGGGATATTTCACCTCCTATCGAGGGACACCATGCTTGTCTGTCTGTTTTCTTCTATATTAAAAAAAATGTCAAATGTTACAAAAACTAATGAAATTATAAATATATATTGAACAACAAATATGGTCCACCTCACTGTACAATGTGTTGGTTAGTAATGTGTTAAATTTGATGGTTGCTGAGTTCAGATATCAGGATAACAAGCTGAAACAATAAAAATGTAAATGTAAATATATTAATAAATAATCGGAAAAAAATGTCTTTGTCTTTTTTAACTAAATTATGATATCTTAGCAATCAGTAACTACAAATTATAATCTATTGAAGTACGTTGGAACTCTTGGGATCTAGTAGGGTATATGTAATTCGCATCAGGAACTAAAACACTCAGCGATAACGAGTGACACAATCGCTTTTCAGTATATCACGTGTCCAAGAACCGATTGTCTGGACGCGGTGTTCAAAATAGACGCTATTAGGTCTCTATCAGACTATACGCTATGCTAATTAACAATATATATTAGCTCTGAAATAATGTAATATGGATACGTTATAAAATATTTCAAACTTTTTTAAGCATCTCAAATGTAAAAAAACTCGTTCAGATTACAAATTTTTTAGAAACATTTTCAGTAAGTACATCTTTGAGAAAAGTGTGCATATTTAATATGAAGTGTTTGAAAAAAAATAGGGGTACTTATTAAATAAAATTCGTAAATATTGTAATGATGTTTTTTTATTCACTTTTTTTATATACATTGTTTTATTTAACAAAATTGCAATCGGTAAAGAAACTGTCTAGGGGTTTATACGAATTCGCTTCGGTTCCTTAAGACACACTACGTCTATAAAAGCTTTTTAAAATCCCCCTTCATCTCTTCGCCTCTTTTCAACTAATAAAAAAAGTAATTTTATTAATTTAAAAGTGGCGGTTAATTCGTGTAAAAGCTTAGTCTATATATAGATATAAATTTAATTTTAGAGTAGCATTAATAATCATCGCGTTCTGTCTTAAAGGAGCATTTACAGTACGCAAAGCTATTGATATATCTATTTATTTCTACCGATACACTCAAACTTCATCTGCGCTGAGTCATTGCGTCGTCTACCGGTGCGCGGACCTTCGATAAATTCGCCACTTTGTATTATAATATTGATGAAATTAGTCAATAAATATTCTTATTTGGGGTATATTGCTGTTAAGTTGCATCAATACTCACTCAGCAATCCTTGTGTGAAATGGTGGCAAACATAAATCAGAACTTTTTTTTGTGTACCAAATATTGATGAGAACACGTTTATAGTGCGTCATTTGGAAATAATATGTGAACGGTTCGGAATTACGTGTAAAGCGAGAAATTCGCAAAAACGCCGGGTGGCTGACGACGTCGTGGGTAACAGCTATAATGTATAAAGCTGAGGATCTTGATTGCAACACTCAATTTTACGCAGACGAAGTCGCTGGCACAGCTTGTCTTAATAATACATTCGTTTACTAAAAATCTTTGCTTAGCTCTCTTATTAAAATTAGAGAATAGCATAGCATCAGCGTCAAATAATACTTAAACATTTTTTATAATAACCAATTGGTCGGTATAATCTTGTATCATTATTTTAAAGTGTAAAACCCACCTCAGAATTGCGAGCCATCGTCCATTGTCATATATTTGAAATCATTTTCCTTTAGTCTTATCACGCAAAATACTTTGCCTTGATTTGTTTTTTTGTGCAAAATTTTTTGCATTACCTTGAATTTCTTGCTTCGTCCTTTTAACAGAGGTCCATGAGACGTTTGAGAGATGCTTTAGTATCCAATTGGACTCTTTAGTTGGTACGATAGTTTCTAACAATTGAAATAAAAAACTTTTAACGGTTTAAAACGCGAAATGTATTAAGAAGTTAAACTTGACAAATTATGTTAACTACGGCCCGACGTTCTTACATTTCGCGGTTTAAATCGTTGAAAGTGTTTTATCTAAATGTATACTAAATACTGTCTATAGTTTACGCGAGTAGAACACATATTTAATTAAAACACTTTAACGGTTTAAAACGCGATATATTAGTTACTTATTTGAAAATGATTTTTAACTTCGGCCCGACGTTTCGGATGCTTTGCAGCAGCCGTGCTCACGGGGAGAGTTTTAAACCGTTAAAGTGTTTTATTTAAATGTATACTATTGGGGTAAACTACATACTGTATTTAGTTTCTGACAAACAAAAGTAAGAATTTAGATTGTTATAATGTTTTTAGATAAACTAGGTATTTGTCTGACTTAGCATTTTTAATGGTTTGTCATACTCACCATTCTCACAGTTGTTCCCAAGCCGAATTGTAATAAAAAAGTTAGAATCGCGTGATCAAATGGCCGCGTAAATAAAGCTTGTAATTGTTGAATCCGGATTACGCGCCAACGATATCGCAAAAGTGGGTAAATATTTGTCTAAAGTATTTCACAAACACGTGTTCAGTTTAAGCAGTTCTCAAAGTAGGCTATTATTACTAGATTTTCTTAGAAATATCTTATAATTTTTCCAATAGTGGCTTGGCCACAAAGATCCGCGAGGCGAAAGGCGACCCGATTGGCGAAGCGACCATTTGCGCGATTTTGTAGCTTACGCTAAATTGATGGTTGTAAAAGGAGAAAATGATTTTGATCTTACATCTTACTAATATTTAAAGGACAGTGCAACGCACACTGCTATGAGGCAACTAAAAATTTAGCTTAAGAAATAGATAATCGATGCGTCGTTCACGACTAGACACCTTAATATAAATTAAATCTTATAAACTGTTTGTAGTTTACGCAAGTAGAACACATTTAAATAAAACTCTTTAACGGTTTTAAACGCGATATATATTAGTTAAATTTATTTAAAAATTATTTTATCAACGGTCCGATGTTTTGGATGCTTTGCAGCAGTCATGGTCACAGGGAGACTAAAGATGGGGGGTGGCTCTGATGTCAAAGTGAAAACTGCTACGACGGAACAGATGGCGCGAGCGTATGCGTTTTTACTTTGACATCTGACATTTTATGCAAACCTTACTTTAAAAACACACAATTTTTAATTGTAAACTAAAACTCTTTAGCACGCAAAACCCATCGAATTATTGTTCATATTCCTTTAATTAGTGATGTATATTTCACTTAAACTTTTTAACTTTCTATAACTTTCATATAACTTATTACGTGGAATGTCTTTTTGGAAATAATTAACAAAGTGAATGTTCAAATCCAAGCTTCTACCGTAATTTGATCACTGTAGCCGATCTTTATGAATCTCTTCGCAAGTTCTTCGTAGATCAACGGGAAAACATCAATTATTTTGAAGAAAAGGCAATTAAATTGAGTACGACGAAGCAGTATTCAAAAGACCTGGGATTCCTGGGAAATAGACAACCGAAAAGAAAAAAATTGCTGACAAAACACCCGATGAGGAACTCAATATGACCGCGAGTGATGCTTTCAGGGTCAATACATTTTTCGTCATCATTGATAGCCCGTATGAACACAAAAGAAAGAAAACGTACGGCAAATTCATTCAAAAATTTGGATTTTTAGCCAAAATGAGCGAATTGTCGTCATCGACCCTTACGGAAAAGGCTCTGTCATTAGAAAAAGAGTATCCAAACGATTTAGAGACTGAGTTAGCCCAAGAATGGATACATTTCGAATGGAAGCCAAATATCCCAGGAAAGCATTTTGGTAAAACCAGATTCAGCAGCCTTCGAGAGTCTATCCTCGTTTCTGCGAAAACAAAATTTGCAGAATGTTCATCCGAACTTGGAGATAGCCCTTCGTATGGCTTTATGTACACCAGCGAATTGTTCCGGTGAGAGAAGCTTTTCTTGTCTGAAAAGAGTTAAAAATTATCTCAGATCGATCTTGAGCCAAGAAAAATTAAACCCTCTAGCTCTTTTGTGCATACAGTCGGAATTAATGAACAATATTGATGACGAGGACATTAACGATGATTTTGCCAACAAGAAATCGCGTAAAAAAAATATTGTAACGATCTTTTATAATTTAACTAAGTTAATTATTTTTAGCTGTTTGTAAGCGCAATAAAGATTATTTATTTACGTTTACCAAAAATGTACATTATTGTGTAAATAATAGTATTTACATTACTCCCGTTCGTATAATATGATTGAGCTTTGAAAAATTACCGAAAATTTATTTTACGTGCAATTTAACCAAATTATGGGATTGTAAAAATAATGTAGGACATGGAAATTGTAAAGGCAAGGGCGGCAAAAACTGTACAGCCACCTTGAACACATGCAAATCCGCCACTGATCCAAAACGTCAAATAAGTTTAACTAATATATTTCGCGTTTTCAAACGTTAAACTGTTTTATTTATATGTAACTTGCGTAAAGTACTTACAGTATTTGATATGATGTTAGTTAAGTTTTCGTCATTGCGTTGTGCACGAAGCATTAATGGATAATAATTGATCCCAATAAAGAGAATGTTAAGTGGCTGGATGCGATCGCGGGACACGAGTCGACTTTTGTTTTCTACTTTGATTAATTGCTCAGTTTTGATGAGGCCGCCCATAAGGTATGACGCCATCTCTGACGGTATATGGTTTATGAATGGCGCGTTTTAACGTCACTCAAATGTGTACATATTAAAATTACACAGCTTAAAGTTGAGTATAAGGAAAAGGTGGTGAATTCGATCCAGTTATGGCTAAAGAATGGCGTCTAAAAATATGACAAAACATCCTGACTAAGAACATGTAAAAAGCAATTGACATGTCTTTAGATTAAATTAACTCCACTGTAGCGTTTGTTTTATTAAAAACTCAGCAAAGTAGTAATTAAGTGGAACGACGTAGGTTGGTTCGAGTGTACGTATATAATAGGTCTTATCTCCTCTAAAATACCAAGATAGCATCTAAATTTTTGTTTACTAACGGTGGGTATGCAAGACAAGGTACAAAAATAAATATTAGTCATTTGAAGAACTCGTTTTTTTTATCCGCTATTTGACTAATTGATGATTCACATACAATTTCAATTTTAAACAATAACTGATTAAAATTTCGCCTAGTTTCAAATTTCTTTATTTTTCTCACTCATATACGGTAATTGTAATTAATAACAATAATTACAATGACTTCAACTGTATTCGTCATAAAGTGTTCATTTTAAGTACTGCAAATATTAAATTTTCCTCATTTAAATTAGTCTCATTATTGTGGTATATTGGACTAACGTGCGAATTGGATTATGTATTTATATTTGATTCGAGTTTGAAAATTGTTACCAGTGTCGTTAGTAATATGAATTCTGAGTTTTCAAAGAGAACATATCTGATGCTAGTGTTTTTTCTTGTAGCTGGACTCGAGCAAGCTTTTGTTATTCGTAAGTACCTACTTGCTATATTTGAAAGCACTTTTGCAAAGCATTTTTCCTTTTTCATTAGAATTAGTAACTTTAGAAGAGTGATATCCTACGATAGCACCATAAAGCCGTACTAACCATAAATATTGTCATGTTTGCTGGGTCAAGTAACAAGAAGAAACGAAATTTAAATATCGTTCTACCCTCAATACATATATTTTATTACATTCTATTCAATTAATAATCAAATCTTTTCTGAAAGAGTCTTCAATCTTTTTTTTTATTCTTTTCTCAGCTTAGGTCAGCTTCTTTCTAGATCTTAAGGTCGGGTTTTCAAAGTCTTTTTATTATGTAGTGTAGAAGATTATTGTTTAAATATTTTTCGATATTAAGAGTTCGGTGTAGTTGTTTATTAAAATCGCGTTGTTCGGTTATCTACGTTTGTTTACAGTAAGTACTGTGTGGAATAATCTTTCCCTTTATTTTGTTATAGCGGATACCCAGTATATTGTAGTCAATACAGTCATTATTCATGTATATTGTCAAACAAGAATAGGTATTCACGCCTGCGTTACCAATCAATCAACTTGCACGTGTTCATAGATTGTTTGAGATAACAAAAACCTTTGCATTAGTAATAGTGGACTCTCGACTTGTTTGCAAAAAAATTAAAAGTGGCTGGATTCACTGTTTAAAGATATATAGTCTATAAATAACATCCATACTAACGTCGATCAAAAAAGAGAAGCTATATGAACAACTCGGTTCTTTGGGATTGGAAATTAGAATTTTCTTAATTATGTATATGTATATTATCTAAAATCGGTTTCATTTATGCATAGTTCTTGTGTGATATGCAATATATATGTCTTGAATATCCTAATCTGGACCTCCCTGAGTTATTTCAAGTGGCTAACTTGAAGTAATTATTTTTTTGCGGTTGTAAGAAGCACTTTATATGATGTAGAAAATCCTTTTTTTTGACAAATGAAAAATATTAGATACATTAATCTGTACAAGTAGGCCACTTTAATTAGCAATAAAAAACTAAGAAGTCGCAGATATTAGTAAAAACATCAATAATACTACGTGTTACTTGTTAATTGGTGTTTGCCAACATCATTAGTATTTTCAATAATGAATGAAGTATTCATTCAAATAACAATGCGACCGATTTTCGTACTCTTGAGTGAGGAAACCTTGTCTTAATTACTTCTAGTTACTCAAAGAGGTTCTGAACCATACGCACTAATTGTTTAATTGCTTAGTTATACACATTAAAGGAAGAATATTAAACAAAAGATTCTCCGGTTATTTTCTAAGTTAGTTATTTCTATAGGACGGATTGGACTAGATTACTAGTTTTGTTTCAAGTTATTTATATCTCAATGTTACATCAAGGTCATTTCTCGCATAGGAGTGGGTTTTAACAACTACCGCCACTAAATTTGTAGTAATAACCGGGCTTAATGTACTGTCAAAATCACAGAAACTAGAAGAATTTCCTTATGGATAATTCTAAAATTAACGTTTTACCGATTCGGTTGCCCGTGGTAAGATTGGATCCCCTAAACTTCACTACACAACAATAGACTCAAATGGTATATACCAATAGACCATCGAAAAGTTTAAAAATCATGTTAACGTAAAGTTATGTTACTAATTTTATTTAATATGACAATTTGCGATTCACGCTAATGTTATATGGAGCCAATTTTCAAATTACATACTTGAAATATGAATTTAATGGAAGTTACGATGCCATAGTTATTTAATATCTTTCATCGGGAACGAAATTAGAGGATGCAATCTCTCAAATAATCAGGCGAATTTGTGACTAACTGTTTACTGCAGTTCAATGACCCTAACGTTCGCCCATTTGTGCTTGCTAAACGAGAACTAGACAAAGCTACTTCAAATAATGCCTGTAAAAACTTTAGTACTGTGGGTGTTTCTATCAACATACAGTCTAAACAAATCTAACCATTCAAAACTTTATTATTTTTTACATGATATTGCACATGAAAGCACTTACAATACATATAATTTAAAAATGGAAAATAAATTGAAAAAATTTTCGACTCGGGTAGGACAGGAGGGCAACAGCACGGAACGCTGACGATGCCGGTTCAAGTCCTGCCCGAGTCGAAATATTTTTCAATTTATTTTCGATTTTTAAATCTAACCAAACTAACGTTTTTATTGTTAAGCTTGTAATTGTAATGCATGTTTATAATAAAAAGATTAAAATCAAATTATTAGTCACTCAAGTTTTCCGAGATTCAAACCCGGGTCTTCCCATGTTTAACGCGCTGCATACGATTATTACTGTCTTTGCATTAATATATGTAGTGCAAATTCAGTTATTAAACAGTTAAAATCACAGCTGTGAACTAACAAAAATTGTTCGCCCGCCTTGAAAATATAACATCTTCATGTAACGTTTGTTTGTCTTGTCATAAACGAAATAGATGCGTGTGAATAACAATTAAAAAGGAATTTACGAAGCATGTTTGTACGATGAGTTCGCTTTGTGATATTTTAGTTGCTGTTGAAACAGTATTTTTGTATTGCGATTTATTTTTATACCATTTAAACTTAGTCATGATCGTATCTGTAGCTAAAAGGTTAAACGTGTTTACGTAAAGTGCAAGAGGCCACGGGTTCGAAACCGGGGAAACCATAGATTTTTTTCGGAGAAGGGTAGAGCCTGATCAACAACTAGCTTGTAATTAAAACCGATTAGTGAAACGGACGCTGAAATGTGTTCGCCCCATGTCCCACGGGGGGAAACGGGTTTTCACTCACTCTCAAACTTTATGAGGCTCATTTTCCAGTCATATTTTTCCATTTCTTTTGATTTCTCTATAGGTAAGTTTTTGTGGGAAACAATAAACAACCTATCAAGACCTTCTATATAAAGGATTTAGTATTCAATCAAAAATATAGTAAACTAGGTCTGATACAAATAACTCAGTTTAAATTGTTTGTTTCGAAGTGACTGATAACAAATTAATCAGTCAGTGCTACTTGTGTAGATCAGCTGACATGTAATGCAATTACAAAAGTATACTACCGTTGGTCATGTCAATATTCCAATGTCCTTTTAGAACAATCTAAATTTAGCTACCGTTTAATTATAATGAAATTAATTTACAATCAGTTTAGTGTTTCGGTCTATAAGTAAACGTGTCTAAAATAATGTCGAAATTTCACCGTTTCGCTGTATTTAATTATTTTGTAACAAATCAAATAGAAAACTCTGATAAATCACGCTTGTTTTTAAAGCACGTGGTCAAACGTTTTCGTATGACCGTTCGAGAAACATCGCATTTAGATCGAAAAGTTTGTTCACCTTGACTATTGAGTACTATTTTTTTACAATTTAGTTTATTAACTCGTTTAAATATTAATTATAATTAACTTTTATCACAATTTTTTTTTGTATGAATGAAAGAAATGCTCTTGTTTTAGTTTGTTCTCATGTCCAAATGTGTGTGGGTGTGTTTGTTTTAATTCCGAAGATGAAAATTTTGAATGTAATTTATTAACTAGAGCATATTATTTATTATATTGATAAATTATTTATATTATTAACACTATTACCTTGCTATAATTTTTTGTAAATATTCTAAACTATGTAAGACAATTTTATAGTAATCTGTCCATAAGAAAACTTACTTTATTGGTATAGAAAAATAAATCCACAAAATTATTTTGAAATTATATTAAAAAGGCTTTTATATCATAAATAAAAAAATATTTCTTTTATCTTATAAGTTACGGCTTCTATACATTGAAAGTTTGAATGTTTTGAGAAAAATAGTGACTTTAAACTTTAGGTATTGATGCGAATTTCACCCATGTGTTTAGGTTTTATAAAACAATATATAATTTGTACCTACTTACTACTGTATACATTGTCCTCAAGCATAACTTAGAGCTGCGTAGATATATTAATGAGTAAAATTATTCGTTATTGTGCCATATGGTTACAACATATCTTGTCTTTAGTATTAATCATTGTGTTCTCCATTTTCAGTATTGGCGTGCAATAACGAGCCATCATGCCTCCAAGATCATGCCGGTTTGGAAGCGATCACTCAGCTGCACCGCCAGCTGGATGATGATGCCAATGGAAACGTGGACCTTAGTGAGAGTGATGATGTAAGTGTGACTGGACTCTTCAATCTCTATAAAAGTCCTCAGCCGGGGATCGAACTTCGACAATAATAATTCTTTGTGTACGTGTATATTGCGTAAAATATTAATTCTCATTTTAATGGAATAAAATAAAAATAAATAGACTAACTAACTAAAAATATATATATAAAAATTGGGCAATTGTGATGCTAATTTGGATTTGATGTTTAATAAAATATTACGTATGTTTTTCAATTAAAAAATAATTATTTACATTGAAAAAAATTGGTGACACCGGCGGATTAACCGGCATCCACAACGATCCATGTTGCTGATTTAACCAATTAAGATACCATATCTCGATCGTCATCATCGAATTTCTTCGAGTCATGCCTATCGACATTTGTTACATTTGTTAAGCCATGAAATATGGAACAGAACTACATGGTGTAAACAAAGTCGCTTTTTCTGTCTCGTATGTACTTACGCTTAAATCTTTAATACAACGCAGTGAATTTCGATGCGGGTTTTTTTTAATAGATAGGGAGTGATTCAAGAGGACGGTTTTTATATACAACGTTAACGGTTTTTGTAACGTATTTAGTATCAGCATTACACCCGAGGAAGGCGGGGCGGGTTTATAAGGGGTTGTCCATTAATCACTGACCTTATTTTAGAATTTTTAAAGCCCCCTCCCCCATTGGTGATACGTAGTGAGGTTTAAGACCACCCCCTTCCCGCTTATCAACATCACGTGTATTTTTAGTACCTACAAAGAATCTTAAAATTTTCTGAATATTATCTTAATATAAATACAAAACAGGTATAAACTATAATCTTAATTTATTCTGAAATTAAGGACCATAATAAAAATGTCTACACCATTTGTTTAAAAATCGCGCGTTTGACGAAAAAATAAATACACGAGATATCTTACTATACCCCCTCCCCCCCTTTTTTTTTTTTTTTTTTTGTGATTTTTCTCAACCCCCCTTTAACGATTATGGACAACCCTATAATAATACACAGTGAGTACAGTGTCGCGACAAATGTTACAAGTCAGGTAATCGAGTGGGAGCTTAAAATGTCTGCCACACCAGGTGTGAAGACGCTTCAGCAATCTACGCTACTGTTTTCCTCAACTTTTTATTGTTTAATGTAGAACAGTTCGAATGAGTAATGACCCAATTACTTTTCAAATAATTCTCTGGAACACCGCATTGTTCATTCAAATGGCACGATTTCAAGAAAGCGGTTTCGCTAAACAAACACACTGACATACTAGACTTTCTTTGAAAGACGATAAGCTTACGAGATTTTTTTAACGATTAGCAGAAACTGTATATTGAGTTTACATTTATGTTCTGTATAATTTATCGTGTAATTCGCTAGTCTAACTGCAGTTCTACGAAATGAAGATTCAACCATAGCATTACGATGAACAAAACAATTTTCATGGAAATTACTTAAATGTGTGTTAAATCCTTTGAAACAGTTTTGGAAGAGAAAGGCACATAAATACTACTACCTACTTGCTTAATACGTTGCTAAGTAACTTGGCTAACATTATTTTGTCATATTAAGTATTTCGACGAACTTTTATTACCATAAAATCATCGGTTCTTGTGTGTAAGTTTTAAAAGATAGACATATGCTGTTGCCGTCATTTTTTTTTTTTAGATTATTAATAGAAAATTAATCATACTCAATGCTCAATAATTTTTTCCGTTTTTTCGACATATCCCTCTGTTCCTATTGGTGATAGTCTACAATTTCTTCAATTCGAACCGGCAGTTTCTGAGATTAGCGCGTTAAAAAACAACTCTTCAGCTTTATAATTTTTATAGATTTGACTATATGGTCTAATTTCAAGGTGCGTGTTCACAGTTTCTTCGCGAAGAGCTGCAATATGACAGTGGGTACGAAAAGCGACAGCGCGCCTTCCACCACAACGATGACATGCACATTTCCGTCAAAGAGCTGTGGGAAGCCTGGCTCCGCTCTGAGGTACTTTCAATCAATTCTATCTCTCCCCATTCGTTCCTCGTCCTTCATATATTGTCAAGCTGCATTTTGCACTGAAATACGTATTACCTTCCTCACGCTAGAGTATCAGGGTAATTTTTGACTATGACAAGTTTCCACGTTTAGAAATGATCTTATTTCAGCTCTTAAAAAAACAAAAAACTTTCAAAAGTCAACCAATTGTATAAGGCTTTTGCCATTTGGCATTTTAGCCAAAGCTATTTGGGTTTTTATAGCTGTTAGTACGTCATAATTAAGAAGCTGTTTCTGACGTTTCTCAGTCTGTCAGATTTTTTTAAATACTTACTTTTATCAGGTTCGCAACTGGACAGTGGAACAAACGGTAGAATGGTTGTCAGAATCGGTTGATCTGCCTCAGTACAAATCGCTGTTTCTCCAACATCGAGTTGTCGGTGCTACTTTGCCGAGGTACTTAAAACTTCTCTGCATATTTAATTTTATTAAAATCTGTTTGTTATTTTATTTCAACGTCTTTGTAATTCATTAGATTATACGAATAAAACTAATCTATAATAATATAGTTCATAATATGCTTATATTGTACATAACGTGAAGGCATGGGGCGAACATGATTTGGTGTCCGCCGTTTCACTGTTCGGTTCCATTTACAGGTAAGTAGTTGATCTCTGCTTACATCTGCGCCTTGCCCTAACAAAAACAATCTATTGCTTTCGCGAGGATCTGAATTCAGGACCCTTCGCTATAGAATACCAATTACCATACAGATACAGTAAGACAAACTTACGACTAAACGCGTTTAGGTGTAGTCTAATCCGTGATCAAAGTCCAAATTCTTATTAGAATATAATGCCAGCGCCATCTATTTTTAAAAACTAAAACTTAGGGCTTATCTTAGTTTGGGTTTTATATGGTTTTTATTTTCAGGTTGGCCGTAAACAACATGCAATATTTAAGCAACGTGCTGGGTATCAAAGACCCGATACATAAACAGAAGTTAGCACTAAAGGCCATGGATGTAGTGCTCTTTGGGCCCCCTAAAGGTAAGCACAATGCACTAACATTGAAATGTTTCAGTTTTTTATCGGGGGCCTTTACTCCTGACAAGGCTTGGTTTTGTTTTACGATAAACGAGGGGTCTTATAAGACACATTTGTGCAAAGCCTTTAAAAATGTAGAAAGGGCTTACCTTTATTTGAGCCAAAGCCTAAGAAAAATAAACGGATGCTTAACGCATCCAAAATAAATTTGTTGAGCATTTATTCCTCAGAATGTTGGAGTATTTCCACTTTATCCTTTAATGAACCCGACTCATATATGTAGGGTCAGTTACAGGCATGAATTACGGTATGGACGGATTTAGCTCTGTTATATCTGATTATTGTATGTGTGTGAAACCACGTTTCCCCCTGGTGGGCCTGGGGGCGACCTTTTTTTTTTGTCCGTTTCACTATGCGCTTTAACAGACAGTAGTTGACCACACTCCCTTGATCAGACTTTTTTCCACATTTTTTGTTACCCTGGGATTCGAACCCAGGAGGTTAACGCAATGCTAGGCCATGTTACCTTAGCTAAGAGGCGCTATTAGGGTCAAATATTTATCTATGCAAAGTTTTTATACATAAATATTGCCGTGTGTTTTTTTTATGAAGGCAGTTGAAGTAAACCCCGGAAGAATAATTTATATAATTGGACGATTGCATTTGTCATTTACTGTACATTCGAAAGAAGCTTATAGGTTTTTTGGGATTTACATTCGGGATCACACTTTTATGACCAAATCTAAAAGATTCCTTCTGATCTGTTATTTATTAGAAAAATGTCGTAATACTTCTTTTACTACTCGTATTCCATTAACATAGTGTTGGCGTTCGTTTTTACAATATAATTAGTTGTCATTGCACAAACAATGCCGTCTCGCGAGCTATTACCACCGAGCATTATATCATACCATAGGCTCACCATAGAGCTAAGTTTTGTGGGACAAAATTTGTAACTGGCAAGTCACAGTCAATATGTAGTTATATCTGTTTTAAAATCTGTCGAGTTGTTTTGTTTTTACGCTTGAGATATTTATTTTTTTATAAGAAACAATAAGATGATGCTTTTTTTAAATATGTCATTACATGTAATTATTTGGCACTTGCAATTGTTTGATTAACATAAGGTGTTAACGCTTAACAAATATATTTTTTTAGTCGGCACAAACGCCATTCTTAATATTTCGAAAGTTACTCTGGCCCACATTGAGATACCCGTATAAAAACTCCGTACTGTTGCGTAAATAAACCAAGTAACATGTAAACATTGTAAGGTTCTGACCTATTTGACACAGTACTACGTTATGTAAGCTATTAAAATCTTTATTTGTTTTGCTTTTCCAAACAACAATACCTAAGTCTAAAAGATTTTAAGGCAAACTTAATATTTAATGGTCGTAAAAATATTAAAAAATTGTTTAATTTGACTTTGAAATAAAAGTACATATTTTTATGTTGTAGAATTAATTTATAATCTGTTTGGGTCGGAGTTCTTTTCTTACGAAAAAATATATTTTAATTATTATTATATCGACTTCTAAGAGAACAAATTTTTGATAGAACTTCATCAATCCTACGAGCTTAGTACCTATAACTTATCATCATAACATTACACATCAAATTATGAAAAGTTACAACCGTATAATGCAATACTAGATTTTTTAATGCTCTGTACATAATAATTATGTATACTTTACAAAAACCAGAACTATGTTGTTATAATTACATAAAAAAAACTGTTTAGAAACCCTGTCCATAAATAATAAGCACGATTGTCGCCCTACCGATACACAATACCAAATTGTCAAGTTCCATTCATTCGCACCATACCGGACTGTGATGGTCTATTCTATGCGGTTTTTCTTCTTCATTGTGACCTTGTGCACGGGAATTGAGCGAAAACGTGTGAATATGGAAAATATATAAATGTTTAGTACGTGGAAGTGCTGGAGTAATTATATTGCAGATCAACTTGAGTATATAAAGTTATATTGGGAAGGTAAATTAGGATTTATCTATGCTTTACTTATAAGTACTTTAGGCGTCGTCTGTAAAATGTAAAACTGTTTTAGTACGGGAGACAAGGGGAGAAATCCTTTAGTTAAACGACTCAGTATGTGTTCCTATTTGCTTCGATGTTGATACGTTACTGCGCTCTCTATACGTTTTCGTAGCCTTTTTACATTGCGTGGCGTACTTTACTCTCAACACAGGCGACAACAAGGACAAACTCTCTCGATAGCACTCTTTATTTCTAATCTTTGATACCTTTAGACTCTATAAATCTCGATATAGAGTTTCAAAGTACGATTTCATCCCTTAAATCGAAGCATTTTTGACGACTCAGTATCCTAGTATGCATTTTATCCTTTTGAATTGTTATAAATTTCACCACAATGTTTTGTGGTATGTATGACAAATAATTAAATAAATACGATTCTTTAATTCGTGGAGGATATTAAGTGAGTAGTGTTTGCTGTTAAGCATTTTTTATGCGGAGTGACATAGGTGACGTTTGATGACCGGTTATTGTGATTATGTGTCTATCTTTGTCTTTTGTCTATACGTTAGAATGAGATAGCTGTTTAATATTGTTTTGGACAGTCCACTCGAAACTGTAAAACTTCTCTTCTTATGGACGTTGGCCTGTGTCACAATTATAGAAAAAGGCAAAACAAACGTTTTTAGTTGTAGCATTTTATGTAGATACTAGCTGAGTCAGCGACTTCGTCCGCGTAGATTAGTTATTTTGGGCATCCAAAAATGTTACATGTTACAATGTTCTCATACATATTACTTGGGTATCTTTAACCGGTTTTGCAGCACACGCCTCGGAAACCCCTAATAATGAATATTTTTGTCACATTTCCCGCTGTATCTTCGCTCCTATTAGTTACAGGTCAATGTGTAGTTCCTCGATAAATGCTGTAAAATATTTTTTTTGGGAAAATTTAGCGTTATTAAGTTATTGTTATATGATATAAAGAAATACTTGGTCTTACTATAATATGCTCCGTGAATTCGTTCTTGTAAGATCATTTTATTGTTCAATTATCTCATCGTTAGTGAACTTGTGTGGTAGTTGATATTTTAATACAGCAATAATAGTACGTTACTTGAGGAAACTATACTATGTTGTCTGTACCATTTTATTAAGTAATGCAACCTTGATCATGATTTTATATTTTCTTAAGGTTTTTGTAGAGTTACGAGTAAGTATTACGAGTCAATCAAAATAGAAGATTACTCAAGTCAAGTCCAATGTCTACACATTTATACTAATATTATAAAGCGTTTTTTTTAAACGCACTGATGATCGCAGGTAACTACTGATCCGAATGAAAAATGTTGTGTTGATTGATCCATTTACAAAGGATGGATCAACCAAGGCTATAAAAGATCAGTTTGTGACAATAAATAGGAACAATAAATATGGAAAATATAAAAAATAAGACGGGGAAAATTATACATCTTAAATGGATACTGCACGATTAATCTAACGTACAAAATATCAAACTAGTCTTCAATAGCATATGTCTTATATTTATGACATTTTCAAGTTTTCTTAAAAATCTCTTTGTCGGTATGCAGTAGTAACTTTTCTTATGTTGTATACTAATAGCGTTGAAGTTAAATAAATATTGGTGGAATTGTCGTGAGAAATAAAATGAAGACGTGACTAATTAAAACCAATAAAACTGATTGTGTCTGGGATATACTCTGCCGTAGCATTGGGTTTTTAACGATTCAGTATTTCAAAAGATTACACATGTCCGTACAGTTCTGTTTTATCAACATGAAATGCGCTAATGACACATATCAGAATGAAATAATAGTGGGGACTTTTTGTTTAGTAAAACTCTAAACTAAACAACACGCAGTTTTACATATTTTTGCATTACAGGCACTAAAAATAACTAACAAATTTAAATAAAACACTTTAACGGTTTAAAACGCAATATATTTAAGTTAAAATTGTTTTTAACCGCCATTTTGAAAATTTTTGTTTTTGTTAGAGCTTTTATTGAGAAAGGCTTTAGGCTATAAAATATCTCGCTCGAAACAATAAAAAATAAATACTACTTTCTTAGGGAAATGTATTTGTATGTTAAAACATTTGTAATCCACAGTAACATAATGTTTCAGTCCATTTTAATGTCATAGGTTTGCTTTGCCTAATGGATTTTTAATCGTCGATATTCGTTTTCCGCTGCCAACAATTTACAATAGATGATTTTACGAGCAATTTGTCCACTTAATCGCGTCTATAAAGGAATACAAAACATATTAAGTTAGGCGACATCAATATAACTTTATAATATTAATTGTAATGTACAAATTTAACAGCCATTTGAAAAATGTTAAGTAAAAGCTTTAAAAAGCACTGTAGCAATGTGCAATATCTATATAATAAAGTTGAAGAGTTTGTTTGAACGCGCTAATCACAGGAACTACTGGTTAAAATTGAAAAATTATGTTTGCTGTGGTTAACGACCAATAGGAGCAAAAACAATCGGAGAAAATTTACCTTTAAAAATAAAAAAATCCGCAACAGTTATTATCTATTTTTAAAGATTAATTTTAGAAGAATCGTTTTATGGTAATATCATTTTGGTCAAAATACTTCATGTGGCATAATAACGTTTGCCAGCTCAGTCAGTATAATATAAAGATGATGCACTAATACCCTAGTTCACTACTGACTAGTAGAAAGACTTTTCAAGCACACGCCACTTGCACTCGATCTTCGAATATAACTCGAATGTTATCTTAAACAGTTATGGCTAAAATATGGTTAAAATTCAGTATACTGTAAAAAAATAGACAGTTTTTTAACCTGGCCTTAAAACTTTATAGTCCATTGGCACTCTATTTAACACTAGTTTCCTCTCAGAAGGCAGTCGATGGAAGGACTGGTTACTCGCGTCTCTTCTACTCGGCGCCGTGGTGGGAAGTTGGACGGCCCTCCGCGCTGGTCGAGCCAGTAGAGTCCAAGTGCAAAGGATGCTCAGGGATATGGAACAGCTGCGGAAGGCCGAAATGGCGCTGGACGATATGCAGAAGGAACTTGAGAAGGCTCGGTTAGAGCAGGTAACTACCCCCTTCTTTTTATTGATGGTGTGAATGCCTAATGCACGCCCACATCGGGCATGTGACTTGGAGAGTGTGGTACTAATACTACAGCCTCCTATTAGAAGGTAACTACCCCTAATATCCAGCCAAACTGGTATCATTAAGAGAAGAGGCGAAGATGAGTCTTTTTCTATGTATTTCAATAATTCCACTTTTTTTTATGATAGAGTAGGGTATGTAGGTAGGTATAAAGGTACACAAATATGACGTGATAGAAAATAATTTGTAGCGCCATCTGTGATTTAAAATAAAACTCATAGAAATTATAGTTACTTGTTGATTTCTTTTTTTTGCAATAGAGGAGGACAGTCAAGACAATATATAAAATCTAAACAAGATGTGTTGTCGACATATTTTGGCTTTGGATATTCGAAAATCCACAGATTGACACCAAAACGCGATTAAAATTGACGGCCCTTTCATCTGTGCGTTGGTTCGTAATCCGGACGGAATTTCGATATTCCAACCACCCATTTATTGTCCTGATGGGGATCGCACCCACGGGCCATTGATTATTAGCCAAACATTACTACCATTACACCAACGAGCTCGTCGAAACCACCATTAAATAGCTACTAACCGCGTTATAAAGACTACTTATATTAGATTGCCTATCCGTGACAGCTAATGATTATTTTATATGTAAAAATCTTATGTAGATGGAAAAATAGTATAGAAATAATAGAATGTAAAAATAGCTGTAAAAAAGTACATCTCTCATTCAATTCTTTCCAGGAAAATGTAACAACAGAGAAGAAGAATTTGGAAAAGAAGTTAAAGGAAGCAGGAGACACACCCTTACTCAACTCCGCCTCATCCGACCTTGAAGTATCGCAACTCAAAGCTGAAATCGAGGTTACTATGTTTTCTATATATAGACAAAAATTTCGATCTGTCTGTAAACTACTGTACTAGTATGCTAAATTAAGATAAAAAGTATATCTATATTTAATAAAAAGCTACGACACGAGCGGGACAATTTTTAGTGTAAATACATTTTTAATTTATATAATTCCATTATTTTTTAAATAAAACAAAAATAAATATTGTCGTTTAAATAAAACGCTTTAACGGTTTAAAACGAGATATAGGCGGCTGTGGTGCCGGGAAGGTGACCCCGTGACCACAGCTGATGTAAACCATGCGAAACGTCAGCCGTAGTTAAAATAATTTTAACTAACATATATCGCGTTTTAAACCGTCAAAGTGTTTTATTTACCGTTTTTTAAAGTTGTAGTTCATAACATTAAAATTGTTTATCGTGTTTTATTACGATATAATTAATTATAATAAAGCAAGAATAACTAGTGATATGAATTAATGTATATTTGTGTAGATGCTTCGAGCAGAATTACGTCGGGCCGAGGGCGAATTGGAAGACAGGTGCTGGGCGCCACCAGCCGGCTTGCAGCAGTGGCTGCAGTTGACGCACGAAGTGGAGAACAGGTCTTATCTGAGAAAGAAACAGCAGGCAGACTTACAATTACAGCAAGCTAGAGAAGCGGTACTGATTTGCTTCATTCTTGATTTTCTTTGTATTGGCTTCATGTTTTCCGGAGACTTGAACTTTTGTCCTCTTCCATTAACCATTATGGCGGCCATTCCAACTCGCACATGCTTGGCTAGATTGTATAATATGTATTACATAATCTTTAATCCATGCAATAAGTTATGAATTCTATCGTATAAAGTCTTGTTCGTATTTCAGTGTGAGAAATTACGCAAGAAAAGGTCAAGTCTGGTCGGTGCGTTTGTGTCCACTCACGGGAAGTCGATAGATGACGTTGACAGGTCAATAGTGGAAGCGCGCACTGCACTCAATGAGGTCACACAAGAGTTACAGGTATTCTAAGTCATCTTAGATTGTATAAGATCAGTAAATACTAATATATAAAGCTGAAGAATTTGTTTGAATGAGCTGTTTTAAAGCATCGTGCGGTTGGTTACCTATAGGAGCGAAGAAACATCGGATATTGTGGAAAAAACGGCGAAAATTATTCGTCTCTGTGGGTTTCCGATGCGCATGCGTCGAAAACCGTTCAAGATATCCAAAACATATGTATTAAATAATGATTCATCTTTAAATTTTCGAGAATATGTTCGCGACAGTATGTCTATCTTTAAAAAATTAACTAGCAAAAACGACGGGACGCGGTCGACGTCGTGGGTCTAGCAGTCTAACTATTAAGTTATAACGATGATAAGGAACTCTTCTATATGCGGACGAAGTCGCAGACACAGCTTGTAATTTAATATAATAAATGCAGGAAAGAATGCACCGTTGGAAGCAAATCGAACGACTATGCGGATTCAACATTATCAACAACAATGGCTTGCAATTCCTAGAGAGCACCCTGTACCGCACAGCTAACGGCAGACAGCCAAATAGAGGTACTTACACCACTAACATACTTGTCATTGTTCTTTTAAGATTTCTATTTTAATACTAAATAATATTATTATACTTAATATAAAGTTTTTGTTATTATTTTTTGGTGAACATAAATCCTTAACATGCAATAAATTTCGTTTTAATTATTCTTAAACAATAATAAAGTTGTGTCTATTCTATTGTGTTTCAGGCCGTATTAATAGTTCCCAAGATGACTTGAGCGCAGGCGACGACACTTCATTATGTGGTTCAGGTAAGATAGACGAGGTCTTCTACCACGAGCATAGCGATTAGCGAATTTGTCACCAGAAGTAACATTTGCAAGGGCCGAAAGATAATGCAAAAAAATCTTAGCATCAGTATTGTTATCGTTGCATCTAAATTACAAATTTTGTTTTAGTTTTAATGTGTTATTTAAGAAAAGTGTACTTAAGCTTCGAATATTTTTAGGTAGCTTTTACATTAATATTTTTACTTTGTACGCATCAAAGAAAACTTTCAATTTCGTTGTAACGAGAGGCTCAAATTCGGTTGTAAGAAACAAAAGACAATATATTTGATGACGCACTATATAAGAATAACTGTAAAATTAAGATAATAATAAATAATTTATTTCTATGATGTTCCTCTTGAGATCTGATGAAAAGTGATGGTAAATGAAAACGCATTTGTAGAGCATAGTCTTAATGGATACAAAATGGGAAAACATAGTCTGAACTCAAATTTAATGCTGAAAGTTATATTAATAATATATATGTATAAAAGAAAATATGTTGTACTTAAAGTGTAGTTTACGGACCATGTTCACACGATATGGTAAATTAATTTCGACGTTTTAAACCATCAAAAGCATTTATTCAAAGGGGGTTAGAAAGACTTAGATTTCCTGTTAGGTGCAAAAAATTTTGTGAACACGGTCTAATTGTTACTGAACCAAGTCATAGCTATAGTTAGTACAAAAGGCTTAATTAAGGCTTAGCTGTTTTGGTAATATGCTATTATTTAAGTTTTATGTATAATTTTTATTTCGAATAAATTTATTATTTCCTATATTTTGTCACAATCGAAGGGAAGCTTTCAGGCTTTCTTATTAAAAGCATGTATGTAAGTATGGATGTCAATTGTGAATCTTTGGTGATGGGTTTTCCTTTCCGTGCATGTGTCCTTATATATTTATGTGTAAAATGTACTTATTAATATGATGAAGGATCTTTACAATGTCCCTTAAAGATTCTTTCCCTTTCATAATAATCTAGTGTTTATTAGTTGCAAAATAGTTATCACTAACTGTTAAGAATCCTAGTTTGCTTGAAGCCAAATTTCCGCAACGCTTGCTTTGTTTAAATGTGTATACACTACAGTAGATTATGTGTTAACTCACGCTCTAATCAAAATAAAATATATTATTATTATCCATTGTAGTTGTATTAAGCAAAAAGATATAAAGTTTTTAATAGATTCGTAGTAACGCTTGTTTCTTAAATAAATAAGAAAACTCGGGCGAAATCCACTTTTACTAATATTAAAATAAAAAACTTTTGGTAAAATCGCTTGCTTTAATTTTTTTCAAAGAAAACAGAAGTATTTCCACAAGTTGCATTGCACGTTTGAAAGCTTTTGACGATTGTGATTTTTGTTTTATTTTGCAACCCTCCCCACTCCCCCTAGATTTGCAAGTTACCGATCTGTTGCTTTGTTGTGACTGCGCTCCTGAATACAGGTAAGATATTTTTGCATTGTGTTATAATTAACATCTCAAAGTTAAGGACTTAAAATGTGCTAGAAATCTTTTTTTAATGCTTGTATTACGCGTCAGAACTCAACAGCACATTTTAGGTAAGTGAGGTAGTTTTATTTCTATTAGTACAACCGTAAAGTCCTTAGTTTTGGTATCGTTTTGGTTCTTTTTAACCTCTATGCTTTACCTTGGGTTCTTACAATTCATACATGCTTTTAATATAAATTATCGAAAATAATATACTATACAGTTTTTTAATATATAGCAATTTAAGAAATTTATAAATGTTTAGGTTTAATTTAATACGCATGCTTAACTCGCAAACGTTAGTTATAGTGCATGACTAAAGAAATTAAAATATGCATATATTATATGGTAAATATAATAATCAATTTGTTTATCGTCAGCTTCAATTTGTCTAGTTATTCCAATACACAACATATTGTATGCATAATTTTTGTTATAAACAATCCTTTGCAAAATGTTGTTCCAAAGAGACTTCATTTTAAATAGATTTTATGCTTAGTGTAATGAAAACCAAATTATGTGACTATATATTTATTGTAAAAAAAATATTTCTACAAACAAATTTTTTAGTCTCAGACAATTTCGGTTGGAAGGAAGATTCATCAGGCAGTGAAGCAGATGCGCCACATTATCCTCTGGATTTGAGACTCGCTGAAGCCAGGTAACTATCCTTAATAGGTTAGCTTTTTATACGGGAAACGATAAATTATTGTCCCTAGAGCCAGACTCTCTCTCTGTTCTCTAAATTATTTTCATATTCTTTAATAACGTTACAGATTACAACTCGAAGAGCGTTTAGCACAAGAAGCTCGAGAAGGGCGGTTGGAAGACAGAAGAGAAGAAAGAAGACTAGCAGAGGAGGGGAGAAGGAGTTACAATGATGTCAGAAAGAGCCCGGATGAGAGGCGGAAGGATCCAGTTCAATTTGTTCTCGGCGGAGATAAGTAAGTTCAAATCGATTGTCCAATGTATGTTTGATAGACAGCACAGAAATCTGTTAAAATTCTTTAATAAAATACATTAATTGAAAACAGATAGAAATTTCTAGCCATGTGGACGCGCCATGTAAAAAAACGTATTGTTTACATCACATAATGATACATTATATAATTTCAGCGTTAACTGGACTGGCGAAGACCTAACCCGAGCAGTGCACTCGCAATCACAGCCGCAACTTCGGGCTTCCATGCGTAGTATCGCTGCACCCATGCCACCCCCTCGCAGGCCGTTTACGGGACAGATCGTGCGCTCGCGCAGTACAGATATTGTGCCCTACAATCCTGAGGAGCCGAGACCACCGCCTAGACCTTTCACACGACAGAAGGTAAACAGGATATCCTATTTAAATAATCAACTAATTGAATTTTAAGGTTTCTCCCATAACAATTTTTTTTGTGGTATAATATCAATTTTCTTTCCAAAAGGCACTCGCCGAAGCCACGGAACAGCCAGAACCGATCGCAAGCACACCCCCCGCTGAAGAAGAGTCCACCGACTCGTCCCTCATGGAAGACGAAAGTGTACCAAAACCCAGAAAGCGCCGAATTAACCTCCCATTCGGCAAGAAAGCTAAGACTCCCGCGTGACCTTGGTTTGGTGTGAAGATGTCCCACCATTTTCCTGATAGATAGCGCGACTCGGACTGTGTTAATATGTCGTTGTGGACTGTATTTCGTTAAGAGTAAGGTCTTAAATTGCAATACCCATTTGCTACCGTGTATTAAGAAGGAACAATACTAAGTCTCTCTCTGTCGCACCCGTTTCATTTACAAATAGAAAGAACGAGACAAAAATATAACCGTTGGAATCATAATACGTAGAGCAGTTGTAGTTTAATAAAGAATTACAATTACGTAAAATACAAGATGACCTGTTAAGTGCTTTACGTGACGCTCGCGTTTATCTAATTTGAACTTTATTGATTTATAAAAGTAGTGCAAGAAAATTGTCGAATAATGTATATTATACATAGATGACGATACGTAACTATAATTATACTTTGCGTAAAACTTTGTGACTACATAAAATATAAACATTTCTAATCTACATTAAGCAATTGACATGGGCAGACTTAGACTGAGCGAAATAAGAGTCCCAAACTGACCAAACTTCGGCGAATTTTACTAGCGCGTTTTGTATGTATGTACTTATAGTGCAATTTTTATTAATAATTCCCTTTTAGCCGTCCCGTCTCACTTTTGATTCGGGATATTTTTTTCTAATACATAATTGTTTACTTAATTTTTGTTTTGAGTTAGAGCAATTAGTATTTATTTTAATTCCATTATGAATTATCCCCATTGTGTGATTTTTTTTAAATATAGTTGGAATGTTTGACCCCTATTTTATGTTTAACTATAAAAGTGAATTATCGTGTTAAGTTTCCAAATGAATTTTAAAATACCATTTAGTTTAATAGTGATAAGACCATTTATCTCATTTTAAATTCTGACAAGCTTTTTTATACTGTTTTCTATCTAAAATATTAATCTATTTATATCTGGAGCAAAAATATCTTTCTAAAAGAATATTCCTCCTGTTTTAATTTAGACTTGCTTCCATTTTCCTGCATATATTGCTTATTTATTAAGTGAATTTAAGCAAACACACAATAGTAGTCCAACAAGGACGTTTTTACAAAATTGAAGAATAGTTCTTAAGCAGAAGAAAAAGTAATAGTGAGATCTAAATAGTTATTGCAAAACGTTGTACATAAGGTTGTGTTAGTGGGGGTTGCCATCTAACGCAAACTTAATGGGTGCCAAATATATGACGTCTTGTTTTTAGATGGCAATCCTTATCTCATAGTTTGTATTACCAGTTCAATATTATCTAATAGTTTGTGTATCGCATCATTCCCTTGTTTTCGTAGTTTGATAGCGATATTGCCCGGTAGCTCAGTTGACTAGGCTAATTTTAAGTAATTCTGGTGCTATACGGACTTTTTTAGACTGAAAACATCGTATGGTTCGAGTTAGTACGTTCCTAACAGCCTTAATTCGATCAGTATTTTGATATTAATGTAAACATAATGAATGTATGTTTATGTCAATTATAATGTCAGATCTTCCAATGACTTCGGATTGGTTTCAAAATCAGCAACTTCCTATTAGAAATGGATAAGGTACGTGTACTTAATTAAGTATATTTTATTAAAAGTACAAGACGAAGCCATATTGTTTTCAGTTGTAACTCTGCCAACTTTGAAAATGTCACAAACGCAGTTATCATAGTAGCAGTATTTTTTAAAAGGAATTGCGACAGATTATACCAAGATCTGAATAAAAGACAAACGTGATAGATAAGTTGTTACTCTTTGATGAGTTAATAAATTGATACTGAAAGTTGATTTGTTTTTTTCTTTTTACCTAAATTACCTACCAAAAGAGTAGGTACCTTAAAAGTTAAGGGTAGAGGTTACTTTAGGTTTACGAACAAGTGTTCGTTAACGGTAGGTTAGGCTTACATCCATTACATAACATGCAATGGTTGGGGGTATTCAGTTTAAGAAAGGCATTTGTTAAAATTTAATTTATTATAAAATGTTGTGTACAAATATTCTAATAGCTGAACGGTGTTCACAGCATGCTTGCGTTCAATTTGTATTCGTGGCGTATCGTCAAACTAACAGCGATAACCTATCGGGCATACATCAATTGCATTTATAATTACTAGTACAGTCTTAAAGACAGTTAAATGTTTTAACAGAATACAGGAGATTTATCACATTTATTTAGATCCTATCTCATTATACCCCTCGAGATGATTACTTCAAATTTTCTATTATACTGATGATTATGTATTTGTAAGTAAATACACAATGAAATTGTCTATATTAAATGTTTTATCTGACAAATTTGAAATTTTCCCAAGAGTCAAAGTTAAGAACATAACCACTAGCCAACATAAACGAGGCACCGCTAGCGAAGCACTTGCCATCAAAAATATGTACCAAAAAGGGCATACAATATTCTACGTATATACAATATGGTTAGGAATTGAAGACAATTGTGATAGGGCAGTGATTTGGATTCATACATAATTTAACTTTGAAAACTATATCCGATTCTGATTATAATTATGGTACATATAGTACAGTCAATTAAAAAACATCTAGATTTTTAGATATCAATATTTACATTAAGATTACACCTCTACTTTGAAATATATAATCAGGCCGAAAATGTTTCAAATGGCAATTTCATTGTTTTTATAGTTATTGTAATTATTTTAATTTACATAGAATTTTATTGTAAAATTAATACTCAAATGACGATACGGTCGATAATGATTTCTTACAATGCATTATGAAGATTCGACTGGGATTGAGAAATGTAAAATATGCTTCCATTACCGGCAATGCACTAAAAGCCAATGATTTAAGCTATAGGATCGGCGAGGCCTCTACCAAACGGCTTTAAACAGCTGAATTTAGAATAAAAAACAATGTGAGCCCCTGATAAACTTGGCTAATTAATGGTAGAAGCGCCCGCCAAAGCCCGAGTTCACACGTGACGGTCCTCAGTATTTCAAGTTGTAGTTGTAATGCTACTGTTGCTTGCACTCGGGGTTGTCGGCAGAAGCGGGGTTGTTCGCTTTGTTCTTCCTATTCCGCTTGCGCTCCGCTGGAGTTTCTTCGTCACTCTCTTCGGATGAACTCTCCTCTTCGTCTTCTTCTTCCTCCTGATATAACATTATTAATATTTTACCACAAATTATTACTTATCAAGACTTCAGATACAAACAATATATATATTTGCCGGATAAAAGAATTTAGAAATTCTGTATTGTAATTTTATTTAACAATTGTGCTGTATTGTTTATACCTCTATAAAATCCACTTTAATCTATTTTTTGAGCAATTAAAATGTTAACCTAAAATACTAATTTTACTCACTTAACATAAGAAAAAATAAAAACAACCATCTGTTTGCCATTAAAACGTCACATGCAAAATAAGGCTAAATAATAAATAAAACACACCTTTAAAAGCTTACAATTTTAATGTCATCATAAGGACATCATGCCAGAACATATATAAAAGCTATAAGTAATAAAACTAGCTGCTCATATTATGCTAAGTTTGATACAAATTACATAAATAAAAACAAATCTGTATTGTCATTATGTCTCCACGAGATAGATCACAGATGAAGGAAACATTGGAATAAAATGCATTTGGCACAAGAGATTCGATAACATGAATAAGTATCCGTTCAAAGTTTAAAACTCCACAGTGGAATGCCCAAAACTTGCATTTCATGAACCATAAATAGCCTTAGAGAATAAAAATATCACAAGAAATTTAAAAATACAAATCGACATGTTTTATTCGTAAACAAAATACACTCTATTACAATTATCATTATCAATGTATAAAAATAATAAATAAAAACGAGAAATTGTATAACTAACTAGAAATGCAATATAGGTATTGTAACGAACTAGTAACATGCATTACGTAAGGCACCTTAAGTGTTCCCGGGGCGCCCACGCCCGCCTTGGGTTTGTGTAAATGTTTCTAAAACATATTTATCTTTGATAAACCATGCATAGAAGTCGTTTCGGCGCGCGGGGGCCGCGTATCACTAGAATCTAGCGCAAAACACTACGAATTTACATACTAAACGCGTTGCGTTCGTATTAAATGCGAACGCAGCGGGGAGAATAACTATAGCTCCACAAGTTTTTGGTACAATTTAGTTTCGATATGAGTGAGATAGCGTGCCGCTGTAGGGCGGTGACTAAGCTCAAGCGAGTGAATAACGTTTGAGCGAAGTCAGGGCGTGGCTTAAGAAACGCGTGGTCTTGCATCAATCCTCCGCGTCAGAAATCTCCTCGGTACCGGAAGCTTCATAGGTACAAGAATCCTCCTGAAACCAAATATACCGCTATTGGTCTTTAACTAAGGACCTACTAGGGCTTGATTATGGCGAGACATGCATACATATGCACACCATAAGCTACTTATCGGTTAAGCTATGATCTTTAAGTGATATTTACAATGTTAGTGGCGTTTGTTAGTTATGACTCACATTCACGGATTTTAATTTTTTAATGTTGAATATAATTTTTGTCATTCCAGTCTCTAAAACACTAATATGTGCCACGGAAGTGATAATAAGTTACATAGAAATGTCAAAATGCTTCAAATTTATAAATTAAGACAACAAGACCTTTCAGTCCGTCAGTATCAAGTTTTAAGTTCTCACAAGAAAAAAAGTGCTGAGGGCCGAAACATCTGATGTACTGTGTCATCAAACTCATTTTTTTTGCAGAATGAGGACGGAAAGGCGGTTCTTACTCAAAAGTAAAAAAAAAACAAACTAAATTCGACACAACACTATTTCCATATTTCACGCCATCGTTTATATCACGTCATAAGGTGCAGAGTATCTGGGGAAGCTCAACAATGAATTATCGTTAATCTGAAACGAGAAGAGAAGCTTTTAAGGGCTAGATGTGGGTATAGCATCAACTCTACTCCAACGACGATGCTGTTTTAATTACGTTAGTATCGCATACATATTGATAGTTAAATAAAAACAATTCGTCTGTTAGGGGGTACGAAGATCGCAGGAGCAGCTAGCATATTTTATTTTCTTGTACCTTTGAATCATTCAAGTGGAATTGCCCATTCCAATCGAGTCTGGAGTTAATTTTCGCGTTTTCGTTTGGTTTTTAACTATGCGAAGATTATTATTCTTTTAGTAACTATTGCCTATACGAAACTTATTTAAAAAAATCGCAACTTTATAGGTCAGAGCAGGGTGACAATCGAACAAGACGGCGCTCGCGGCTATAAGACTAAAGAGCTCGGATACGTTTATGTCTCTTCGTACGTCGTACTATCCGTCGTAACCCAAACGACTTATGTAAAACAGTTTTCGAGTTATGAGGGGGGTGACAAAATCACCAGTTTACACGTCGCCACGAGTCTCGATAAAATAACTACATAGCAAAACCGATACATAGCAGCCTAGCGATAGCATTTCAAATTGTCTACAAGCAACTAGCATGCACGCTAAGTGGCTAACAGATGGCTGTTGGAGGACAATATTTAACATATAGAAGCATAGTTCCATGCGTATATAATAAACATTTTTTCATTTTTACCTGGTACAAAAAAAAATACATACATAAAGTTAGTTGTACTTCACATTTGCAGTTCTTACTTGAAACTGCTAAAGTTCCAAAGAAGGCCTGCAAATGTTGTTTATATATATGCATCAAGAGTGATTTGTTCATCATACCTCTTCCTCATAATCTTCATCGAAGTCATCTACTCCTTCGCCAGTGTATAAAAGAACAGCGCGGGATACAACTCGCTCGCGAATGTAGTGACCCACTTCAAAATCAAGAGCTAGCAACACCTACAAAATCAAAGAATTAAGTTTAATATAAAATAGACAATGGAATATTGGAATGAAAATTGAACTGATGTGTACCTGAGTATCAGAGCCAATAGTGGAGTTAGGGTCATCGGGCACTGCCGGAGGATTAAAAAAGTTGAAGAAAGAATCAGCCTGCACAGTCTTGCTGACAGTGCGCACGGACCCGCGCGATTTGTGCTTCTGCTTCTTTTTGATGGTCTTCACTGTTACATTCTTGCCTTTCTTCCAGTCTATATTACATCCCTACAAGCCCAAACATTTTACTATTAATTCTTATTGAGAACCATGTTTCTACGATATAAACACTCTAGTTATGAATTATTGAAACAATTATATTGAAAATTATGATCATATCAATTAATAAATTAAGCTCTTATGGCTGACTAATGTATTACTATTGGCTTAAAGGCCAATAATAACTTAGGTCAGCATAGGAAGCCCACTTAAAAGAAAAACAACAAACCTTGCAAGCATAGATCTCAGGTCCTTCAAATTTGAGAGGATCTTCCTCATCAGGCTTGAATTTCATAGAGTACTGTTTAGTAAGGACAGAGTTCTCAAAGTATTCGTTGGGTGCAAAATGGAACTCCAGTGTAAACCCTAGTGGTTCATCGTTCATTTCAACTGCAAATATACATTTCGCCATGAGTAATTGTTATCTTACAGAACCCTACACTAGTACATACTCATAAATTGTAACAAGAATTATTTTTACTTTAGACTTTCTAAAGAATGAGATACTATTTTATAATATTACCAATTTTAACTCACCCTTAATATCTTGAAGTGACTTGAGGATTGGTTCATCATGCTCCTGCACCATGTCACCTAATTTTGGGACATTCTTGAATATGGTCAACCAGAAGTCAGGGATCCCCTTAACATTAGGATCCATTGGTGGCCTGCGAAAGAAAACTAGATTCCAGCAAAGCACATCTCAGCTTATAAGTTATGCTAAACCTGGGTAAGCCTCAGTTGGTGATGCATGTTAAACAAATCAATCATGATTTCTTCAGAAAATGGTGTAGAATGTCATCATATTAAAACAAAAAATCAAATTACCGACATGTCAGTATCATTTCACATCGTAAGATTACTTTATATCTAAATTGTAATAATATTATGTTAACAAATACATACTCTGCACTTTTAATCTCATTTTTGGTCTTATCTTCAAGAGCTATATTCTCAACGGCATTGGGCAATTCCTCCTCTTCATCCTCAGGCCAGGGTATATGACACTCCTCATCTGTTGGCTCATAAGTGCCAATCACAACTTGGGCACGCTGAGAATTTAAAACTAGTTAGACCAGTAATTAAGTAAAGTTAAGAAGGAGGATGTGTTAGTAAACTTCAGTTGGTGATGCATGTTAGCATGTCAATCATAGCTCTTCAGATCTTGGTGATAATAGGTCATCATGTCCATATACATAACAGATATAAATAGTCATTTTAAGTTGTATTTTAGTTAATGCTATTTTGAGCCTAAATTCTAACATTAATATTGCAAAACAATATCTTTGAATTAGGACTTTACTATTTTTCATATCTTCATTCAACTCAGACAACACAATTGTCAAGTGTGAAAGATGTGCACCTTAATAGACTTACCTTTTCAAATAAAGGCTGGTACAATTTAGTGTATTTGCATTCTAATTGATGAACTTCAGAGTAGAATTTAGCTTCTATGTCCATGAACTCCTTTTGAAGCAGACGCAACGCCTTGATACGCCGTCGCACGGATTCAGGTGGCGGTGGGCCTGCATTGTTTTCTGCGTGCATGCTAAAAAATATAATTCATTAATTTTTATAAATAAGAAATGGAATATATGTTCTGAGAAATGCCGAACACTGAAAAAAGTAAATGTCAAGGTGTAGTTGAAATGAAACATTTTAAGGGTCAGAATTTTAAAATACAAATTACAATATAAGGCATATTTTCATTATTTCTAGTTTTTGTTTGTTCTTTGTTGTTAGATATTTTGTATATCATTTTAAGTAGTAAAGGAGGTAAAAAAGTCCACACATTGGACCTTAGTGCCGTATTGGAAGAAAAACGACCGATTTTTTCCGGCAGAAAAAATCACTTAAGTGAAAACTTTTTTTTAAAAAGATAAAAATATAATAGATAAAAGGTTGACTCAATCTATACAATGACTTTGAAGTACTATCCTCTATTTAGTATTATTAGATCTATTACATTGCATGAGTGAGATCTATCTGATTAGGGTAAATGGAGCATAAAATGAGTCACTGGTTCAACAAACTGAGATGTTTAAATTGAAAAAAATAAACCCGCTATAAACGTTAAACAACCTCCCAGACTCTACAGAAATATTTATTGCTAATTACAACTTAATTGTTTTTGGAATAAATAATATATATTTAACAAAGTGCTGGTCTACGATTTGTTAAGATATTATACACGTTAATTAATTAAATCTTACTCGGTCATGTGTTAAGATACTGATAGTAGATAGCGCGTTGAGAAAGCGATGAGATTTCATAACCTTGTTTATTAGTAACTAGCACGTGTGTAACTTAGCAATTCGCAACTAACGTACATATAGTGGAAACTAAAGCATACCGTCTAATTAAGTGCTGGACTAAGTCATCGCTCTTCACAATGCCTTCCTCTTGTCCCGATTCGCTCTCCGAAAAAGACTCTTCACCAGTCTTCTTTTTATTTTGCTTTGCAGAGAACATTTTATCTACAACACAAAAGAATCATTGGTATTCCCGCCACGTTGGTTTACCGGCTTGATCAAACGACTTCCAATAAAGCACTTCTAAAGTAAATACTCTGTGTATATAACAATGGCTGAACTTCGAAAGCTATAATCACTTTTTCATTGATGACTGAAACGTAATGCGCAGTTACGAGCCGCTATAGCGACCGACCACATGGTCTCCATTTTCCAACACATAATTAAGCTTTACATACGTTAAAAATAATGTAAAAGAAAGAAAAATCATATATCAAGTAATTTGACCTATACATTGAAACAATTTATATTAACTTTAGAGGGTTAATTAGAGAGCACTCAATTGAAACTTACCTTTTCGCCGACAAGACTTGAATGAAAAGAAAGATGGCGGCAGTCGGAGTGGAAATGAAAATTTTATATGATTTATCACATGGCAACTTTAGGTTTACCATATAGTATCCGGTGTTTTATTAATTAGTCACATTAGAGTTTGACACATGAAAAGAATAAGATACCAATGATATCCAATTTATCTTGGAAATAGGTAATAAAATGCTCAGTAATTTAAAGGTATGCTGACATTTTTAATAATTAAAAAAACTTATTTATTATTTAAAATGTAAATCTACATCAAATGTGATAATTACTTACTTTTATATAGTCTTGAATTTGAGTTTCACACTGAACGTTGTAGAATATCTGTGTAGTGAACAACTCTGAACTCTTCTAAATTATTATTTACCTGTGTTTTTGTAAATTCTATTTTGGTTAGTTTAATTTTAATTTAATTTGCATCAAATAAACGGCGAAGTGAGATTTATGTGATGATAACGCTCAAGTGTGAAAGTTAAATTGTTAAAATGGCACCAACTGTCCAAACTAATGAACAAGCTGAGCGAGAAAAACGTCCGCAACGTACTGGAGAAAGAAGGTTAGTATTTTGTTTATATTTATGGTAATAGGACTACTAGACTTGAATCTAATTTTGTTTTGTTTTAGGGCTGAGCTTGTTACACGGATTAAGTACTGTAACACATTACCAGATATACCCTTTGACTTAAAATTTATCACTTATCCATTCCCATCTACTCGCTTTATACAATACAATCCTACGTCTTTAGAGAAGAATTATCGTTATGAAGTGTTGACGGAACATGATTTAGGTGTTCATATAGATCTGATTAACCGAGATATATATCAAGGAGACGGTAATGCAGTATTAGATCCAGCTGATGAAAAATTATTGGAAGATGATGTTCTTACGCCGCAAGACTCGAAGCGATCCCGGCATCATGCTAAAAGTGTGTCGTGGCTGCGGCGATCTGAATATATTTCAACTGAGCAGACGCGGTTTCAACCCCAATCTATGGAGAAGGTATGTTTTGCATAAAGCAAATTTGTCTTATTAGGAATTCTTTTATTTGTACAGGTGTTATCTTGTTCACTATTACGGATCTAACCCCTGACCTTATTTAAAATGTGTCTACTATTTCTACAAAAGCCTTTAGATGTCAGGTAGTAAATATTGTGAGTACTTACAGGTTGAAGCAAAAGTGGGTTACAATGTTAAGAAAATATTCAGCGAAGAAACCTTGTACATGGACAGAGAAAGTCAGATTAAAGCTATTGAAAAGACATTTGAAGACAACAAGAAGCCTATAGAAAAACACTATAGTAAGCCTGGAGTCACACCAGTAGAAGTGATGCCTATATTCCCTGACTTTGACATGTGGAAGTATCCATGCGCACAGGTTATATTTGACTCGGATCCAGCACCTGCAGATAAAAATGTTGCTGGGCAGATTGAAGCCATGTCACAAGCTATGATACGGTAAGTTCAAATGATTGTGATATTATGAGATATATACATATATTGTCCCTAAAATTACTAATCATAGTGTATCAAACGTCACATTTTGTAAGCCAAAAAATGTGGGCATCAACAAAACATTATTGCAATAAAAAAGTCAGGCTCATTTATTACTTGGTAGTTGGGGATATGTTGATTTTTCTAGGACATAGCACTGTAAAAGGACACAAACAAATATATTATAATATAAATATTTTGATACTTGCGGTTCCATTCATCATTTAACAAATCTGTATCTTCAAAATAATAATATATAATTTACCTTTTTACAGAGGTGTGATGGACGAAAGCGGTGAGCAATTTGTCGCTTACTGTCTTCCAACTGAAGACACAATTCAGAAAAGACGTCGTGATATTGCTGAAGGTATTCCTTATATGGATGAAGATACATATGAGTATAAAATGGCTAGAGAGTACAATTGGAACGTGAAGAGTAAGGCATCTAAGGGTTATGAGGAGAACTACTTTTTGGTAAGTATTACTAGTATCCGGGTAAGGTATTAATTAATTTTAACATCTTCAATTTTTTTCTTATTATATTATATTAGTTATTGGCACACAATGGCAGCACATAAGTTAAAAATCGATTTTAGTTTTAAATTCAACCAATTGAGCTACAGCGTCAGCGTCGAATATTTTTTAACGTATTCATGCACCCCTTGCGTAATATAACAGCATAGAACACGTTGGAAGCCGTTGAAGTTGCCTGCCCGTGTATAATGTTTTCAATCTTAAATTCATTTAAGTCGAGCTTTTTATAATGTTATTACTTACAATTTAACGCAGTCGAAACATAGCTTATAGTGTAACGTCATTTGAGTTGTTATGTATAATAGTAAATTTAAGCAACAGTGATGTTACTCAGTGTGTACAGATTATAACAACGTCTCTAAACCTGAGGTGAGATTTTTTCAACTACATGTTGTATAATAAGAAAATTTTTATTACAGGTGGTCCGAAAGAACTGTATATATTACAATGAGCTGGAAACCAGAGTACGTCTGTCGAAGAGACGAGCACGCGCAGGTGCGGCTGCGCAGGCGCTAACTAGGCTGGTGGTCACTCATCGACCATTGAGCGCGCCAGAACATAGAATGCTTAGGCTCAGGGAGAAACAACTAGAGCCCGCTCAGGTATATTGTAAATAGTTATTTTAACGACCAAAAAGGCTGTTTAGTCCTTCTTAGATATATAAATATATATATAAAACTATTTATCCCATGGTAAATTCATAATTCTTAATGTCTGTAAATTATAATGACCAGTGTATTGTGGTGTATAGATTGTTTTATTACACATAACATAATCTTTTCTGATTACTGAACTATAGATTATGTATAGAAGAAAAATATAGAATTAGAAAGATAAATAAAATTGTACTTTTGTCAGGAGGAAGATGAAGAAGAAGACGAAGAAGAAGAAGAGGATGAAGAAGAGAACAAAGAGCAGAGCGGAGCAAAGGAAAGATCCCGGTCACGATCGAAATCCGGTTCAAAGTCTCCTCAGGGTTCGGAAAAATCTAATCGGTCGCGATCCGGGTCTCGTGAGCGATCTAAATCAAGAAGTAGATCTCGATCCGCTTCGCCCTCTCGGAAGTCCAGATCACGATCTCGTTCAGTACGCTCTGGGTCTAGGAGGTAAAGTTCAAGTTTTGATAATTTTTCAATCCTTTACAATTTTACAAAACACAAACACGAAATTCAATGCAAAGATTTAGTTTATCTTTTTTAATGGGCTTACCTTAGTACTCCCCCAGTTCGACTTAAAATTTACAAATTAACAAACATGGACATGTTAAAACTACGATTACACTAAAACTATCTACATATTGGAATTATAATATGGTTTTAAATAAAACGCTTTAACGGTTTAAACGCGATATATTAGTTAAACTTTTTCTTTTATCATTTAACGATGCAAAGCATCCGAAACGTCGGGCCGAAGTTAAAAATCATTTTCAAATAAGTTTATAACTAATATATCGCGTTTTAAACAGTTAAAGTCACGGGCAGACACCATCTTCAGACTTCAAAAGGTACAATGCCTCCTAAAGGTGTTCGGTATATAGGCGATTATATCCAAACTAAAGTCAGATTATATTCTGGGAGAAGTAACTAATTTAAAACATTGTTTAATACAGGTCTCGTTCTGGTTCAAGGTCGAGATCCAGGTCAGGATCTCGTGCGTCATCCAAAGCCTCATCGCGCTCTTCTGGAAAAGCATCTAGAGCCAGCTCTAAAGCTAGCGAAAAGGTTTATTTTTAATTGCTCTCTTTATGGTCACATCACGCAAAACGCTTACCCAAACGTTACATTGTGTAAAAAATTATAATATCAATATTATTTTTTTATAGCGTGATTAGGACAGACGATTTCAGAGTTCACATGATGGACAAATTCACCAGCTATATGAAATCTAGACATATTGTTGCTTTAGACATTTTCAAATCCACAGACAGCATATATCGGACCAGGGTTTTAAAAATAAACTTTGTCATCTGTGAACAGTGGATCGTGACCCAAACGGAATTTTGGTGTTCCTACCACTCATTTAATTCTTTTCTTTTTTAACATTACATTTATTAAATTCAATTTTAGGGCTCAAAAGCGTCATCAAAGGCGAGTTCCCGCGCTTCGTCGCCAGCCAGTAAAAGATCGTCACGTGCGTCATCACGCGCCTCTTCCAAGGCTTCCGGTTCAAAAGCCTCCTCTAGGGCTAGCTCAAGGCGAAACTCGAGCGCTTCGGAAAGATCTAGAAGCCCGTCCGCTGCTGGTTCCAAGCAAGTAAGTACGGCCGGTCTCAACCGCTCTTTTCTGTACACGCAATTCCAGCTTCGATAGCGATATCTATATTAATATATAAAGCTGAAGAGTTACTTTAAACGCGCTAATCTCAAAAAATTGTATTGGTAAGATAAGAGCATTTATCGAGGAAGGCTATAGGCTAGAAAACATCGCGCTTCGATGATGATAGGAGCAAAGAAACAGCGAGAAATGTTGATAAAATTGGGAAAATGATTCAACTTTGGGTTTCCGTTGCGCAAGCGGGGAAAACAGTTTAAGATACCCAAAAAATATGTATGAAAGAATGATTCCTGTTTGAATGTGACGAGAGATTAACTTGCAAGAACGACGGTAAGTGACGCGACCGACGTCGGGGGTAACAGCTAAGTTTATAAAAACGAATTTGGCTCACAATAACGTTTTTCGCGGACAAAGTCGATGACACAGCTAGTTATTTGTATTTTTAGAGAAATTCTTGATCTGACTTAATTGCTCTGTGACATATCGATTCGAACAAGGCAACCCTCGCTTAACGATTGAAACAATGACACTCGCTCTTAGTTAGTCCCTTAACTTATGAGAGCGATTACATACTTTGTTATACAATTTATTAATGAAATGATAAGATATGTGTCCCCTCTACGTATGAGAAACAACATACATAATAACTTATATTTTATTTTCAGGGTTCTCGAAGTGGTTCAGCATCAAGCGCATCGTCTCGTCATAGCGGGTCAGACTAAGCTATCACTTTGAAAGTAAATGTATAATAAAATGTTTTAAAATTAATTCATAATACTTTTATTGCAACTGAATTCTACTCACGCGCCAATTAATTATACAAATTTTTGATATATTATTTGATACAGTGTTATATGACAAAATAAAAACACAATAATGTAGCAAAATTATTTTATTAGTGCATTTTCCATTATAAATAAACATTTTAAATACTGTCTATAGTTTACGCGAGTAGTACGCATTTAAATAAAACACTTTTAACGGTTATATATTGTCTCCCCGTGACCACGGCTGCTGAAAAGCATCCGAAACGTCGGGCCGAAGTTAAAAATCATTTTCAAATAAGTTTAACGAATATATCGCGTTTTAAACCGTTAAAGTGTTTTTTTAAATTTTACATTTTGCTATAAAGAACATTTCGTGTTTAATGTGGATGTTAAGTAATATTACAGTTAATTTAAAATAGATTTTCCATTTAAAAATGTCATAAAAAAGTTAGTAACTTCTTTATATGCTCTTGTATATGTTTTAACTGGTGTATAAATCATGAGTCACTACAATACATGTAATAATAATTTTCATATCCCTGTTGGATTAGATATACCATTAGAAAACAACATGTTTGAATGGAGTCATATGGAGTATGTCTAACTTAATTTAATTTATATGTAATATAAAAATGGTAAAAATTCAATCTTATAATTAAATACATATCTTTGTATAAGCTGTTTTTAGTTGATCCCTTTTTTTATTTACTGTCAGTTTTGATATAGATAGATTATGCATCTTTGAACAGCTGGTACTATTTTATTATATATATCTGGTTTAACATGGAAGAAACACAAATATAAATCTTGGAAGCGGTAGTGGCAAATGTTTCTCAAAATTACTCAACTCTAACTTTACCAATGTATTCCTTGATCTTTATCATTAATTTATTGGATTATTTCTTTTGATGTATCCACTATCACACTGCTTCTTGAATCTTCATAGTGTGATCCTCCTAGCCATGACTTCCTACACATTATTACACATTTTTGTTAAGTTCCCCAGCTATAATATCCATATAGTGTTGTGTGAATACTGCTTTATTGTGCATGACGTAACGGAGTAGAGTTCCAGAGACTGTCGTTAATTCTTTAGCGAAGGCCGAGAGCCCCACTGGAATTTGACGGGAGCCGCCAGCGCATACTAGGATCACCTTTAGGAATTCTAAGACCCTTTGTCCTGTAAGAAGCAAGTCTTATTAAACTACCGTATAGGATTGATAAAATGTACCAGTTTAATGGGACGTGAACGTCGTCGTGAGTAACGGCTACAATTTATAAATATGGCAATGAGAAGGTTAGCAAAAACAAAATCACTTTTGCAATTTTCTAGCAGTGGGAACTATTTAGAGGCTAGAAATCATAACTTACGGACAATCTGCCTGACCCTATGGTCAGGGTCATCCAGGGACGTAACTTGGGTGAGAATCAGATCCTTTGTGTCTGCATCAAGAGGCTCTTGGTTCATACTCTCAAGCAGTTGCTCTGTCATTAGTATTACTTCTTCGGCTACGGACGGTAACACTGCTTTTAATTCGCTGTAAATTATAGTAATCTCGTAAGAACATACAATATTCTAATTATAATATTTTTAGATATAAAGCGTTACAGTATATGTATGTACATTAATTACAATTTTCAGGTTTAAACCAAAGATTTACTTTGTGAAATATATTCTATATTTACTTTGAAATTGCTAGCATTATGGCAAACATTTCGAACATTTAGTTAGTACATTGGTTAGAGCAACAGCACGGAACGCTAAGGATGCCGGTTCAAGTCCTACCCGAGACGTAATTTTTTTATATTCATTATCGATTTTTAATTCATATAGGACTTACATATTATTTGAAGCGTTGTCTATGATAATATCTATCTTCTCCTTGAGTCGCTGTTTGTGTTGCGCGTTGGGGTCGTTTCCGCAGGATGGACTGACCAGGAGTAAAGAGGCCACACAGATGAGTCTATATACTTGCATCCCCAGCTCAACGAAACGTGGCTTGTCCAGAGTTAATGTCTGAAATTAATCAAAACAAACAACTCTAATCTAGACCAACACTGTGTTTTAGTAAATAGTTAGTTTTTTTTGTTGTTTACAGATAGCATCCTTCATATTGGTTGCCTATTCATTACAAAAATATTTTATATCATAAATGTTTTAATAAGATATGACATTACAATTCTTAAGCATTGCCTGTAGTCTATGTGAGTAGTACATATTTAAATGATGCACTTTTAAGGGTTCTTATTAATTAATTTTGTAAGTTTAAAGAGAACAACACCCCCGGAGGGAAATGGGGAAAAAACGGAAAACTCAGTTGAATCCTTTAAAACCTACTTATGTATACCTTTGCAAAATCTTCTTATTCTGTAGTATTTGATATAAATTTTTTTTTCTATGTATACCAAATACTTCAATATCAAATGTGTTAGTTACCTCTGGGTAATTGTTAGAATCATCCCATTCCAGCAACTCAAGGTAAGCTCTAGCTAATGTTTGTGCGGTTACGTTTCTGATTATATTGGGATCACTGACTGGAGTAGACAGACCTGTCCTGTCAATATGTCGCTGTAACCATTCCCTTGTATGCTGGAGGCCATCTAAAAAGATTCATGTATGTTTTGTTATAAAGTATGCTTAAATTCAATGTGGCCAATAAAGCCAAAGTTTTTATGTTTTGTCTTAATTAAATATAATTTGATGAAGGCCCTGAAGAATGTTTGATCGCTGATGAAGGTTTAATCGCGGTAGTGGTCTGTGGATTTCAGAATCCATGGCCAAGATAGGTTGACGGCGCTCCTTGTTAAGATTTAGATGGTTTTTACCGTCCATTAACTGAACCTTATGCTTGTCTGTCCTTGTATCATAAAAAAAGGAAAAAATATAATCCTAAAAATATAAATAAACAGTAAGATTACAAATATTATACAGTTAGGCAATCCACACCTTGATGCCCTTAGTCTGCAACATCCTTTGCTGTCTAAAAGCGGCTATATTAAATTGGTAGCTTTCACATGCTAATGCATTACCTTCTGAAACCTTCAGCATTTCGTCAAATTTGTTCCTCTCATATTGAACACTCTCTTTTTGAACGTGGGGTCGTATCATGGCGATCAGTGTGTTGGCCAAATCGAGTTTTAACACTTCCAGAGTTTCTAATATTGCTCGAAATACATCCACCTGGGAACACATTTTTATTTTTAAAGTAGCTTAACCATTGCACAACTTAAAATAACAAACTGGGATTATTTTTTTAATAAATCTTAATAAAGCAGACTTCATTTTATAAAAATTGGTGAAACCATTACAGTTATGTATTTTTTTCAAATTCACTTTACAACTATTTAATGAATTAATTATCTCACTTTATGATCATATTTGCCAATTTGAATAAATTTTGAATATCCGCTAGACATAAATAAATACTCTGCACAGCGTAATTCAATTAAGAAATGTATTATGGTGTATTCAGGTGAGAGCAAGAAGTCCTGGGATCAAATCTGGAGCAATTAATTAAACTAGTTTTATTCAAATTTTTATGGATGATCCACATCTACAGTATAAATAAGCACTTATGAACTTACAGTATCAGTTAACTGTGTAATATTCTGGATCATTTCATCTCTTGCTGGTGCAGCTAGCTTGGCCATCAAGTCTATGACAAAATTGGCATACTTCTGGAAATCCAAGCTATTATTTTCTGCCTGCTGCCTAATAAAGTCTCTGTCAAGGACTTCTTCAATCATCTCCTTAATTCTTGTGTGTCTTGGTAGAAGTATTGAAAATAATCCCTGAAATATAATATAGTTCTCTAGATATGTCTATATAATATAATATAGGGATTTAAAGGAATTCTATGTTATTATAGACTAAACTTCCCACAAATGACTTAAATACTGTCTATAGTCTACGCGAGTATATCGCGTTTTAAACCGTTAAACTGTATTATTTAAACATAAAGGTGACTTGGCAAATGCGGTGCTCTTAACTACCTAGCATACATTTGCTAAAAACATTATAATAGTTATGAATCCGAGAGGGACAAGATATGAGGCAGAAAACTTTTTTAATACCTGCTTAACATCCTCCAGTAAAACCAAGGCTTGCTTGTATTCAGGAGGGTCAGAATTAAGTTGTTCACGTAGAATGTCAAAGTATGCCCTGTGCATAGTTTCTTTGACTAGCTTCTGGTAACTGTTATAAAAAATAAGTTGGTCGATCCAAACATGTTATTAAAAAACATCCATAAAATATCGAATAATAATATCACTTTTTGCTTTGTTGATGATGGCATTAATGATCTATTTAATACTTAGGCAAACTATAGACGGTTATTAAATAGTACTTAATCTATGTCAAAATAATATTTTCAAAACATTATATTGTTATTTGTTCAGATATAAAGGGTATAAAAGTTGCAATCTTTGATTCACATCAAGGTTACATAGATGTTAGTTTGATGAGTCATACTTAGTTGTAACATTTTCTTCAAAGGCGCATATAACCTTTTCTGAACAAAGGAGGGATAAAGATTTTAATTAAACCAATATTTTGTTTGAATTTGTTGTTTTTTAAATTACTTTTCTTTATTATGATAATGATGATTCATTATAAATGTGAAGGCTCATTTATTGTGTTCTATTCAAATAGGTACATATTTTGAAACCAGTAAATTGTTCATTTTAGCAAAAAATTTTTTGCATTTTTAGGTATTATAGATACCTATAAATATATTACCTAAAAATGCAATATAATTTTCAATTCTCATTTGTGTCATTATCTAACAATGGATTAAGCATATCAAAAACCTCATGTAGAGAATATGGAATGTAGAATTTCATATTTATCTAGTTTACCTATTATCAGGTGGTTCAAATGGTTCCAGCTTGAAATCTTGGTCAACAGCAATCTCATGGGCTAGTGCCATATTTTGCATGCCATGAGCAGCCTTCATGATATCTTCTAATGTGACAAATTTTGGTGGAGAAGCACCTGTTATAGTTGTACCCCTAACACGGAACTGCAGGGGCTCACTAGCAAAGTAACTGAAATGTTTTGGGATGATTGAATCTCTTTGTAGTAATTTCATACTACATGATAACAATCTATGGTTATATACATAAATAATCACTAGAATACCTTGGACCAATAGGTACTGTTCTAGAAGGAATCCTCATGTTTTGTTCCGGTTTCTCATCTTGCGAACTTGATCCACCAGTCTTCTCGCGATCGGCCATGGTGGCGTAACAAAGAATACTAACTGTTCAGAACTTGAGACCAGGAAGAATCAATAAACCCTTCAACCCATATAAGGCAGAGTGTAAACTCACGATTTCAAGATCAGAATATCACGTATCTTAACCACCTTGAATTATTGCAAGACATAACCTAAATTGATATATTAATATCTCTATTTTAGACAAAAATAACGTAATTATTATCTATTGAAATAGAAGGTTATTGGTGCTAAGGAAGAATATTTGTTGTATCAGAATCACTTTAATATTATTTGTTGTATCAGAATCTTTTTTGTTTTCATTTACTTGTCAATTTATGATGCTGTCAAAACTAAAAAGTCTTTAATGTCAAAGTCATTGTTTACTTACAGATTAAAAATATTTTGATGTCGCAAGGGATTGTGAAAGAAAATACAAAAAAAAAAACATTTTATAAACAATATTTTAATGGATCATAAAATACCAAATTGACTTTGAATTTGGTATTTTGAGAATTTATTTTATAAGGAGCATTTTATACTTGGTTTATTTCGGTTAAACTATATAAGATCGATGGTTTAAAATATGAGTCAGATAATTTAGTAATTTAATAATTTAGAAGTAATAATTATTATCAAGCTTGGGAACACCAACATTTATAAAGTCTCAGATCTATACAGATAATACTAGTTGTTATCTTTAACAATTTTAATATGTTTATCAAAAAGCTAGTTGCTGTTAAGTTTTTGGCTTCTTAAAAAGTGATATACACGTACGTATGATATGTACGTACGATATTTTTACTAAGATGATAAATAATGTATCGTATCCCAAGCTCACTTTCTTTGCAGTTCCGTTTAAAGGAACGGACTAGCTAGAGTGAAGAAGGCAATTTAACTTTTTCGCAGACAGAACTAGCAACTAATTTACGTACGTAAACTGAGTGTCGGAGCAGATTACTTTTCAGAACTACCTTCCTATTCCATTTTGAATAAAAAATATTTACTCTTGCTGCTTGCGTAGTGCTCGAGCATAATTTATGTTGTTAGAAAAAAATCTTATTATTACGGCTTCGCTTATAAAGATTTATTCTCATCGTAATATTATACTGAAAGGAAACGGAATATGTTTTTCGAATGGTACTTTCCGTAATGTTCAGTTTTGATTTGAATTTGTAAAAGTAGTGTAAGAAGTATAATATAAAAATGACTGGCGAAGCTGCCTCGAACAGACTTTTTTCATATCTCAGTAAAAGAATCCTATTCAAAGTGCCACACGGAAATATGATGTTGATGATACCCTGATATCTTAAATGGTGAGCTTGTAAGTGTTTTTGTCACCACCTCGTTTCGTATTTGCATTGCAAATAGATAACGTGAATTAATGTCTACTTGTGACCCAGCCTCAGCTGAAACATAAGGCAATAGTGTTAAAGGCTCATACAAATCAGGTAATAAGGTTCTTAACGTTCTTATAATCATTAATTATAAATAGAGTTGAAATTTACTATATTCATAACCGGACTTGCTGATTATTTTATAAATAAACAAAAAAATATTTGAAAATAATAAGTTAATACTGTCTGTTTATGCGAGTAGTACACATTTACATAAAACACTTTAAAGGTTAAAACATAAAATATTTTAATTAAACTAATTTACTAATCAATGGAGCGTTCAACTTATATATGAAAGTGTAGGTACAAACCTTATTAGTATTAAAAATATTATCAATTAAAAAATATATTTAAAAAGATAACTTTCACATCATAAACTCACTTAACCAAAAACTATAGTAATAGTTCTATAGAGAGGCTTCGCTGCAACATTTTCGCAGCTACCCTTGTTGGCACCGTGGCTTAGTTGGTTAAAGCGCCTGTCTAGTAAACAGGAGATCGTGAGTTCGAATCTCACCGGCGCCTTTTTAGACCAAATTTTTGTAATCTAACTCCCACTATAATATGTTGTTATTGGTGGTTATCGGCGTGTTAACTTTTTTATAAAGGTTATGATGCAGACAAAGTATTATTACCGTTATTATGTAACATAATGAGACACCCAAAAAAAGGAAATTATAAAGCAACTAAAATAATAAAATAGTACTAAAATATAGAGAACTCTATGAGTAACGTTGTAGAATAATTCTTATGCAAGTCAAAAACTGTTAATATTCTGTGGATAGTGGCGCGCGAACTTTGGATAATTTTCAGTCTGAACTTTAGGAAACTACGTCTTAGGTAAACAGCCAGCCCTATTAAGAGTTCTCGGAACCGACCAACCTTTATGTTCTTAAATTACCTATCTTTTATATTCTATGAACGTTACGTAAATATCATTTTCTGTTTTTGAGAAAGTTATACGTTTGCGAATTTTCAATAAGTTCTTAATAAGTATATCACAGTATGAACTTAACTCAACATTTAGGTGGGGGGTGATTATTTGTAAGTAATAATAATTTTATATGTGTATGTGTGCGCACATGTTTCATGTTTGAAAAAATAAAAATGCTCGCTCATTATTTGAGATCTTGATTGTCACTCATACTGGAAATAAATGTTTCACGAATACGAAAAAGTAAAATGGGTACACAACATCTGTGTAAAAAACGATGAAAAAATGCTTAATTAATATGAAATTATGGTAGAGGATTTGTAGGGCCATCTATAATATAAAATAAAACTCATAGTAAATATTGTTACTTTTATTGAGATTATGCAGTATTTTAGTAAAACTTCTGTTAGAATTCTGTATCACACGTTTAATATTAATAAAAGCACGAAGCCATCACGATATACAAGATTGACAAGTTACCATAGTACAGAAAGAGACAATGTAGACATACAGACTAAATACAGTGTAGATGTTAAAAACTACAGATACATAATGTAATACTTTATAAAGATATCTACTCAATAACTTTCTTGATTTTTTTTAAATAGAGGATAGTCAAGTTGGGGTTCATTTAGGATAGGAGATGAAATGTCCCAGCCATCTAAGCAAGATGCACTGTACCCCTTTTTTGGCTTTGTATATTCGGAAATCCACAGACAGAAGCCGAAACGTGATTAAACTTCACGGATTTTTATTTGTGGACGGTGATTTTTTGTGGAACTGGCGGATTTTTGATAATCCTACTTCTCATTTAATATCCAGATTTCCAGTCCAACATGTTTTAGAAATTGAAAATTGGAACATATTGGCCCGTCCAATGTAAGTATTCTATTCACGATAAAAAATTCTGCAGCGGTTTAATTCGTTTCAAAACAGACCTCTTAGTGCAATTTGAAATCCCCTCGAGCTCTGAGGTCTTATTAAAAATGGAGCGGGATTAGGGAACGAACAGTTTCAACGGCTTTCCAATAGTTGGAGTCAGACTTGCCGACTTACCGCTAAATAGTTGAGTGTATCGGCGTCTTTACCATCTTCGTAGAGGAAGATATTTTATTCAGTTGCAGCTTATAATAAAATCAGCCAAGTGCGACTCGGTTACTTGGCTGGTTAGTTAAACAAATGTAGGTATACAAAATCTATACTAAGTATAATCTTTCTATAGTAAATGTATCAATTAAGTTTGTATATTTTTCAAGAGTCCAACTGTTTCCATTTTTTTATATTCAGTGAAAATAGGCACTTAACACAAGCATATAACAATTTTAAACTTTAAAATGAATAAGTCTAAGTTAGTATTTCCTTCATTTAATGTTTAATTAATTGTAAAAACATAAGAGTGATCACATTTTCCAGTTTATATAATGGGATTTAATAAAAATCTGAAATTTAAATACAAAAGGATCCAACGTAGTATTTAATTTTCTCAATATACCCTCAACGGTATCAATGATGGTAAATTATTATAAACTACAGGATTTAAAGTTAGATTAACAAGGGACCCGAAGTGTCAACGATATCCAATGAATACGCTGTGTTATCATACATTTTAATCTGTTAAAATAATTTAAAGTTTTAATCCCTGTTTGTGGAATGGATGTGATTCTGTTGAATGAATTTCCCTCCGTAGGTCGAATTATTCTTTTTGTTTGGTGTTTTATTTTTTGTAATTATAATAGTCGTGGAATAAATTAAAGTTTTTGTCGATTATATTTTTCAAGAGAAATGGATTTTTATTTTCTATTATGTTTAAAAACCACAATGTCAAAAACAAAATTTAATTTTTATAAATTAAGAACTTTGGCAAACAAAAATACTTAGACATTATATTTTTTAGGTGTTTGGCATAAGAAATCGGAGATCACTAAAGGCAAATATTGTTAACCTAATATAAGGGTATTTTATAATCTATAACATCGAATATTGATTAGACTCCTCACATCGCCTTTCAAACTCAGGGTTCCACCATTTCCTGAATTTCTTATAAGAGGACCTGTGAATCAATCGCGCTGGGTAGTTCACGAACGCGCACAGCTCGCATGCGTCAACCGGAGAAGACTTGCTGATGATGTAGTGGTTCTGCCATCGGAAGAAGTCGTAGTACAACTCTCTGTTATGTATAATATTGTGCATATTCCTTGCGAGATCTAACATAGATTTGTTACCTGCATCTATATAGGAACCTGGTGGGAGAAATCTGTTAAAACAAAAAATAAATCTATATTAATAATATATCAATCAGAATTGAAGTGTTTGTATGAGTTTGCTAATCTCAGGACCTACTGGTTCGAATGGATACACTTTTTGTTGTGTTGGATGGACCATTTATTAAGGAAGGCTATATAACATCACGCTATGACCCGTAATATATTTTAGCTTTTAACGTTGTGGTTTTCATAGTAACAATTTTAACGGCTTTTTGCTTATGAGAAAATAAAGCTACTGATTTATGCGGGAACTGAATTCACGACTTTTTAATTTAACATTGAATACCAGCCGTTGGACCAACCAGGTAAACTTATTGTTTTTTTACCTATCATAATCAGCTCCTCCATATACGATAGGAACCGCGTAATTGTTATACGCGTTCAGAACAATATCACTAATATAATCGAGTGACTTAGAGTCCTCAAAAGCGAGATAGAAGTAGTACATCTTCTTGACTCGCCAGTAGCACGGCTGCATTGTTCTGCGTCTGCAGTCCTTCGTACCGCATTTACCTGAACAACATCAAACAGTTGAGTATCTATAATAGCAAAGAATAATAATGATTCGCACATTTTTGTTCCGTTACAATTTAATATTTGCTATTTTACTTTTAAATACTGTCCATAGTTTACGTGAGTAGTACGTAGTACACATTTAAATACAAGACTTTAACGGTTTAAAACGCGATATAGTTAACTTATTTGAAAATGATTTTTAACTTCGGCCCGACGGGAAGAGAGGGTCTCCGTGACAATGGCTGCTGCAAAGCATCCGAAACTTCACGGCGGTGGTTCGTCACCCGGATGGAATTTTGATATTCCTACCCATTTATTATCCAGATTCCCATATCCAGAAAGACTGTATTGAAAAATTATAAATTTATTAGAATAATGTTGGCTCCGGCGGGAATCGAACCTAGGACCCGATGATTATTAGCCACACATAGCATTACACGCGAGCCCGCCTCATCGTTACTTGAGTTGTTTTCTTTTAAAGTACGTTTGTACACCTAGCGCGAACAATGTAAATTACTTTAATATAGGTGTGTGAATTATTTTACTATCCATTTGTGAAAGTTTGTTTATAATTGTTACAAATAAATAGTAAAATATATGTATAGTGGAATCGTTAAACACTCTGTTGAATTGCGCGTGGAAAAAAAACCAATGCCGTACGTATTTTCAAACATGCTTGACGTCATAGCCTTAATCACAATAATAATGTACTAATATATTTATCAATTTACTACTCGTTCTTACCAAAAATGTCTGCTTCCAAATTTAGTTTTTGCAATTCCTTTTTAAGCTCTCCCAAGAAGATTTCTCTTCTACTCCTACTAAAGCATTTATCCAGAAAGATTATGGCGGCTTTGGATTTTGTTGACAACTGCGATTTTATTTTTTCGTCAATTGGTTTCATATTACGCTTCCATTGAAAATGGCTGCCCAGTTCTTCGTATGCCGAATTGTATATTGTGATGAACCGGTAGGAGATTGTCGAGTCATATCTGAAAGAAAATTGTTGTTTAAAAATCATACCACATTATTACATTAAACTTTGCGTAACAATTGCACACTAAAATTGGTCGCTACTTTTTAAGTGTGACCATCTTTTGATTAGTTTAGATATTTAACTAATAACTTAATATAAACTACCGTAAGACTGTATATTAAAATTTAAAGTATACAAAATACAATATGATAATATATAATAATAAAAGCACTTAAAAGTTTTAGTAGTACGTCAATAAAATTGAATTTGTGATATTGGCTATTGAAATAAGAAAATAATAAGAGAATATAATATTGTGAAACAATTATAATTGTAGAGTAAAGTTTTACCACGGTATTTGAGCAGAAGTTATGCTAAGACTGCAATAGACATTTAATAATGTCACAAGATTTATCTCTACAGTTACTCTATGGTTTAAGTTATTTATATTAAAATACCGATAAGTCCAAGTCCAGTTGAAAAAGTCGTCGTAAATAGCGTCACAGACTGGATAATTATCCGCCGAGTCGTTCGCTACGAACACATACTTCTGGTTATAAATTCTGCTCCTCGGAAGGTGTTTGGTATGTCTACTCACATCTTGAACATTGAACAAAATCAAATCAAAATACCCTATATCACCAAAGAGGCTCTTGTTCTTGGTGAAATAACAGTTGATATATTCGCATTTTTTATTCAGGAAGTATGTCTGGCCTTCCGGTTCTAGACCGTGGATGTCCGTCCATAATAAAATATGTTTAACATCGGTAAGAAATCTTGTAATTTCTTTTATTTCGGGTGCCTCTTTACGCGCGGATTTTAGCACTATATACATACATATAGGGAGAATAAACATGTGTATTAAAGTTTTATATTTCAAACTTCTCATTAAACCCATTTTAACTTGTATACGCTTCTTAGGTTAAAGACTTTTCGTCAAAAACATAGATCAGCTCATTTTACACTCTTCGTTTAGCGATTTACACATTTTTATTTTTATTTAGTTCGCAATATTCTATTTTCCGTTTCAGTTAAATACAACAATACACGATGATTTCACACGTAGTTAAATGCACAACTGTACTTAAGATCGAATTGAAAGAAATATTTACAAACAAGTGCATAAGACTTTTCCTGTCATTAATGACGTTAGAGCAGTTCGGGATAAGTAAGATTCCTTAGTTAAGAAAATTCTTAGAACCACATTCGTTCTTTGTAACTATATTTGAACTCAATGTTAATGTCTTGTATTCAAAACTTTATTTTAAATTAAGCCAGGATTATACGTTAATTTTACTGTATAATTTGTAAAATATTGTTTATAATATAAAAAGAGATTGAGATGTATAAAAATAGATAATGGTGATTCGTGTTAACAAGCAGCCGGTCTTGGGCAAAATAAATATGATTAAAATGGAGGGAAAATTCGATTTCATTTGTCACGCGGGTAGCGGTGATTTTTCTTCAAAATGGCGTACATGAGAGTATTGTGCGAGTGATGTGGGTCCAATGACGGCCGCGTACAAAATTGTACAAGTTTTTTGAATGGACGATTGCCGTTGTTAGAGAAATCATTTTGATGGGCGCTTTTCAATGTATTTTTTTGTCGCGAGTTTATACGTGTAAAAAGAATTTGTTTCGCGCGTTCATAGAAGAGGAGAATACACCAAAAATAATTCGAAGAAACGAAAGAGTATGTTGATGTGTGAGTAAAAATATAATTAATAAATAACGTAGTTTGTTATTTAAAAGTTAAAAAATAATCAAATAATATAAATTTAAATGCGAAAAATTATTGCAGAATACAAAATTGGATTTACATAATACTTTTTATTACTACTGGATGTCTACTTAATCATTAAAATTTTCAACAATAAGTTTTTTCTATAACAAATGAGTGCGAGCGAGATTCGTCGCAAATGAGCTGTGGCGCCATCTTCTATCTAGTCCTACATTTTCAACCTTTGGCTTTGGAGAAACATTAACCTTCGTTTAAATAGTAAACATACCATAAATTCATGTAAGACTTGCAATTACCATAAAATCTCTGGGTTTATAAAATAAATTCTATTTGGTATGCAGCGTGAGGGAATGTTTCGTCGCTAATACACGGGAAGGCCGCGTCGCTCAGTATTCAGTGGACGGAGGTGATTTTCCAATGAGCGAACTGCTACGAATGCAAACGCGATGTCTTCACAACGCCCCGCGGTGGGCTTATTCTGGTCGATGAGTGACAAATATTTTTTTATGATCGACGAGGTGCACTTGATGGTAGGTGAAATACCCCAGCCATACCATGTAAACAATAATGTGCTGTCGCCCTATATTGGTTTTGGATATGTGGATCTCCACAGACTGAAACCAGAACGCGATTAAACTTCATACATTTTTATTAGTGGTACCCATTTAATATTTATTTTCAGACGAAGTCCAACATGTTTCAGAAAAATTCTAAATTGAAAAATTAAAATCATATTTGATCCGTTGGTGATCGAACCCATGACCCGTTGATTATAGCATTGCTATTATTAGAAAGTAAAGAGCACGTCGCTTGCGTGATGATAACATATTAATAGTGTGAGTGTCCGCGTAGCATGTATGCTACGACGGGGCTACGAGTGCTACAAAATACACACGTATATGTAGATTTCGTATTCTATTATCTTAACTGTAAGCGCGTATTTCGGAACACTGTGCGAAAGTGATGACACTATACGAAAAAGGTTAACTATCTCGGTTTCTCCTAAAGCAGTAGGATTAAAACATTATTGTTTTATATTGGTCATGGTACGAATCTGAGTAATACCAGAATAACACCGCGTACCTAGGTGGCGGAGTCGTCTCGCTAATGAGATTCTTTGGCTCGCGGTTTGCATTTAAGATCAGATTCGCTCCAACATTGTACCATTGAACCGCTTCCCTCGTAACGAGTCTGTTCGCTACTTAGTTCAACAACCCGAAAATAATCTGTTTATCTGTTACAATTCGAGATAGCACTAATTGAAGCTCTTCGTACAGTAAAACCAAGACTTTTGTGGCACAACTTAAGATGGTTTATATTGTGATGAATGCTGGTTCGATTTTATAAGTTAAGGTGGAAATTTTGATAACCTTCCACTGGTTAGCTAGGAGTAAGATTCTTTCAACCTACTATAAAATTTCTTTCCCCTACATCAACTAAAATGGAAATATTATTTATGACGTAATTTACATACTCTGCGAGAAGTAGGTATGTAATATTATTCAAATTCAAATATTAATTCAATTATTGATATTATGAAAAGCAATTGAAAAATGCGAGTATAAGACGTAATATTATAACGTATTATTGGTAAACTACCAAAGCAACCTACTTTAAAATTTCGGACCCCGACACCAACAAAAATTAGTATTTACGACGTCACACAAAATAATCTGCGATAAGTAGGTATACAATGTTATGAAAAGCAATTGAAAAAAGCAGCTAAATAAAATCCAATATAACATTATTATCCCAAAGTATTGCTATGAATGGATAATATTATCATTTAAAATATGAGCCGAATAGAGGGAGGATAAATTGTAGCGACATTACAATATCACAAAACGTAAGAGGTATGCAAAAAATCCTTTATTGAAACTACGAGGTTGTTATCCATTATGTATTAGGTCGAGTGTTCATTGTTTGAGGAAATTATTTGATAGAAATATTCCGGATATTTACCCTTTCAATAACTTTATGAAAATATTGTGCTACGGTATTCTTATGGTATAAGAGTCTTAAACAATATTTTTACGACGTAATTTCAGAACATTTTTACTAAAATATCATTTAAATAGGTATGATATTGATGTTATAATAAAAGTTCTTTTACATAATATATAAATATCATTTACGTTTTACGTGATAAATGTATCTTATTTGTTTCGCACATTTCTAGTTTAATTAAATTATATACTAAGTAGGAATCTGCAAAATCCAAATCCCCTTTTTTAAAATAATTATTTGTTTCATCACGTATAGTAGTGCTACAATAAACACTAATAGTGTTTGTCAAAAAGGTGTTTTTATTGAATAGAGTTATTCTAAGAAGATAAACATCAAATGCAAAGAAAGACACAGGTATTTTTTGGTAGAACCTGTGTGTTTCTTTTGGCGGTATGGTGAGTTTATATACTCATGAAAGTCTAAAAGTTACTTATCACAAAATTATTTAAATAGTTTCAATCTTTTTTTTTCAGAAGGATAACCATGGAATTCACTTGGTGGAAGTAAATTCCCCATCTATATTTTCGCTTCGAATATTCGCAGATTTGAAATTTTAAACAGCATGGCCTTTTTATCGTAGTTGGAGGGTAGTTCGTGACCCATCTATATAATATCCAAATTTCAGTATTTGTTACAGTTGGACCCGGTGGGGATCAAACCCCACGATGGATCCCCCCCGCTATTATTATATCCTACCATTAGATCAACGAAACCGTCAAAAGTTATGTAAGTTCTCTGAATCAATAAAATATAAGATCAAACCGTGCCGTCCCTTATAACGGGACCGCGCGGCAATAATGTGAACATATCTGCAATATTCAGTTTTTGTCCGTCTACCTTGGTCCCCGGAGGGCCACTGTCTATGACACATGCGTGGGACGGAATCCGAAACGAGTCCCTTGAATACATTTCCTCATTCGATATGGGATGTCGCCTTTTTGTCACAGAATTGCAATGTGATAGCTTTTTTACTTGAAAGAAATGTGTAGGGCCTGAAGCATTTATGGCCAGTCCTAATTTACAACTTACCTTTAACTAGAACTTAAAATCTTGATAAAAACTGATAGTTAAAATTCTTGAAGTTTTGCGTTTCTATATTCATAGATAGATTTAACCGTTGGTTGTAATCTTCTGTTGAGAATATCAACTTCTAACCATAGATAGATTACTGTATAGAAAAAAAAGTTAATTGTTGCAATAACACTTTGATTGATAAGTATGGTTAACAATTGCGAACCCTAGTTACAGATTTCTCTATCAGTGTATAAGTTCTATATTAGTGTATAAAAAGTGACGATCTTTGAAATTATGGTACAACTTTGAAAAGTTTATTATTTCTGAGTTACAACGTGCATATGATGAAATTATTTCATTTAATAAACTATTTAGCTAGCCAATTGGTTAAAACAGTAGCACGGTAAATATCATCGATTCTTTAAAATATAAACATATATATTTATACTTGTTCGTGATTATATGCTAATATAAAATTAAGACTAACAAAAGATTTTAATTGGAGCTTTTAATTGGTAGGATTTTAGAAAAATGAGAATATGTTCATATAAAAGATTTATTTTAAAATTAGTATTTTTGAGTAATTATGATATATCTGCTGTCAATCCATTTTAGATTTGGATGTTCGGAAATTCACAGACTGTTACCAAATCATGCACATCACGGCTCAATAGATAATAGCCCTGATCCAGACGTAATTTTGGTAATACTATTTTCATATCCATCCAAGGCCAGATTTTCCACACACCGTTTAGAAAACGGATTACATTAATATAACACCTACGGAGACAAACGCGATAGATATTCTCACTTAAATACTATCGGCTAGTTTACGAGTAGTACGTTTAAATAAAACACTTTTAACGGTTTAAAACGCGATAGATATAGTTAAACTTATATTAACTACGGCCCGACATTTCAGTGCTTTGCAGCAGCCGTGATCACAGGTAGACTAAAAAAGGGGGATTTTTTTTTTTAATTTTAAGGTTTTTGTTACACACTCTCTGTCGTATATGACATTATTTAGAAGAACTTGTTTTCTACTACTATACTTTGTAATTAAAGTGTACTACTATGTAATTAATTAAAATATAAACCAAATTCCACCGTTAAGTATATACTGCGTATTTTGACAGCTAGTCACGTCGAAAATATGCAATTTAGCGACAAACATTCGCGATATTCGGCATCGTAATACACAGTTATTGGGTGTTATAATTTTCTCACATAGTTCGCTCAACGTTGCTAACTATTTAAACGTTGTACGTAATTGATTTACGTAGCGGTGAAGTTATCGAAAGTTTGATGTTCCGTTGTTAGCGAAGATTTTAATGGTGGGATAGTAGTGGCGGGAAAGTTTCCAATTAAACGCTTAGTTTCAATTTTTCAGACGAAGTATTAAAAAGTGCTATTTTCCTCTAAAGATTGGAATTTGAAGCCACTAACTTGTTTCTTATAATATGTAATATAGTTAAATACTGTCTATATTTTACGCGAATAGTACACATAAACCGGGGCCCAGGATTCCCCCCCCCCCCCCCCCCCTTTAAGGGGGGGGGTGGGGGGGGGGGGCCAAGGTTTCCCCCCCCCCCCCCCCCGGGGGGGGGGGGCCCCCCCCCCCTCCCCTTTTTTTTTTTTTTTTTTTTTTTCTTTTTTTTTTTTTTTTTTTTTTTTTTTTTTTTTTTTTTTTTTTTTTTTTTTTTTTTTTTTTTTAGGGGTGGAGGGAGGGGGGGGGGGGGGGGGGGGGGGGACATTTAAATAAAACACATTAACGGTTTAAGAACGGACAGCGATATATTAGTTAAACTTATTTGAAAATGATGTCCCCGTGACCACGGCTCTGTAAAGCATCCGAAACGTCGGGCCGAAGTTAAAAATCATTTCCAAATAAGTTTTAATTAACTAATATATCGCGTTTTAAACCGTTAAAGTGTTTTATTTAAATGTTATATAGTTTTTGGGCCACTTGAGACTGAAGTGAGTTTCTATACACTGTAATTATTGTAAATGTTATTAAGGAAGTACAATGTTCAAAATTTTACAGTAAATAGATACTAAAAGAAAGTGGACTACAATAACCGAAAATTAACATGTGTGTGAAATCCCGTTTCCTCCTCATGGGGCATGGGGCGAACACATTTTTGTGTCCCTTTCACTGATCCATTCTTTAACAGGTAAGTAGTTGATCAGAATTCTGTGCCCTGCCTGACCGAAACAATTTTTGTTTCCCTGGGATTCGAACCCAGGGCCTCGCCCGCTTAACGCAATGCTAGTAGCTAGTCTATTAACATATTTTGTACATTTTCAAATAAGTATTTTCTTTTTAAAAATAAGAAACTAAATCTATAAACCATGGTCGAATTATAATTTTTTTGTCTGTTCCATACTTGAAATAATAATGTAGCCATTGATGTACAATCTACCGCTATCATTGTGTAGTAATTGGGCTGTAATAATTTATAATGAAAACGCCAGTGAAGTATAAGAAATATTAATTAACGATTGTTAAATAACACAATATTTACATGAAAATTGTTATTCTTTATTGTTAGTACGCCGAACATGCTAAAGTTCGAAGTGAGGATGTAAGGACATTTTTCACTGTTCTCTTATCTATAGATTTCGTGCTTATGTAGCTGATACTCAGTAAAAATGTAATCAGCTTATCTAACCGGTTTCTTAAAATATAATTTTTATTCGGTAGTCTTTTCATCTATAATATTTAAAATGACGCTAAAGATTGCTTGCTTGAACTCACTAACTCACTTCAGGACCGTTATGTTAATACAAAACTTTTTGAAAATCGGCGCCAAGTATGTGGAATAAGAGAAAAACATTTATATGTTTGTGAATTTTTATGGACTGCAACTTAGTTACAAACATGGTTTTCTCCACAATTAAGAATCTTAAACATTTAAATAGAACGTGTTATTGAAAAACAGACGTGCGCTAATTCATACAAAATATGAGATACAAAGCTCATTCAATAATTGAAAGCGCTTTTAGGTAGGCAATTGGTAAGCACGACTGGCTTTATACTCGAAATGAATTTAACACACCCAAAATTGTATCTGTATAATTAATGAGAGAACTATGTAACAGTCGGCGTACTTCACCATTTAATTTGTTTGATTATATAATTTTGAAGATACTTTGTTTTGATCGAATTTCATAAAGTACATTTGGTATAATTTTAAAGAGAAGATCTTTATTTATAGCTTTTTCAATTAAATTAATGTTTACGCGAGTAGTACACATTTTAATAAAACACTAGTTAATAGCGTAAACATTACTTTTTTGTAGCATGTTTTGTATAAACACAGTCGCACATATAACTGGCGACAGGCCGCGTCTATCGATCACTCTAGAACTAACTTGTCAGATTGGAGGTCGATCACTCAGGCCCTCCATTAAGCTGAGACTATTCGTCAATCTCGATGTGATCCCATTGTTTCGGACGACACGGTTGCCTTGAAAAGTGGAGAAATTCTGTGACATACATATAGTAAAGAGGGGGAGTCGGCAAAGTCTTATTTTTCTTACAAGGGTTAGGAGGGAGGGAGGGGGGAGTCTTGATAGTTCTTCCGTACAATTACAAATGTGTAATGTTGTATGTAAATGTTTAAATTATTATCATTGAATTCGTTTTGAGCTGGATTGAGAATCTTATTAAGATGAACTATAAAAAAATACGTTTTTTCTACCAACAATAATAATTAATAGTACCTTTTATGTGCAGTGCATGTGCAAGTAAGCATTCCTAAAAAAAATTACCTAGAATAATGTTTTTTTTTCCGTTATATTATTACGTTATAAATATTTACCGAATGATGGGGAGGGGGTTGGCGTATTCTTATTTTTTTTATAACATCAGGGATGGGATCAAAAAAGACATGAAAGAATCTCAAATGGAAGTTTGCGTAGGTGGAGGTTTTTTGTCCCTTTTTTTATTGGTGGACGGTTGACTGCATTGCAGTAAACGCCCTTACAGTTTTTTTTGTTTTTATCCTCCATTGTAGTTTACAAGGTATTTAAATGAAAAACTAACAGGAAGTTTTCACTTACACAACACGATGATGTAATCAACCACTGGAATACTTCTAATATTTGCATTACAAAGGTATATTTTCCTTATGAAATTCAAAGAGTAGTTATATAGTTCTCATCGTAGTACTCAATAAAAAACAATATCAATAGACAAGCGCCACTTGAAATAGAAAGCAACAAACGAGGACCTATATATCACCTCAGGTTGAAAAAGTGCAATTTATCACGAATACAATGGAAACAAACAGTTTCAGATGAAGATGGATCGTTCTGGACTCGTGGTCACCGGACCACGACTGTACTCCTTACAGCCTTTGTTTTAGCTTTTATTACACGTCTTTGGTGGGCCGAACGTTTTCATATAATAGGGAAAAGGGTACTGTTCAATCCACCGTCAAAAATAAACTATTTTTCGCTGCAGTTTAAGGGAGTAGTACAAGTTTAAGTAAAATACTATTAACGGTTTTCAACGTGAAATGTATTTGTAAAACTTATTTACAAGTTATTTTAACTACGTTTCGGACGTTTTGCCTCCCCGTGACCACGCCAGCCTGCTACAAACTTGTAAATAAATTTAACTATTTATTTTTGCGTTTTAAACTTTTTCAAAAATTTTTCGTTATTTCTGTATCAGTCCGTGGTCTAAAAGTATCATTTTACGTAACTTACTATTAATTTAAGTAATTAATAGAAAAATAGTTTGATGCAAATTAATTTAAATGTGTAGATATTTTGGTTAAAAAAACTAGGTCTTGTTATAAAAAAATATATTACCCTGTGATCGCTTATACACTGCTATTATAGCTAGTATTAAGTATATAAAACATTATGCCAACGTTGGGCAGTACACGGCAGCGGAAAGAGGGAAAGTTTCGTCGTAAAATTACGTACAACCTTAGCAAGATCAGTCAAAGTTGTAAGAGGAATTTATGTTTTATGAGGAAAAATTGCGGCTATTACTGTACTCGCATACGTAATGCCGACGTACTTTATACGGACATTTTAAAGGGCCATCACGAAGTCTTAAGAGAATGAAGGTTGTGATAAATATGATCATCTAACTCGTTTGGGTCACGAACCTCCGACCATAGAATAAAAACCATACACAAATAAGTTTAATCACGTTTCGTTTCGATACTATGAACTTACCAATACCCAAAACAAATATAGGCTGTCAGCACATCTTGGTTCGATTCACCTTCAGTCAAATATGGGATTCATACTTGTGTCTCGTCCTATATCTTGAAACAAAAACATATTCATTACAATACAATTATAATAGGAGAGCTATATTGTTATTTAGTAATCTGACCGCTATGTTTAATGATTTTGTCGATATTTCAATGTATCATAAATTATAGCGAAAAATATTTACAAAGAGAGAGTATTTGAAAAATTTTATTAAAGTATCTTTTGACATCGCTCCGACAAACGCTGCACAGCCACAATTTTGTGATAAAATTCTTATCTATTTCCATTGGTATTTCTAGCAAATAAAAATATCTGATACAAAACACGATCTTTTCATTTGAAACATATTTTATGAAATATACTCATGGAATATATGATTTAATTTAGATTTAAATAAAACAAAGTAAGCTCTTTTAAAAACCGAATTTGGCTTCTTATAAAAGAATTTATACTGCATCTTATACGTACATGCAACTATATTTTTAATTAAAACTAATATGATGTACATATACAAGAAATAATATAATATATATAAATCTTTAAACATAACACAACTGAAAATAGTCTTTTAATGTTAACTATTTTGCGTGAACGTTTTGGGAAATAGCAAAAAGTATTTGTATAATCGTTTGCTTTCTTGTATTGTATTGTCGTGAAAGACATGATCGTTAGCGATCTCGCGTTCGAATCCGGGGAAAAACATAGTCAATAGCTTGCCACCTAATACAATTTGATAAAATAACTACTACTCGTATGAACTAGTAGCGAACTATAATCTCTCCTTATAATCATGAATACGTTCATAAGTGTACCTATAGTGTATTTTTTGTAACTTGGCATTTTTGTTAAACAAACACACTATTTACATGAAGATCATGATTTTCTAACAAGGTTTACATTGATTTACAATTTTGTTAGTTACTAATATGAACAAATGATTTTTGACTTTTAATATATCTTTTTTAAAGGAATAATGTTACTAGCGAGAGTTACAAGCAATGCCCGTGGATTAAAAATACAAGACAAACGATCGTTAGAAGCGTTAAAATGCAGATAAAAACAATAGGAGCGGAGCGAGTCATTGCGCTAGCATCTCAATAAGCTGATTATTCAGTGATTTGCATCAGGGGCCGAATTTACATGTCAAAACGTTAACTTCAGACATGCCCTGCTTACAAGCGAAACTAGGGGACCTTTGTTTTATACAAATTGTGCTCTGGATCTCCAAGATTCAGGCCGAATTGATGAGATCGTTAAAATTGAATATTTGACTGAAGCCTCAATTCTATTTATAGTATATAGCATGACGTCTTACTCAAATAGAACAGACACCGCCTCTGTAGCCAAATGGTCAAACGTATTGTCTAGCATTGCGTTAAGCGCGAGAGGTCCTGGGTTCGAAGTCCAGGGAAACAATCGATTGTTTCGGTCAGATAGGGGACAGAAGTCTGATCACCTACTTGCCTGTTAAAGAACGGATCAGTGAGACGGACACAGAAATGTGTTCGCCCCATGTCCCACGAGGGGAAACGGGATTTCACACACAGACAAGCTTGGGATTCACTTGATGGTTAATGGTGGCATACCTCAGGATATGGCATCTAAACAATCATACTCTGACGACCTATTTTCGGCTTTGTATATCCAGTTTCACTTTTCATCAGTGGACGGTGGTTCTTGCCTTGGGTTTGCTTTTGTACCCCCGAGACTACAGCTGCTGCACATGATCATAAGTCGTGTCATAGTTAAAATATATACCTATTATATTTCGCGTTTGAAACCGTTAAAAGGGTTTTATTTAAACACTTGATATGCCAAGCCACCGTAATAACCGTTTTATATGTGTATCGTGTAGTATAGTGTCTATACACTGTAGATAAATGTAACAGACAACATAGATAAAGAAGAGAGAAGAAGCTCAGCCACCTGAAGTAGACGATCGATTAAAAATTATCAGGTCAAACATCCAACGAATACTGATCGGACGAAGTTCAACGTCACGTTTATAAAATAAAACGTTTTAAAATTTTCACAAAGTTCCGCGGAGGATTTGCCAGTTCCTAACTTCTATACTGCGGGAGCTTAGCGCTCCGAGAGTGTCTACGAACTTTATTCAATAGGTACTGAGACTATTAGATCGCTTTGGTATTATGCACTTCACTTTGGCTCTGTGTTACATTTGTCATATATCTATAATAATTATATATATTTTATAATGAAAACGCGTCTGATGATGGATAATGACTAAGTTTATTTCAAAATGACACTTGACAGTTTATACAATTGACACCAGATGTCGCCACAATGCTACTTTATTATCTATGTCTATATTCTATGTATTATTTCTATTTTGATATCACTTTATAACATATTTAAAGCTGAAGAGTTTGTTTGTTTGAACGCGCTAATCTCAAAATGTACCGTTTCGAATTGAAACATTATTTTTGTGTTGGTTAGAGCATTTATAGAGGAAGGCTTTAGGCTATAAAACATCCCAATAGGTGCTAAGAAACTGTGAGTAATGTGAAATTTGGAAAAAACGAGGAAAAATATTCCTCTTTGAAGGTTTCCGTTGTTGAAAACGAATTATGTTACTCAAAATATGTATAAAATAATGATTCTTTTTGAAATGATATAAAAAAAGGGTTCTGGAGAATATATATCTATCTTCTGAGATTAATCTGCAAGAACCAAGGGACGCTGATGAAATGATGTCTAAAATAAGTATTACACGCGGACGATGCTCGTAAGTATTTTATGGCTTGGTTCGTGGTGTTCATAATTTTTATTTTCACACAACTGTGTATACCAGGAAAAGGTACATTCGCACTAACAATAAATGTTTAAAAAAAATGCTGCACACTGTATAGTAATAGATGTTAAATGTATATAACAGCTATATCTTTAAGCCATATTGATGTAATCTCAGGTTAAGTATGTAGTGTAATAATTTTAACGATATTTATAAACGGTCAAATCAAGGAACCTCTTCTCTCGCGACTTCGATACTAAGTACAGTCAGCAAAAACAACATTTAAATAATAAATGATATATTACGAACAAATATCTTTAAAAGTAGAAGATAGTTTATAGAATATTTACATTAATAAAAAAAATATGTCAAACAAGAAGTTACAAATTCGACTCGCGGTAAAACAACAAAGGTACCTTTATTTGAAAAGTGATGTCACACTACTTACATGAAGGGGGCTACAGAACTTTTTCTGCCCGTCGAGACAACTTTTTTTGTTGACGGTCATTGTGGAAGGAAATATATTCTTCTCCCGATTCCCGCAGTTTTTCTTGTATAGCATTCTGCTTGTCAGTTCTGAATGTGACAGTATCAGTGCTTCCGCTATTGTACCGACGCTACGTGTCATTTTTATTGAGACCAAGTATTTTTAACTCAAAACGGTACATATATGCGACAGTAAGAAGTTTACTATTGTTCTAGATCTTTTTAATTCCAACGAACTGAATGTTAGGAAATCTGTTGAATTCCTCTTTAAATGTTCTAGAAAATGTCTTTAATTTTTTATTACACAATAATATGGAGTCTTTATTGCAATAAATCACCTTTTCATCGTCGTTAAAATATTTTACGGGTATTTTCGTTCTTATCTGTTCAATTCAAGTGTACTATTTAATCTTTAAAAGACATTCTTCAGATTATAGTAACTATAGGATCCTTTGACATAGTAAGGTTTTCTTTATTGTGTATGTATTTATTATATTTAATTCGAACCTCAAGTAGATTATGTATACACTAACTCATAGATAATATTAACTTTAGTACTAAGTTCGTAGTTTTTATTAGGTTGTCGCGTACCACCTATGTTACTGCAAAATCAATCAATCCATTAGTATTACAAACAGCTACTTGACACATACAATACAACTACAATGTGATTCTATATACTTCAAGTCTATTAACTCTGTTTGCCTATAGCATTAGCAATTACAATAATTCAACACGACGTATGCCGTCCGAACAGCCATTACCGAACTTAAGTGATATGAAGCTAGTGACGAATGGACGTCACTATCATTATACGAGGGATTAATGTGTCTTGAGCCATTTATTGGTTTAATGTTGTGTATAATTAATAATAAAGGTTCAAGACTGTGTGTTCGCACTATACAGAATAGAAATTAAAGTTTTCGAGATGCAGCTGTTTTTTGTTGACCAATTTAGTTATACATATACTAATATACCTATATAAAGCTGAAGAGTTTGTTTGCTTGAACGCGCTCATAAAAATTGCGATGTGAATAAAACGGGGAAAATTTTTGCTCCTTGTGGGTTTCCGTTGCGTACGCTATGAAAACGGTTCAAGATACCTAAAAATAAGTATGAAAAAATGATTCCTCTTTAAATGGTCTAAGAAAACGGGGTTGACAAATCCAGTTTTGAAATATATCCTTATGGCTCCGACGCTGCTGTGAGTAGTGATTCGGCAAATACGTGTTCTCATACCACGGAAATCACTTAGCATATGACAAATAGTGTTGGAGTGACAAGCTTTTAAGAGATAATCATATACCAGACGATAAGTGGAACTGAGAGCTTGGGTTTTTTCGTTATTCTATTTTCGCAGTGATGTGATAGAAGTGGAAATTAATATGACAGGCTTTTAAGCGACGGATTTTGACAATTCAAAATACTTATGATATTTATGTCTGTAGTTAACCCCAAAAAACATATACAAATAATAAAATAAATTAAGATAGACTAAGTATTGCAAGAGTTAAATAAATCACTTTTAAAGGTTTAAATCACGATATATATAAGTTAACTTATTTTAAATAACTACGGCCCGGGGTTTCAGATGCTTTGCAGTAGCCGTAGTCAAAACGGTATTGCCAAATATATTCAAGGCTTTTTTTATATGTGTACAACTCTCATGTAACACATTTTCTTCGTGGGTATTGTCTGCGCGCGTCTTGGAACTGCTTCAAGATACCCAAAACGATTGATTCCACTATAAATATATTTTTAAAAAAAAATCCGCGACAATATTATATGCATATTTCACGATTAACTTGCAAGAACGACGTGCGAGGAACACCTAGTATTTCATATTTCTTGCTAAAAACATTAATTAACAACCGGAGGGATACATTTTATCGGGAGTCAAGTTAATTAACCGCTTCGAAGGACGTGAAAGTTTACGCCACAAAAGAAACTATACAAATAGGAGTTTGGCCCAACGGCCGATAGGGGCTAACAAAGTTACTCTATTTATCTAACAAACTCTGCACGCCGTTTGTCTTTTTAGGTCATTCGGACTTCATTTGACTTTGAAACGTGATCAATGAAAGGTTTTTGGACCCTAGTAACTACCTTGTAGCCGTATACTTAAAGGAATTCTATGTTATCCTATTAAAAAACTAGAAGGCAAATTTATTGTGGTAGAAAGTAATGTTAGAAAGAATTTTCAGGATCAGGTAATCAACCAACCAAATACGCGTGTAGTACACATTGTATTAAAACACTTTAACGGTGTAAAACGCGATAGATATATATATATTTTTATTTTAACTACGGCCCGATGTTGATGCTTTGCAACAGCCGTGGTGGTTTTCACGTTGAAACCGTAAAAGTGTTTTAATTTAATGTACTACTGTTATTTCAACGGTAAAGCAGTTTTAGCGTGAAGTAAATAAACAAAGAAAAAAAAAAACAAAAATTCGCATTTTATAGCATTTATAGTATAATAGTTTAAATATTCCAGCTTATAGCATTTAAACTGATGCACTGTTGACCTATTTTGGCTTCCGATATTCGGAAATGTGAATTTCCGAATATCGGACTAAAATCGAAACTTGATTAAAGTTGACGGCTTTTTCATCTGTGGACAGAATTTCGTTATTCTAACAATGCATTTAATGTTCAAATTACCACACGAATTTCAGAAAAAATATAAATTGATTAGAAATAATTCGACCCGCTGGGGATCGAACCACGACTCGTTGATTAGCCGTACATTGCTACCATTGCCCCAACGAGTCCGTCAAACTGCACTGTTGCAACTTGTCTATAATTCAAGCCCACAGTGACCAATGAATAAACAGGAAGCGGATTACATCATTCGCTTCGTCTGCACTGAGCTTAAAACTTTACACAATGTGGTCCGAGCCTAATCTCCTAACCGTACAGTGCTAGTTGTTACGTGCTATTTTTCAAAATCGTCATAGCATTCTTAGCTTCAGTATGTACTTATTTAAATATTTCACGAACTTAAACATGTCTCGCGGTTTACCACAGTAGCCTTACATACAAAATACAGATATATAAGACTATTAAATGGTGGGATAGGGCCAGCTTGACAAAAAGTACTTATAATTTAGAATTTTAATTTAAATAAGGGATTCCTATCGATTCCAATATAATGTTATATTCCACTAAAATACTCATACCTTCACTTCTTAAACATAGTGAAATCTCGTTTCCTCCATTGGGGCATGGGGCAACATATATTTGTGATCGATTGTCGGTTTTTTGAACGCAAGTACATCAACCTTCTGTGGTTGTTCCATTGTTTTCCCATGATTTGAACCTCTTGCATTTAACGCTATGCTAGGCAACATGTTTAACCATTTGACTACAGGGAGTCTGAAGCTGAGAAAATAACAGCTTAAAATGTAATCAAAATAGAAAATAAATTAAAATATTCTACGTTTGTTTTAGTCTGACCAGAGCTTACAGTGTTGTGATTTCGCAATTTTTTACTCTAAAATTCTGACCTAATCGGAAACAGCGAACAATTTTTAACTTTTGTAATTTTAGTTTTCGCTATTGTACATCATATGTATATAATATTGTACAGTGTAAGTGTTTAAAGTGATTTTTTTTTGTTTTTGATGTAATAGGAGACGTAATCGTTTAGTGGACACAATTCTACCTTTTAAGGGGGGCGGAAGAGGGGGTCGGGGGAATTGAAATGGGATTCGATATACAAATTTTTGTTTGATAAAATGTAATTCTCTTTTTTCGTATCTATTTGCCAATTTAAACTAATCAGGGGTTTTTAAGATCCATGTATAAAAAGCTGAAGAGTTTGTTTGTTTCTTTGAACACGCTTATTTCAGGAACTACCGAATCAATTAATAAAATAATTTTTATGTTGGTTAGACCATTTGTTGAGGAAGGATATAGACCATAAAACAGCGCGCTGTGCGAGCTGAAGTAAGATACTGCGAGAAACGGGGCAAGTTATTAATCTCTTAAGATATCAAAAAATGTGTATCAAAGAATGATTCTTCTTTAAATGGTCTAGTAAAAAGTTCGCCACATTGTATCATCTTTGAAGATTGTGGCTTTTTGCAAGAACAAATTTGAATTTCTAAAATAACTATTCTGCGCGGACAAAGTCGCAGTACACAATAATTTTTCTAGACGCCATTTTGTACTAAGACTACAAAATGGCGTCCACTATCACATCTAAAACATTATTAAGTCCCGATAATTTTCCAAAAGGATATTACGAGTGCCTTAGCGAGATCATTTTTTGAATCGTTAACGGAGTCTGGCTGCTGGCGAACGGCCAAGTTCTAGCCAAGGATTCCCACAGCTCCGAATACTTCTGAGACTCGATAAAAGTCGTTATGAAATTTAATGTTTTATCGTTAATCTGATGTACAACTTTGCATTTCAGTTATAGATTTAAGTTCTCCCCTTCACAAGTTCTATCATAAACTATTCGTTAATTGGACACTGGTTAAAAGCGATAAAAGCTAAATCCCCTTTTCTCTCTATGGGGAATGGGGCGAACACATTTTTGTGTCCGTATCGCTCGGCTCTTTTACAAGCTATAATTCCCCTGGGGTTCGGGCCTCTCGCGCCTTAACTCAAGGCAACACGTTTAACCATTTGGCTACAGAGAACAAAAATGCTAGGTAACATTTCTTCAATTATAAAATAATAATATTAATTAAAAAGGTCTAATATATAAATTGTTGTTAAAATAAATGTCAAATAAGTTTAATAAATCTATATCGCGTTTGAAACCGTTAAATTGTTTTATTAATATACTACTCTAGTCAAGTTCAGTGTTTATTATGGTTTTTAAACTTAGGTACCCACAACACACTAGATTTTACACGACTTTTACTAAAATCCTTCAAATACAAATCAGTATACAATATTATATCGTAATTATGCACATATTTAATTTGAATGAACTGGGAACAACATTCTCCACACGAGATATTAATACGAGAATCCTAATTATCTAATTATAATATTCTCTGCGTAAATCTAAGTAATAGATTCGCGCAATTACAAGTACGCCGCTTGCCAAACCAAGTTCTTGACTTGATTATGCAAGAGTGAAGCAAACTTCTTTAGCGGATTACCGGAATTTCTCGACAAAAATTAATTAGCAAAGCGGACGACTTCAGGTGAATTGCTAAGTAGTTTATTTTAGAGAATGGTTCTTTTCTGCGGTTTATCTACTGCATCTTATAAATGTATTACCGACTTGAACCATCACAATAAGTTCTACCAACCTAGATGGTGCTAGAGTCGCAGATTTCACGTTGACACCCTCCACATTCAGTTTCCTACAACCATGACTACTGCATAGCATCCGGGACGTCGAGCCATCGTTAAATATATAATATATGTTGCGTTTTCAACCGTCAAACGTGTTTTATTTAAATATCCTACTCGCGCGAACTACAGACAATACTTTGTACACTATTTTAATAATTGTAATGGAAGTATAATTAACGCGCTACGATTATTTGGAAAATATTCTATACTTAAGATAATAAAGTGTCTAGTTTACAAAACATCATTTAATAAGTTAGTCAAATTTCATCTGAATGAACAGTGTTCCAATTAAACTTATAATTATTTCGAATCAGTTACTAATTGCCTTTATTAAAGCAATATGATATAATTACAAAATTACGAATAGAAACAGCTATTAGCTAGATTTTAAATAAAATTTAATCTTTTGTACGGTTAGTTAATTATGTTTAATATATACCTAATTTGGAAGTGAGAATACAAAGGAGGCATATGTCGTAGTACCTAGTGCTCGAGGTAAAAACAATTAAATATTAATACTAAATAAAAGTTATAAGTTTAGTTGTTGTAAAATAATTGTCCAAGGTTCAAGTCGTGCCGTGTCGTAAAATGTGCCCAAGTAGATTTTTAATTAAAATTAGTTTTGTTAAATAATTTGATACCGTTTGGAATAACACCGTTTTACAGCATTAAGCAAAGCATATTATCAGGGGTGTTAATGTGAACTGGCAGAATATAACAGGCCTTTTCTGTTTCTATCCTTTCACCAACAATATTCTAACATCTGTGATTTAAACTTTGAGCAATTTAGGACAGTTTTTTTTTTAGTTAAGTTTATTATATAAATAAATTTATTATCTATTTATATACTATTAATAAATACTAATGCATGTAAACAAAAATTTTCTCGGTAATTTTCGCGAGTATCTATCTACACATGCAAATAAAACACTTTTAGACTGTAATACATTTTGTAAGGCTTTCAAGGCAATCGTTCACTGTTGAAGCCGCCCGCGTGTGATAGCGTAACGTCAAGCACCTCTTCTCGCTTACATCGATGGAACAACCCGAAAAACAATTATATGATTTGTATGTGTTGTGAAATAAATGATTCGAATTGAACGGTTTAAAAAGCGAAATATATTTTCCGATAAGAAATTTTTCTGAGATTTGATAGGTGGATTTTTTAGTTTATGGATTTAAAAATTACAATCACATTTTGGTTTACTAGTTTTAATGATATTGCTTTGTAGGTTACACCTTCAGAATACATAAAATTAAAACCATTTGTTTATGTTGAAAGTTAAAACTAGAATCTTAAAACGGACGCTCTTTTCATTTTCCTATTATCCCCAGCTACCGCCAAGACTGCCCCAACCACCTTCTCTTTCGTTATTGAAGTCCTCACCATTATTTACATCGTAGATAGCGTTGCTTTGATGACTTCCATAAGGTCGCTTGAAGTTGTTTTTGAAAGTGTGTCCAGATTCTGTGTAAATAATTTTCGTTATTAATCTAGTTTAAATAAAAACTGCTTTTCCTCTAAGTTACGTCACGACAAAGGACACTTACTAATACACATTTTTTCAGGGCCCCCGGAGGCCCTGAAAAAGGTAGACCAACAAATTTTAGAAAAGTTATAAATTGATTAGAGACATGTTAGACCTGGTAGGGGTCGAACTCCTGATTGTTTATGATTGTTTATTAGCAGACCTTTAGTCCAACAAACTTAAAGATTTTTTATAGTTTCTTAAGTCTTTCTTGCTATTCTAAATGAATTTATAAAGCTATATGTACTTTTAAATAAAACACTTTTAACGGTTTAAAACGCGGTAAAACATTATTTTAATTCCGGCCCGACGTTTCGAATGAAGCCATGGTCACGTCTCTCCGTGACCACGGCTGCTGCATAAGTTTAACTAATACATATCGCGTTTTGAACCGTTAGTATTTTATTTACATGTGTACTACTCGCGTAAACTACAGACGGTATCTATGTGTACTTACTAGCAGTGTCCAATAATTCTTTTAAAGACATTAATTTCCCGTTATGCAGAATAAATCCATCTAGGTGTCCACCGAACTTCTTTACTTGTCCTTTTGGCGGGAAATTCACGCACAACAGGTCACCTTTTCCATGTAAACGTCCCAATTCTTTTTCCTTATTGAGGAAAGTTAAGCCTTGCCTCGTCATTTTGGCTTCATCACTTTCAAACTCTTGGTTATCAAACGCACAGTCACTGTTGCATCTTAGTGGACTGTTTGGGTTGCATGGGCAACCGGGCGTGCATATTGTTGCAGGTATGATCTGTAGCATATGCATTTTATATAAGTTTTGCTTTACTATGCTCAAATACCAGTGGAAATGTACTAAATTGTTTTCGGAATCATCGCATAGACGGGCACAAAAATACGTATGTACCTTGGCGCTTTTCAGTTTTGTTTTTTGAAAGAATAGAAAAAAGATTGCTAAAAGATTATTCACTTCTGAAACTTTTTAATAATAGAACTATTTATCATTTAACAGACAACTAAAATTATCTACAATAAGCTTACATCAATTTCATATGTTAATTATAATTTCTGTGGTATTTAAAACATTTAATTTTCAAATATGTATTCAGGCAAGAATTAAAAAAACTTACCAGTAAAAGACAAATCACTAAACTCTGCATCTTATCAAGCAATACTAAAATATTTGCGAATTGCTTTTATATAAGGAAATAATCACCTATGACGAATTTTCAGCAAAAATCTTAATAGTTTTATGTAATTTTATCGGTACTAGAATAAGGTGATTATTTATTACCTTTTAGCTTGTAGATATAAATTAAACGGCTTGATAGGATGCAGTTTGTAGTTACGAGCTGTTGAGTAAAAATTTTTAACTTGTGTAAGTAATAGATAATATTATTAATAGCTATATATATTACCTATAGATTTATATTTACCATTATTTAAATAAAACCCTTTAACGGTTTAAAACGCGATATATATATTATTTAAACTTATTTGAAAATTATTTTAACTACGGCCCGACGTTTCGGATGCTTTGCAGCCGCCGTGGTCACGGGGAGACCCCGTGGAGACGGGACGTTGTAAGTGTTTTATTTAAAAACCAAGTATGAAGTTAATCAAACTACTGTGCCCTCCACAAACTTCTTTATAGTCTTCGTCCATGACTCTCTGCCTCTAGGAGCCTCATAATAGAACAAAATGTTCTATATGTGAAAATGCAAAGCATTTCGGAACCCGTTGTTTTCGAAGCCATTATAAAATCAAGTTTACACACGAACGAGCCCGTTGTCCACAAATCTTTGGCACTTGAAAATTTTTTATTTACCAAATGCGTGGTCCATTTTTTCGCGGGCCAAATGTAAATTAAATGATGAATAGATGTGCGCGCCAGTGCGTTTTGCGGGAACGCCAAAAACCGACCAGCCAACCATTAATTCGTGATATTTTTTCGCTTTGTTATCCTTGTTTTGTCGATATCTACACTTCTTGTTTTTGTTCGGGGCTCTGCTTTTGTTCACGTGCTCTAATGACTCGGGTTACCCGGACTACGTTTGTAGAGGTCTAGAATATTTGGCTATTTATTATTTTACTAATAGAAAAAATGCGCATACTCACCAAATTAATAATTAAACGATATACACATAATATTAAACTTATAAATCTTTAATACAAAACAAACTAAGAGACCAAAAAATCTAGACCAAAACTAGACCAAGATGAAAAATTGAAATCTTAAGTATCATAAAAATTAATAATTTTCCCGTTTTTTCCACATTGCTCGCTGTATCTTCGCTCCTGTTAGTCACAAGGCGTAGTTCCTGAGATTAGCGCGTTCAAACAAACAAACTCTTCAGCTTTATATATAAGTATAGATGTATTTACTTAATATGGACTTACAAAACTATAATTTCATTCTCTTCACCATTATTAGATAGGTACAGACATAGACGTACTCAATTAATAACCCTTTATAATTCATGAGTTCTATGTTTAAAAGATAACCCTGCTCTACCAAGTAATATATTATGACTTTACGGGATAATAATCGGAATCCCATAAATACAAACCCATGTCACTTAAGAAGGGTCGCTACGTTTAATCCCCAAATTAGGTGTTTTTATTGTTTTACACCTGTGGTACGATTATTTTTTAAATAAGGTATTTTTACTTGTAGGCTAATGGCGTTTGGGGTAAACATATTCCTGTACTCGTTTTAATGATCAGAATTTTGTTACGTGCTTGACCGATAATTTCTTGTTTCTCCGGAATTTGAACTCCTGCACCAGAACGCGTGTTCAACGCAATGCTAGGCAACACATTTAACCATTTAGCTAGAGTGGCGGTCTTATGAAACATAGTTCTGTATTTGGAAGCTGAGATAAGAACAGCTTCAAATGCTATCAATATACAAAACAAATTGATTAAAATATTTACGCTAGACAAATAAGAAAAAAACGGATTATGACGGTGGTAATTTTTTTTAGTTAATAATATGTTACAGTTTATATACATAAGACATACCGGTATCATGTACTTTTTTATCATACACTACTTTTGAAAAACCTTAAGTCCCTCGTCTGAAAAAAAGAAAATGTCGGACCCACGAAACCAGTAAGGCAGACAAAACCCCATTAAAAAATTTCCTTTTTTTTTCCGGGTGGTTTCCCCTTTAAAAAAAAAACCTTTCCTTTTTTTAAACCCTTTTTTTTTTTTTTTTTTTTTTTTTTTTTTTTTTCCCCCCCCCCCCCCCCCCCCCCCCCCCCCCCCCCCCCCCCCCCCCCCCAAAAAACAAACTTATTTTCAAATAAAATCAAACAGAAATATCGGACACATAATATGTTTGTCCTTATTATTTTATATTCCAGTACTTTTAGCATAGATCTTGAAGAAACCATTTTGTCAAGATTAACTGTGAGCCATAAAATGTTGTATGGGTTCGCGTCTCTTAAAGTATATAACAGTAAGTAAGTTAGGACAAGGAAAGGGCGGGAAACGATGACTCAGATAAGACCGTTCGATGTGATTTGAGCGTTTTTCGAATTTTCTCAATTGCCAGAATGTAACGATATTGACTATTGCAAGATGAAAATGTGTTATTTGAGTCTGTGGTTTGAAATAAATTGACCATAAGTTATCTGTGGTTTTTGAGAGACGAACAAAATAATACAAAATAAAAATGTTTTAATTGCGTAGCATTGATAAAGTTTATAAGATCTATAATTTCCCACGTTAATATAACTGCTTTCTTTCATAAAAAAACGTTGTTAATGAGTGTCTTAATTATTTTTTTCCTTAAAATACTTTTAACACAGTTACTTACAACAGACTTGGGTTTATTAAGATAAAAAACAAAATATTATTTGCTTTGAATTCGTAATAAAAGTGAATTGTGTTATCTAGAATTTCCTTTACAGAAGTATAGATGGTTCTTTTCCTTTTTCACGTACAAATGGTTTGGTCGCTTTAAATTTGTATATTATGTGGCTTAAATATTAGTTGTAATTAATCTGTGCCTTTACTTCCTTCTGATATTTATAATAATATAAAATTTAAATTTTAAGGAAAAGTTACTTCTTAAACTTTTTTAGACACCACTATAGTTCACAATTCACGATCACCCTTAACTTACCTACTATATTTACCTTCTTATTGGCTATGACCGTATTTCTACTAAGTATAGTCTTGTCCTATTATTTATATAATATATGCCATCATTTATTACGTAACTTGACACAATCTTACATTTATGAATGTAAAAACAATTTCGTCGTAGCAGTCTTTATTTCAGTCTATTAAACTTAAGATACACAATATTCTCTTAGTAAAATTCGTACAAGCAATAAAGAGATGCATTTCAAAGAAACTTCAAGTCCAGTACGTCTTTGAGTATTCTGAAATTAGTCTCACTAAGACCGCTGCGAGGCAAATCCTTTAGCAGGAGCCTTCGTAATATTACCTAACTGCAATACTTTGAAATGTTATTAGTTTCGTAGGATAATCAGTATGAGTCTCACCAGAGAGCCGTGTTGATCTAGTGGTAGTATTGACTTCTATTTCAGAGGTCAGGAGTTCGACACCTGGTTGTGTCAACATGATCGTGTTCTTTTGTGAAAATTTATAATTTATAATCTCTTGTGAAAATAAATATATTAAGGTTGTAGTTCATCTTAACTCTCGTAATGGCCTGGGAAGTCCAGGATCCGAATTGTAGAATCACCTAAAACCCTACGAGTTCATCTATGGAGAGTAGGGGGAAATTGTCTTTCTTGTCCGCGTAGTATCTTACTTTTTTCAAAGTTATAAAATATACATTATGATGAAACTTTAAGAAGTATATTCCAGTAGTTTTAAAAGTTTTTTTCTCACATTAAAGTCATATGGTATACCCAGTTACCGCAAGATTTATGAAAATTAACTGCAAGCAAATTCTTGACCATAAACTTGTAGTTTATAAGAAAGTCCATTATTTATACAGCGCGCTTACATTTGCAGTTAAGATAAGGCATATAGTCTAAGAGATGAAGATCCATTTCATGATTATTTAATGCAAAACTGAGATTTCCGAATCTATCAATAAACGCGTAAAGAACAATAATATAAACATAATATTAATGGTGTTTAATATATCATAATCTAATGATGTGGGTAGGTGCGGTAGTTGGATATAAAATATAGCTTCAAATCACAATTCACGCATTTTAATCAGTTGTAACGGGAATTACAATATAGTTAGGTAATTAGCGATGAATAGACGTAATAAACTACAATAGACCTTAAAATTGCGTGACAAATTCAAAACGATTCGTCACAATGCGTGGTTCCACATTCGTGGTGCGCGGGCGCCGTCCCAATCAAAAGTGTGTTCAAGAAGAATTTCGCTAGGATGACATTGACCGTCCTGTGAACCTGATGTTTAACGTAATGCCGTCATATATTATTCGCTTTTAAGTGAACTAACCAATCCTTAATTGTTTTCCTAATATTAGATTACTATTTGTAATGGAATATTGAAGTAGACAAACATTTGGAAACAATATATTTTCAGTCTCGCTCTTAGACTATAAATGTAAGCGCTTATCGAGGCATAGCTAACTTTATGCAGTTTACTTACAGCTAAACGCGTTGACTCGACTATTAACACGTCAAAATTATATCGCTATAAATCGTGATTAGTTTTGTTATTAAACCCGATTTATAACTCTATTATTGAGTGGTTTATAATTATAGTATGATTTATAATACTAGCATTTGGTAGAACTATTTAATTATAGCTAGTATACACTCTTATTTTTAGACTAGCTCTCATAGAGGATAGTTGGTTTAACGGTTGTGACCCACCAAATTAGTCCGATGGCTAAACTAACTCTCTGAGACAAGAGGCTGGTGATTATTCCCTGATCCTGATCGATAATTCCTGCTCTGCCTCAAGTAATAAAATAAATAGGTAATATTATAGACCCAATAACGTAGTAAGAGAGAACTCTTATTATAGACCTGATAAGTTCCCAGTTGATACCAAAGTAAAAGCAGTCATATAAAGTTAGGCGAAGTTGAGTTGCCAGTGGTCAACACGAGGAAAGTAAATAAGAAACTAATTAATAAGTTTCTGGCTGGGTCCAACTCCAATTTTTGTTAATAGCGAATGTTCTACGAGATTTTGTGTAACATTTTTCAGCTGAAAATCCTGACAGAAATAAACAGATTAATAATAATTCCATTTAGTACTATGGGTTTGGGGCAGACACATTTTAGTGTCCGTTGGTGTTACTTTTTACGGGAAGAAGTTTATTAGTCTGATCTAAACTATGTCATTGTTGACAATATTTCGGCAGGAGAACCGTGTTTCATAATGGAGGTAGTTAAGTAGAGCGAAATTTTAAAAATTAAAGACATCAGAACCCGAATTTTTTTTAAAAATAATAAATAATTAGACAAACTACAATCAATCACCTAATGGCCGGTCCCAATATTCAACTAACATATAACTAGAAGTGACAATCCTAACTGACAATTAAAATTCTTGAAGTTTTGCGTTTCAATATTCACAGATAGATTGACATTTCAACAATTGGTCGCAACTGACTGTTGAGAGGGACAACTTTCTATCATTGATAGGTTACTTACAAAATAGACTTTAGGCGTCTCAATAACACACTGACTGATAACTATTGTTTACAATGACGACAAACTGTTACAGATTTGGCAACCCGCCGATTTTGACGGATTTCCGACAGATTACGAAATGGTTTACAGGCGTTAATAGCTTCTGAATATTTCTTGCGTTGCTTTTTTTATTAAACGTAAGAAAAAAAGTAAATTGTTTAGTGATGAAAGTGACGCTGAAAATTTGAGGCAAGTTATTGTTGTATATTTAAAAAGATTGTTTGCTGTTTAGGATTACTGTTAGGGTTTCCGTTCTTTTTAATCGGTGTTAGATTTCATTGGACTATCCAAATCATCTCAACTTGAGCTGATTAGGTACGCGCGTTATTGCTCGATATTTAGAATTTATAAAAATATGATAGTACTACTCGGCAAAAATTTCATAGGTACAGGTTTTCCCAAAGTTTTGGGTGTCATTGATTGTATATTTATCTATCACCAGGTTCATTGTCATTCTAATCTATATAATTTAAACAGTGAAGAATTTGTTTGTTCGAATGAAAAAAATGCGTTGGTTTAAAAATTTATTGAGTAAGGCTTTAGGCATAAAATAACTAATTATTCTGAATAAAATAGTTTCGAGTTTTCCCCCATTTTAAGGAATTGCTCAGGACGGTGACTTCATTAGCACCAATTACTGAAATGATTAAGTTCTCCTTTAACGTCGATCATTGTGTTTGTAGGTTTGATATGGATACAGAATAGTATCTAGAAAACAAATTATCACTCATGCTTGCTTTTATTCAAAGAAAATATTTGTCAATTAAAATAAAATATTTAATTATTTAAACTTTCTTAATATTTACAATTTTAATTTAAGCATTTTATATTTCTATTCCATTTATTATAGTATTCAGTCAGGAAGTCATATTACTTTTTCACAGTTTCAATACAAATAAAAATATTAAAATTTTACACTGACGTATAGGACCGTCGCTTTGACAGCATAAGACACGCCTAAAAATCCGTTACAAGCAACGTCAATCACTAAGAATTAAAAAATGATACGAATTAGTAATATTTGTGTTATTTTTAATTTAAAAATTTCTTTATAAGGCTAACCAAAATCATATTTATATTAACATAACATAAATTATATTAACATATTTATTTATTAATTATTATCGTTATTTAGAAACATCATTGTTATTAGTAGAACGTGTAAAACGGGACGTTTGAGAGGGAAAGGATAACCTATGACAGCCTCTCTATCTACATTTAATCTTTGATAGACACGTCATAAAATAATATTGAAACGCCAGTTACAGCTACTTTAACTTTTACTGTTTATCAGGGATGGCTATCCATCATTGACTGATAATATGTTATTGGGACCGGCCGTAAAACAGTGACGAGAACGAGTAAATTATTAAATATAATTTAAAATTAAATTGTACAAATTACGCAACTAATGTACACTTGTTAATACCTAGTGCTATTAGTACAGTACAACCTACAGTTGAATAATAGTTATATTGAAGAAGAAAACAAATATCTCATTTAAAACCATAGCAAGTCAGTTTAGCTAAAATAACAAAATTATAAGGTTTGCAGTTAAAGATTTGATAAAATAGTATGGACTTCTTAAAAAGCTTTAATTTTGTTTAATTTCTTAAGAACATCGATACTAATAGGAGACTTACAATATAGGTACGAATAATTAATTATATTATTATTATTAAATAACTTTTATGATGTGCATTGAAGTTTTTATCAAAAAAATCTATTTATTATCTAGTGGTTCAATTTGTCATTCCAGTTGAAATGTTGAAGTAATGGTTGTAGCAATGGTAGTTCACGTGGGTTTGACCCCCCCCACCGTCTTTCTAATTTTGTCAATTTAAAATGGTTCTGAAACAAGTTTGTTGAAAATGCGTGGTAGGAATATCAAATATTGGATAGAAACGTCAAGATAAAAACCTAAATTTAATCACGTTTCAGTTCAGTTTTCTTTGCAGTTGCAGGATTCCTGAATATCTGAAAACGAAATAGGTCGATAGCGCATCTTGTGTAGAAGTTATATAGCTGAGGTATTTCACCTCCCATCAAGTGATTCGCATGTTAGTCTGTCTTACTCCATTATTGAAAAACAATAATAACTATTAAGGGGCTTATCCATACTAATCTGTCGCACGGACTAAGAAGTCCTAGAGTCGTGTTCAGTTAAATAAAGTTTTCCGCCGATGTATTCGCGACTAATGATGTATGTCAACGCTCGCATATTCCTGCATTTCAACTTAAACATTTCGCAAACTTTCAAATGAAGCTACGTCTAAGAAAATATAAGTTTACTCCGCTTTCGTTTGCTACTGTTTAGCGAGCGACTTCATTAAACTAAAAATTGAGTAAAGTTCTTTTGCATTTGAATTAATTACTTGGTTAACTGTTCGATGTGTATTGAAGAACTTCGATATTTTTCATTTATTTATTCTCCTCCTTACTGAAAATCATGTTTTTTGTAATTAGGTCACTGTGCCTCTAGCAGCCTCATATGTATGTGTCCTCGGCACAGCAGATCTCCCCTCTAATAAGAGAGTGGGCGTTAATAATAGGCCCTCCACGCCACTTTACTACTGATTAGCAATAGATCATCATTGAATAAAGGGCCTTAAATTATGTACACAATTCCTAAAGTGTAAAGTGATGGCAAGTCCAAACTTTTAAAAGCAAAATAACAAAACATTATAATTATTTTATTTACTTGTAGTTTACTTTCACAGTTATAAGCCAGTCTAAATAATTGAAGTGTCAATAAATGCCTAGTGATAGAAAATTAGGAATTTTGCAATAATCATTCCTTTTTTATGGCGTAATCAATTTTCCCGAAGGTTGAACGGTCAGCGGTTTTGATCAAAGAAAAATCGTCGGCGATAACTTGATTTTAATTGGAATTATTCCACAGAGGGCTGAATAACTCTTAACAAGCGGTCCAGTGGGATTCTCAGATCCAAACGAGTCTCTGTGTCCAATTGAATTTCAGGGAACCGCTGTTAATCCTATCCTTTAGTTTTTATCTAACGGTCGACTATGAATTTTGTATGAAACCAACGTTATCTAGATCCTGCATCATTAAAATGTTAAGCCTTCTCCGATCGTTTCAATATTTTAAATATATATATTATATATGCATCTATGAGATGTTAACTAATTACATACAACTAAACTAAAATCTCTATTATAAATTCTTTCTCGTTTTAAAGGTCATTAGTAAACACCTCCATTATGCATTTATGGTAACTAAAAAAAAAATAAGAAAAGTATAATTTTCATCGTATAAACAGTTTTTATTTATTGTTTTTTGTGTACGCGAGTAGTATACATTAAAATAAAACACTTTTATCGTCTTACATCGTGAAATTTATAAGATGGCGCTAGTGTAGCAGTTTTGACTTTGACATTAGAGACAAACTCGATAAGTCCCCCATCACCACTACTACAAAGCTTTAAAAACGTGGGCATGTAGTTATAAATAAATTGAAAAATACAAAATAATTAGTGACTTATGAAGTGATTAATTTGCATTTTAGCTTACCGACACATTTTGTTTATAAACTCACGCGTTTTATTTTAATAAAATTTCAAATCAGTAAAATGTGGACCGCGTCTGCATATCTCTTTGTATCGTGGGTTCCACCATTTTCTGAAGTTCCCAACTGTCGATTGCTTCTCTTCCGTGTTAAGTCGTCTACATAATTCGCAAATATCTGCCTTCGGAGGACTCTCCTTGTACACGTAGTGGTTGTGCCATCTGTCAATGTTATCAGGTTATAAACAAAAGGTATTTAAAGAAGAAGTAAAGATACAGGTGGGAATGGAACTAATGACAACTGTTCCGATGCAGTTGCTTTTACTGCACTGCATCGGAACGGTTACATAAAAAAAATCAACATACAAGCAGCTTAAAAAATAATTGAAGATGAAATTACAAAGTATACGAGCTTGAAAACTTTAATTTATAATTAAAGAAAACAATTTTCTATTTTTTTAAAGATCTTTCACATATTTTATTGGTTCAACTAATGCCTGAAATTAAAAACATCTAGGCTGGTATATTTATACATTAAAATCGTCATCAATCAACTAATAATCTAGACTAGATTCTCAGAAAATTAAACCCATAATTTTGCTCCGATTTCAATTCAACTAAATAATGCAAAACAATGATATACACAGTAACACTCGACTAAATACATAATTATAAACGTATTCTATATGATCACTTATTTTAAAAGTAATGTTCGCGAGATAATATGTCAATAAATTTGTCGCAGGTTTAAGTCTCTCTTCTAAGACAAAGTTTGCATGCTTTTTTAGAGATGTACATTATAAGAAACATAAAATATACATATATTTAAATAAAACACTAAAACACTTTAAACGCGATAATTAGTTAAACTTATTTGAAAACGAGCCGCCGTGGTCACGACTACTGCAAAGCAACCGAAACGTCGGACCGGTTAAAATCATTTTCAAATTAGTTATTAGTAGTAAAGTTAAAGTGTTTTATTTAAATGTGTACTACTCGCGTAAACTATAGACAGTATTTTAATATACATATGTACAAATAATTTCATTAAGTCTATATACGTATAATAGACCTAGGCAAGTCTCACCTAAAGTATTCCTCATACACATGTCTGTCCTTTATGGCAGTCGAAATGAGGGAGGCAACTTCATCTGAATTCAATTTCCCCGCATCAATGTACGACCCAGGAGGAAGAAACCTGAAAAATATATCTTTACTAGACTGATATATCATTTTCAGTGTGACCAATTTTCTATTATATACATAAAACATTTTTTTTAATACAGACAGACTTCAAATAGCAATACAGACAGTATTGTTAACTGTTCTTATTATATAATAAACTAGGGTTCCTCGAAAACATGTTGAAAATCAAGAGGTGTGGTTCGACTTCCTCGTGTCAACATTTTTTGTGCCATTTCTTATCCGCTTATATTTATATAACGTGAAATCGTCGTAAAGTAATGTCAATATATGTAATTCAATTTTTTTTTATAATCATAAGTATTCATTTATGCAAAAATCTTTTTTATACAACAAACGTAATCAATACTATTTAACGCATAAACGGTATTGTTCAATGAACAATGAATGTGTGAATAAATTGAGACAATATCACATTATGCGGTTAATGGCGAAAAGTGAAATGTTTTTACCTTGTATAATCAGCTCCGCCGTACACCACCGGTACCGTATAATGTAGTAACGGATGGAAAATTTTCTCCGTCACGTAGTCCTCAGCCCACGAATTCTCAAACGACAGATAGAAGTAGTACGTCTTCTGTAATAGGTCTAAGCAGTCTTCTAGTCTGTTCCTAGGACACGTTCGATTACCGCACCATCCATAGATATCCACTTTTAATTTATATTTATCTAAGGACTCTGCTAAATTATCAGCGATAACACGCCGTTCTTTCGTTTGACAGTTCGACACAAACCAGGCGACGGCGCGCCTTTTTTTCACCAATTTCTTTTTAACTATATCGGGCGTGGAACCCATTGGCGACATCCAGGTCATATTGATCTTTGGACCAACAACATTGTCTTCTTTATCTAGAATAGTGACGTAGGACCAGCGGATATCTGAGTCCAATTTATAAGTCCACGTCCAGTTATAATAATTGTCGTAAAAACGACTGCAAACTGGGTAATGGGCTGCCGATTCTGACGCTTTGAAAATATATTTTTGGTGAGAGGAACGCCCTGGTGGATGACTATCCCAATTATTCTCAACGTCGAAAAGAATCGCGTCGAAATTTCTCAAATCTATCAAGAGACTTTTGTCGTTGGTAAAATAACAATTAGAATAGGAACAGTTGTTGTCCAAGAATGCTTTTTGTCCGTTTCGAAAGACTAAGGAGGTGTGATGCGCGAACGCCTGTGTCCATTTCAAAATGTATTTGTAGTCTGTGGGCAGCCGAAACGGTCTTGTGTAATTTGAATCCATTTTAGTCAAATTGTACCTGTACCTTTTGATGTCGCGTTCCAGTTTTTTGAGGGTGCCAGGTGTACGCAACATGTATTTGATTTCTAGCCTAATTTCAGTGTTACTAAAGTAAGGCTTTACCAATTGTAAAAACAAAACACAGTAACCGCAGTAAATGAATGTTCTTAGCAGTCTAGACATGTTGAAAGTGACGTTTTTAAGTTCGTGGTATCTTCGTATTTACAAAACAATGAAGGCATCTAAAACAGTTATTGTTAGAATTCACAAATTGCTTCGAAATTGAAAGGCATACAGTTGGTTAATGTCATCTGTCATTAGTAGTGTAATATTATATATTTTATTTACTTTAGTTAATACTAACACTTAGTTTGAATTTCGAATATGGATTATTTCATAAATACTTGAAAAAAGTTAAAAGTAGAATTACCTTATTAAAACAAACTTAAAACAAAAAATATTTATTAATATTCTTAATTTAAAGAAAACAAAGTGAAGTGTGGATTTGGGACATAAATATGTTTCCCTTATTTCATATTACAGATAAGTCAAATCAGACAGTCAATTTAATAAGCCCTTCTCATTTTTTTTACTTTTTTTGTTGTAACTAAGCAGCATAAAGAAAAATTACTGAGACTTTTAGATACGTGTACCTGTCTACTGTGAAAAAAAAATGTAACATCAGGTTAACACTAAACAATGTATATTATCCACTTAAAATTTAGTTCTAAGTGGCTAACCATGCGAAAACAAGACGACACGTTAAATAATTTTTCGCATGCTAATGAAACGGCCGGGAAATATGTATGAAATTACACTAAATAGAAAATTAAATATGAAAATCCGCTTTGTACGGCTTGCCGCGTTTTGTGCTCTCCTCACGGCCGACGTTATGCAAATGATGAAAAATAGACGAGTGCTGCCCTCTCGTGTTTCAGACAGAGCTTATTTTAGTTTTAAATTGTTTTACTGGCCAGCTTTTGTAGTATTAATCTCGTATGAAATGAGTTTGTGTTAAAATTTTCGTCCGCGTTTCAGTGAAACATTTTTAAATTGATAATTAATTTCGCTCTTGAACACTCAGTAAAGATTGTGTACGCTACAAAGTTTATGCGTTTAGTTTGTAGTTTTACGCGAGTAGTACACATTTAAATAAAAGACTAACGCGAAATGTTGCAGCAGCGAAAAGGTGAGGCCGTAGTTTAAATAATGTGTATGTGTTTAACTAATACATAATAATACTTTCCCCGTTTTAAAACGATACAAGTGTTATCTTTAAATATATATACGAGTAATATGCAAAAAAACTTGTGTGACACGCTTTGCCATATATATATAACTTAACATTTTTTGCGTTATAAGAGATCAGTAATTACTAATGATGAGTATAAACTACTGTAGCGCGTTGATGAGCTGAAATGAAGTATAGCAATGACAATTTACATAAGACCGATTCAAAATTCACGGTCCAGTGAAGTTTTTTCGACGAAACCCCTGAATATTAGCGAAAAGTCATTAAAAGTGAGGGCTGTTCATCACGGCCAACCTCAAAGTCGGTATTAAAGTAGAACCTAAGTTATAAAAGTTCATTCATTTAACGCTTGCACGCGTTCGGGGTGCCGACTGAATTTCAATACTTCGCATGTACGTAGCGGGTACGTCACTTTTTAATATCTAATGCGAAAAAGACAGTTTAAGATAAAATTAACATCTTTTAGTAACGCTTTGTAACGTACCGTAGTAAGTACAAGTATGTTATTATTCATACCACGAAGCGGCACTGGTCTTGTCCTATTTCCATAAAAATGTACCTTCTCCTATATTATTATATATCCTTCAGCCTATTACAAAGACTAACATTGCTATTAATATACCTAAAAATATCATTTTTATTGGTATTTTTCGTTAAATATAAATTTTAATATTAACTATTAGTGAAAAAAAATATTATGACAGAATGACTTGCTAGTATATAATTAATTTAATGTAAGATAGAATATTTATTATAATATTCGTACACGCCACTTTGTCTGCTTTTTAATGCTGCTTATATAAATCAAAAAATATGGATTTAATACGATAACATAAGCAAAGTTTTCCGAATAAAAATGAAGAACATTCATTATGAAGAGACTCCTTCGAGATTCTGAATAAAAATTATCACCTCCCGTCGCCAGTCAGCGGGTTTAACTTCATTTTAATAAAAATGGACGTTGAAAAACTCCAACTTACCAATGTCTCCGGCGCTTCGCTTGATTTTAAGGGAATTTCAGAAGGTTATCTATAATTATAATAGAAAATAAGATAAAACCACTTCTTCCTAATAGAAAGCAGTTTTAGGAGAATTAAGTGGCAGTTTTTAGTTTTATGAAATGATTTCCGAAACGTTAGTTTCAACGATCCATAATTTAAAATAATAACAAATGTTAAACAATCATTTATCCACATGTGACCCTGACCGTTTTTAATTTAAAGCAACAATAGTTCTTATAAAGATCTCCCACAAATCTTTAACAAATACTTATTACTAACAAAGTACTGTCTATGAAATGCCCTTACCGCCCCGCCGCGCCGGCATCATCGAGTTTTTTGCTGAAACTGAAAATTCAGGACTTTATTGGATTGGTGTTTTTCAACATCGCGATGAGTTTAGTTAATTTTTTTTGCAGAGTTTTTACTTCTGTCGGTTTCGAGCCCTCAATCCCTTTTTTACGAGAGCGTAAAAAGTGATAGTGAGGAGTGTAAAGTGTTCACACTTTGTGGTGGGAATTTTACAACAGTAACAGAAAGATTTTTACGAATTCAAGAGAAAAATCAAAAAAAACATCTCATGCATCATCAAGAAGAATCTTCCATTGGTAGTTTCTATAATATGTCAAAGAACTTTAAAGATTCTATGTTCTTTAAAAAATACTAAAATAAATAAAATTGCTTTGTAAATGTGTTGAATAAAATGTTTGTGTGTGCGTCTTATGTCGTTTCATGCGCTAACTGAAACAAATTTTTCGAATTGATAAAATTTAAATTTGGAATTCAAATAGAGAGGCGCCCAAACCCCCAGTCACGCTAAAAAGTGCTCTCTCAGAAAGTTATTATTTCAAAATATGTCAAAAAAAATTGTAATTTGAACTTCTTTTAAATAATAGACGGAGGTTATCTTTTTCGTAAACTTTAAGCGCAAGCGGTGAATCTATCAAATGTATTAGGATCTTCATTAGGACTTCATTGTACTACCAAGTAAATAAGTTCATTCTATAATCTTACTTAAAAATTTGTCTGAATGAGACTAAAGAAGTACTAGTTGAAATAACTTTGATAAAAATATTTTCACAGAGCGTCTTAACGCTCAAGACGGACTCCCCACTTTTATTATATTAGCCGTGAAAATTGCATTTTTGTCACGAAACGGAATTTCTTCATCTACTGTTTTTTTAATTGTAGCTTTTACTTCATGCCTAGTTAAGGCCAAGCTAGTAGTTTAAGGCCGATGATGCAAATTGAGTCGTAAATAGTTTACCATCCGTAGACTTTTATTTACATATAAACTGGTATTTCTTTTGAATATCGAGTTACATTGTTATTTTACGAAACTTTATCAGTTTGTCTCTGCTGATCGAAAGTATACATCTAGTAAATCGTAGAACGATCGAGCTTATTTGACGGACGCGTTGGCTTCGCATCAATGTACGGCACAGTAGGAAGAAACCTGAGAATATATCCTAAATAAAACACAGCGTACCTAAATGAAGTATCCAAAATGTCGGGCCGTAGTTTGAATATTTTTCAAATAAGTTTAACTAATATATATCGCGTTTTAAACCGATAAAGTGTTTTATTGAAATGTGTACAACTCGTATAAACTACAGACACTGTTAAAATATTACGTAACTAAGCTGATTCCATCATTTTCAGTTTCCGAATTTTGTATTATATGAATTTAAGAACATGATTATTTGCACGAGCTCGTTGATGTAATGTTTACACTGTATGGCTAAAAAAACAATGTGGTGGAGCAGATTCAGCATGTTTCTAATATGTTCATAGTTTTGTTTCATAATAATATTTTTAATTTCTCTGATAGATTTTTTCTGAAAATCGGAATATTAAATGTGTGGTCGAAATAATAGTTTTCCATCGGGGTCACGAACTCTGTCTACAAATGAAATCTACGTCTAGAAATATACTTATGTATATTATATTATTGTATATGATAGCGGTCCTTACAAAATGTTCTAGACCAAATTCAAATAAGACAATTTCCAATATTCTTCCTCATTTAAAAAGTTCCCATATTAAGGCGAATTTCAAACGTTGGCACTTATCCAAAAAATTAATTGTGCCATAGTGAGTGCAAGTGTTCAATAGTTGGTGTAATTAGTGCAATCAGAGCGAATCACGTTTTCGCTAGAGGACCCTTTAGCGTGGAGCACCCTGCGCTGGAGGTTGTTACGGCCTCTATATTTAAGTTATTATGTGATCAAGCACGAGTTATTAAAATAAGCTTTTGAAAAAAGCTTTTAAGCTGTTAAGATAATTCAAGCGTTTAAAAAACGAATGCTTAATTTAAAATGTTTAGTTTAATTAAGAGGAAGTAGCCATTACTGGCCGTAGCCATGGCTGGCAGATATTTTTTTAAATTATTACTAATTTAAAAAAAATCTGCTTCTAGTGTTACGCGTAGGGCATGGTCCATAATAGATGTTATATAGGATCTGTTGGATTTTGAATTTAATCAAATTCATTTTTAAACATAAGTATAATTAAAAAATGATATTATTCAGCTATAAAACTAGTAAAAAAAAATATTTTTTTCAAGGTAAGTAGTAGACTATGAAACTAGCTATTGGCGTTACTGTAACTGTATTTTTCTGTAGTCGTATACACAAAATGAATACAAGTATAAATCTTGTTTCATAGCGTGAGCATAAATAGAGATGACTGCATTGATCGATTTTGTAATCAAAATTGTCCTCCTCCACCGAAATTATTTGCTAAGTTACCCCCACAATGCGACCCAGAGTCAAGGTAACTAAATAAGACAGGAACAGTAGAATATATGAAATCTTAATATACAATATAGCATACGCTCAAATTTCGTAAGGGGCGTTTATTTTTTACCATAAATATATGTAATTATTAATTATACGGCTCTTAAATATAAATATTACGGGATATACAGGTAATAATATAAAAAAAAAACAATTATTTAAATAAAACACTTTAAAGGTTTAAAGCGCGATATATTAGTTAAACTTATTTGGAAATGATTTAACTTCGGCCCGACGTTTCGGATGCTTTGCAGCAGCCGTGGTCACGGGGAGACTGAAAATCATTTTCAAATAAGTTTAACTAATATATCGCGTTTTAAACCGTTAAAGTGTTTAATTTAAATGTTCTCTGAGTAAACTATAGACGGTATTTAAAAACAATTATTGCTTTTATATTTTATTTAAAACCCAAAATCCATTATATGTGCTCAAAACGTGTAAGATAGAACTCGCCTAAAAGTATCGAAAATATTCTTAAAAGTTCTAACCCTCGCAGCCGGGAACAAAACGTCTAGTACTCCTCTGTGGTGGTTTCTTATCGGGATTACTTTAATTGGTTCGGGTTCTTCCGTGGTGGTTGGACCTGCGTCCGTGGTGGCTTCATCATTCTTCTTCAGATATCGGGAGTTTAGGAGAAGTCTGGGCGCTGGTGTGATGGGAGATATCTTGAGCAGACGTGGATGGAATTCCACGAATTGGCTGGGTATCGTGTTTAGGTCTTCCGTAGTTTCCTCCTTTTCATTAAGGAGATTGTTGCTGTAGATATCGTGGAAGTTAACAGTAGAGGGATAGTGCGTATACGCACCGGTATAGGTAGTTAGATCTTCGGATGATTGCGCTGATGCTAATATCTGAATCAAATAATATGCCTTTGAGTTTTTAGGTTTCGCAAGAGTAAAACAAGACGCATGAAGGATAACCAACTTTAAAAATTTACTAATATAAATAGTAACTCTAAATGGTTTAAAGGTTGATAAACATGCGCTCAGTAGAGGCCAAAGGATTACACATATGTAGATACCGATATGTGTCTGTTTCACATATAAGGAACAGGATTTCACAGACACGTTGTAAAACTAAAACTAAAATTTACCTAAAAAAACCTACCTTTAAAAGATAAAGCTCAAAAATTGTGTATGTCTATATATATCATTATATATATTGATGCCAAAATGATTTAAAAATAGATTTAATTCTACAATTGTTTATAAATTGTATTCTTTAGCTCTTTCTCTTGCTCTTTCTTTCTTTCTTTTCTCTTTCGTTTTCTGAATAAATGGTATAGTAAATTAAAAATAAAATAACAATATTTCTTAACGTTTTTTGTATGAAAGCTTTAAAAGCCACTTTTAGCAATGTTAAAAAATGCAAAGCCATATAAAGTAACCATTGTTTTAACTCGCGTTGTCCTAAATCGATATCAACAGGTACTCACCAAATTGACCGTGGTCACCCAAACAACTGACACCGCCCACATTTTGTCCTGCAACCCGATCGAAAGATAACTGCACTCTGACACAAGACCATTGTCTATCCGTTTGTCAGCACCGTGTGAACGATTCTTTGTTTTAGTTATAACATCGATGTTTACTAAAAATAATTCATTAGAATCAACATTGTATTGTGTGGACGGAAACAATGATCGCGTCTCAAGTGCTTTGTTTAGTTTTTATTCAGGAATTTAAGTTAGGTGGGGATGATAGTTAAACAATTGTGTGGGCTTCTACACCACAAGGAAACTAAGTAACTTTTGTTATGACATCGTAGAGGAGAAAAACATGTGGTTGCTATTTCGAAGGTGAAATACTGCAATTCCAATTAAGACCGCTGTTAAACGTTAAACTAGAATTGAGACTAAAAAAATAATCTTAGCCCGGACTTTAACCGCGTGGAATAGTTACTTTGGGCACTTATATTAAATAACCTCATCGGATTTATAAATTATAGCTCTCCTAATCTAATACCTACTCTAATTATACTTTCTACGTCGTCCGGGTCTCACCGTCGTTACGTGGTAATCTTAAAAGTACACATGCATTTTTTAACCGTATACACAGCGCACGGATAGATAAATAAATAATTTAGTTTTTCCACATTCTCCTTTGTTTCTGCGCTCCTATTAGTTAAGCCTAATATTTTTAATAGCTTAAAGCCTTCCTCGATGCCAGAAAAATATTTTTTCAATTAGAAGCATTAATTCCTGAGATAAGCGCGTTCAAACCAAAAAACTCTTCAGCTTTATAATCCACACTCGTTCATTAGTTGTAATTTTAATTATTTGCCTCTTCTTTCAAATGTGTCAAGAACATTTTACTAAATGTGTTATCATAATTTCGTACAGTATGTGAGCGTAATAAGATCTTTTTACACGCGGCAATGCCAGCTTTCAAGCACCTCCGAAATTGCGAACACAGGATTCATCTGTACAAAGCGCTTACTCGCTCGGGAATCGAATCCCCGACCACTTGAGACGGTACTGAAAGTAAGGTAAATCTTATTTACTTCCGAATAAAAGCCGAGACAAACAGCCCACTCGCACAGCAATGTAGGAGTGATTGTCCATTCGCTGCCGTCTTTTTTTACAAGATAATAAAAAATATATATTATTATTTGTAAAGTAATAAAAAGTAATAAAATTTTTACTTTTGATAACTTGACAACCAATCCATAAAAAAAATGTTTCAAAACTTTATTATTTTTTTCATGTTATATTGCACATGAAGGCACTATATAATTTAAAAATCGAAAATAAATTGAAAAAAGTTTCAAAAGCTGTTGCTCTACCAATTGAGCTACCGAGTCAATTGGTAGAGCAACAGCACGGAACGCTGACGATGCCGGTTCAAGACCTGCCCGAGTCGAAAAATTATTCGATTTTTAAAAAAATATGGCTTTAATTAATTATAAATATAGTGCAATATATTTATTGACATTATAAATTAATCTTATTATAGGATAGTATACTACCGATTTAAAAGTGTTTTACACCATTTTAAATTTCTTGATACAAACATAAAAAGTCGACTGTGTGATACAGGTTTTTTAGTATAGTTATTTATGTGAAAACCCTATGACTTTCATTAAAATATATTTCAGTGAGTGTCTTTTATATACCTAGTAAGCTGCGTAGTTAGGATCTAGATTATTTACAAAACCAGAAATGTGAGAAGTTTAGTGTATTGTATTACGTTACTGATAGTTAATATAATCGTGCCGTGCGACAGTGGAAACGCGCGCTCACGTGTACGTCTCGTAAGGATGCTTATGATGCTGCGGTGTTGCACTTTATTTAATTTCCTCAAAAGCACTAAGTGGAAAAAGCACGTATTGAAGTGTACTCACTCTACGTTCTCTTGTTTGTTCTTATATCTCCGATTATTATTATTATTGAAAGAGATTTTTGAAGAAACAATTTATTTATATTTATATTAAATACTAAAGTAACATATGGCTTTTAAAACTATGTTTCATAAATAAAATTGTTATTCTACTTCATAAAAGTGACTATTAATCGTCTGATTCGTTTGCTTTTCAACTATTTTATTTAATTCATAAGAAAATTATCTGGACGCTGTACTATTATATGCGTTTGAGCATGGTTGGGATCGTTCAATAGATCAATAGGCAATAAACAATCAGAGGTCTGGCGAGCTGAGCGGTGCACTAATCTATTCACAAGACACCTTTGTTCTGACCACAATTAGGTAGCTTATACACGATCGGCTTACTAGAAACAGACTGTTTATATTTCAATTTTATTTCGATACATTTAAATCGAAACGTTATGGTAAGGCTGTTAAAATTATTTATAAACCATAAGCAATAGAAGATACTATAAATAACATCAACGAACATTATTATTTATTTTGTCGCAATTTTATATGACTACTACTACTCATATATGTAGTAAGTATTTTTTATTTATTCTATTGATAATGGTATAAGTAAAAAATGATATAATCTACCATTAGTAGCTAGTATTGTTTGCCATATTATAATATCATTGCGCATATCAATATAATAATATTTATTTTAAACGCGTGGAGTGTAACACGCCTTAATACGTAATATGTCACAAAACACATCCAGTGGTTCTGTTTTGCTCTGGGTTTGAGGAACAATATTGGCTTTAATCTAATTAGGAATACTAAGGGAGACCTAAATGGTATTGGTTGAGACCTTCTTGCCTACCGTACAGTCGTACGTAAAATAGACCGTAGAATAACAAAAAAACATTGAACTTAGTATTGTGTAAATTAAACTTCTTATCAAATTATTAAAATATTCTTTATGACATAGATAGATAGACAGACAGACAGGATTGACTGGATGGACATTTGTAATTTTAAGATTGCTTAGTGTTTGAAAAATTGTCTAAGATTTTATAAACGCGTTTGAACCGTCTTCTCTATAATTAGAAGTAGGTGTTCGCCGAACGAAATCCCTCCACAATTAAAAAAGTCGTGAAGCGTAATTTCGCGTTTCGATTTCAGTCTGTGGATTTCTGAATAGTCACAAAATCATTGCAATCATCGTCAGAGCATCTTAATACGATGTTATACGGCTGGGGCATTTCATCTTCATCAAAAGAAGTGATTTCTTTTCTGCCCTCCTCTGTCAGAAAAATAAGTTAACACAATTCACTATCGCGTATCTGAGTACGTGCCAAAGCGATCTTCTAAAGCGTTACGTAGTTCGTGTCTCGCATGAGACGTACGTTCAAGTTACAATAGGTGCGATGCATCACATCTAGCTTACGAGCGAGTTTACCCGGTGTATTGGACTATCAATCAATGATAGATTTGTATGGGAATCACGATAAGTGTTTAACCAAATTATCAATCATCAAGTCACTATTTTGATCCGTTATATTTTGTCTTAATTACGATTTAGACTAAGCAGTTTTAAATCTTTAACTTTAGGCGGACTTGAACCTACTGTATAGCGTATATATACCGTTCCTGCAAGTTAATTTTAAAAGATTGGCATATAGTGTCGAATTGAAAACATTATTTCATACCTGCATAATTTTTCGGTATATTTTTTGAACCGTTTTCGCCGTACGCACCGGAAACGTCCCACGTGTCTAAATAATGAAGCTTGTTACAAACATTTCAAACCTTCAACTTAGTTTAAATCATATTAATTACTGTTCAAGTAATTAACGCGTTCTCGGATTCGTTAAAAACTAGAGTCGCCTTGCCTAGATGCCAGACCGCTTCATGCACTAATGTCATAAACTCATCTTGCAATCTATACATTCAAATTAGATACTATTTTCGATATAAGAAAAAAAATATCGAAGAAGCATTTATATACCAGGAAATATATGAATAGAGTTCCAGGCAAAGGGCTAGAAGGCTACTTTCCGCAATGGCGGCATGCGGGCTGATGATTTATTCATTAGTTAGAGCTTTTCTAATTTTATTTTATACGAATAATTATTAATAAACGACTCTTTGTTTATTTACAGTTTGGCTATAAACAAATCTTGTCTACTCTTTTTTTTCAGTTGTTTGATTTTCCTTAAAAATGTAAAGAATAAATGAAATCGGTATAATTAAAATATAATAAAAAAGATGCTGCCGTACTGTATAGCGCCTTCCACGAAGGAATGTGGCACCATCTTGCACTAATTGGTCGGAGACTCTCGTACAGAGATGCGCAGACGATTTATGGCATTCTTACACACCTATAGGGTAATTTTCAGTTTATCATAACGCTACGCAATACATTATATATTGTACAATATTTGTGTTAACTAAGCGTATATACTATAGACTTAGACTACACTGGCCAAATTTGTCTTAGCAAGTCGGTAATAGTTATAATTTTTGAAAATAATGCTTATAATTTTTGGAAAATTGGGGAATCGAATATATGATCCCGCTAGAGATATAGTTATACATTCAGATACAAGATATATCGATATGTAGGTATGTCTGTAGCGTCCTATGCTCTGCTTCTGTTATCTAGCGCTCCGGGGAACACATTACCGGTATCGTAGCTTCGCCTGGGAATAACTTGTTTTTGATTATCTTGAATATCATACTAAAACTACTATACTTACTACTACTGACATAAACAAACATACACTAATTTATAACGGATTATGTTTTCATTAATAAAGCATTAAAAAGGTATGAACAAAAAGATATAATGTATGCTTGATGAAAAGTAGTTTATTTTTAAAATTGAATATAAGTGGATGATATTTAATTTTTTTTATATTATAGGAATCATTTCTTTCATCTACAGACGAATGTAACGTAAAGAATATTGCCCGTAATAATAACGTCATTAAAAAACTAGTTAAAAGTAATATCTGCAAGATTGTACAGATCTTGGCTCGTGTTCAAGCCGCGCTGAGCAAGGCAGAAAATTAGACTTTTAAACTCGCGAACAACTTCGATTTTATCGCATTTCTTCCGAGTTTCAAATACCTCAAGTCTCAGGTGGATTACATGTTTATTACTCGCCGTTTAAAACGACTTTTAATGCTCGCTTTATTACTTTAGGTTACGTTTTACGTCTCACTTTACTTGTTGAAACGTCAACAAGTTTTTAAGGTATAGCCTAAAATTCTATATTTGCTTTCGTGAAAATTCTATTGTCTGAAACTGTGTAAAGTTTTTACGAAATTGAATTGTCTATCTAATATAGATAGTATGCTCATAATATAGGGAAATAGACTAATTACATATACTCCACGGACTGATAATAATATAACGTCGAAAATTTTGGCGTGCAAGACGAAACAGCTCACAAAATTTAGTATTCATAATCATTTGAACGGTAAATTATTAATACATATTTACGAACACGATACAAACTCTGAAAAAGACATTAAAATAAATACGTTTCACGATTACAGGAGTTTTCAAAAATTAATAGACCAATAAATACTCTGCGTTTTCGATATGGGATATTGGCAATTTATTATTCGCGGGAAAAATATAGTAGAAACTCGACAGATCAACCAATTGTCATTTATTTACAACTTCCGGGGTAGATTTATATTTCCGGGGTTTTTTACAGCACGCTTTTGAAATACGTAACTAATAATAATTCCTAATTTGAATTAGAAGTATATACTTTGTCTTGGTTACGTCGTTAAGGTAAGGGCACCACGATCAACTACGACAAGCTTGTTGTCTAAAAAGTTATTTTATATAACATAACCAAAAATAGATATATTTAAATGCCTCTTTATTTAAGTCCTTCGACATAAAACATTCGTGTAAAATATAAATTAAATTTCCCTTATCGTCTCGTAGCATTCGGCAGTGTTGCCAGAGTCGGTTTTCAATATTCGACATAAATAAAAGTGGGATTATTTTCAATTATTACATTTTACGATCCGTTGGCGACGTGTCTGTGTATATTTGCGATACCTTTTGAATAAACGGATTGATGTTTTTTTAATGTACATGTAAAAAGTGATCTTGGCATATTCTTTTTATTACGAAGACAAGATTAATTGCCGCCATAAACATTAATATTTAACTGACTCGAAAGAAGGAGGTTACCTCTATGATTAAAAAAAATGCTTAGACACCTGACTTAGCTATTTGTTTGTTTGACCGGATGAACAGTTCACAAAATGAAATATCGATTTTACTCAATTCTGAAATTTTAGTTCGTTTAAACGCGTTGGACTTGAAATTCGAAGCCATCAGTTTAATCAAAACGTACATAGCTCATCTATCTTGAATATAGGCTATATAAAAAATAGAAAGAAAAACAAATAAGAAAAAAATATTCAGCAATTTTGTTACTTGCCTTATACAAGAAAAGTAAAATACAATTATACCAGCTCAAAGTTTAAAAAACTTCTCATGTTTCCCATGTCATTTTGTTCCCTTTTAAATTAGCTCGCTATGGCTTTCACTTTCATTCATGCCTACGCGATTTAAACCGTTAAAAGTGTTTGATCTAATGTATCTCTCGCGTTCAGATAACTTAATCTTTCCTCGTTTATACGCGGTTATCTCAGGAACTACTGGCCCAAATTTAAAAATCCTTCTTGTGTTGATTGAAGCATTTATTGGGGAATGTTTAAAGCTTAAAACATCTGGCTTCAACTCGGGTCGCATTCGAGGGTAGTTTATAATAATTATATAGGTATATAATGGACGTAGACTTGCGTCCATCTAACGTCTTAGTACATAATCCCAACTATTTCATCAGTGCGATACGCATGCTATTAGTTCACTGACATTACGTAGTTCATTAGTCAAATGAGATAATTACTGCAAGATTCCACCTGCGGTCTCCATGTCTGAGGGATTTGCGGAGACATACATGAATAAACAATTATTTAACTAGCGGTCGCTTGGCTTTTTCTGCTTGGGTTATCTTGACTACGTCAGCCTTGGCTACAGATACAAGCGATTGGAAGAACAGTGCTTATTTGAAAAAGAAGATTTTTCTGTGTTAAAGTGCCTTTTTCTGCAAAGGGCAGACAAAATTGTATATTTAACAGACATAAATATCGTTAGACGTCAAGATTCCTCTTACCAATTTAGTTTTAAGTACTGTCTGAAGTTTACAGTACTTAAGACGAGCGAGTAGTACATATTTGAATAAAACACTTGAACTGTTTAAAACACGTTAATTAGTTAAATTTATTTGAAAGGCGGTCTCAAAGGCGATATATATTAGTTAAACTTATTTTAACCACGGTCCGTCGTTTCGGATGCTTTGCAGCTGTGGTCACGCGGAGACTAAAGATGGAGAGTGTCTCTAATGTCAAAGTAAAAACTGCTACACAAGCGCCATCTGTTGCTATTTGGCGAAACTGGCCGGGTCCCTGCAGAATTGACTAACGGTGTCCTCCGTGACCACGGCTGCTGCTAAATATCCGAAACGATGGGCCGTAGTTATAATAAGTTTAACTAATACATATCGCCTTTGAAACCGTTAAAGCTTAGTATTTATTATACTAAAGATCATCGTAAACATGGCATACCAATGGACACCCATGGTATTTGGTTGCTGGCAATACCTGCCGGTTGCTTAAACGCCACGCATAACTGAGACGAATTCCACTGCTGCGGTCTCGAATATTTCAAATATTGATTATTATTGAATGGTAATTTTACGTCCATCAACTATAGATCCGTTTTGGTCTATTGCAACTAAGAACCGTGATGTCGGGAGAGAAAGCCAACATGTTTTAGAATCACAAATCGATGAAGCGTGTCATCTACATGTTGCACTGTCGACCTATTTGGCTTTGAAAAATATAACATATATTATTTTAAAACGTAAAACGAGGTATATTTGTTTTGAAATTTTATAAAATCTCTAATAATTGATCAAAATTAACCATGTAGTAAGCAACAATCTCTGAAAAGCATTTTCAAAATATGCCGTCAACACGTAGTTGTCACGTAAAGGGGCATATTTTTATGGAATACGTAATTCTATTTGACTTCATACGCGATGTCCATATTTGCCGAAGTCTTCACGTTCTACATGCAGAGTGATAAAGTATCCATTTTACTACGAGTAACACTACTTAGCCTATGTTCGATAAACGCGTTCGTTTACTTACTAAACTGATTTGGGTGAAATTTTGCGCTAAGGAGGCTTAAATATCGTAATAACAAAGAAGAATAGACTTATGAGATTAAGGAACATACATATTTGTATGTTAGTAGGACATTCTGAAAACAAACCATCAGTAGTTATTATTTTTAATTCAGTAATTTTATTTTATTTAAAATATGTCACTGTAGTAGATAACTTACCTTAGTATGTTATTAAAAAAGTGATCAGCAAATAGTAACGATTTTCAGAGAAATTTTTCTTAGGCAATTTATATTATAAAATTACTTTATTTCTCTTTCTTGAACATGTCAATATAAAGGATCAAATAAAATATCTAACCAAACAAATCCAAGTCGCAGAATAAAACGTATAACAATGGAAACAAGCGCTCTCGTAACGAAACAGGTCTTAGCAAATAGAGGGGGACATCGAAAGATAGAAATTTTTCTCAAGAGCTTTTCGACAGCGAACTGGCAACCTCCTTTGAGGGTTGGACGTCTAGAACTAAAACTTCGCGGTTCAATGGGATATATTTAATTTACTTAATGCATCTAAATGACAGTCCTACAAATAAATACAGCCATATACAAAAGTTTATATTAAATTTCTGCTCATGCAAAATATTTAAATGTAAATCCCTCAAGGTATATAAGAGCTTATTATAACAACTATTTTTAATTGAAACCTATGAGAAACAGCGAGAAGTGTTGGTATTAAAAGACTTAAGACAATTTATTGTGCTTAGTTGCTACTACAAACTTATGACAAACTATATTAAGTAACTCTCTGTTTCGCTCATACAAAAATTATACCCTCTAGATAACAATTAACGTACAAACAAAGAAATCTCTATTAATGACATTTCAGTGATAGTGAATTCTGTCTTAAATCTTCAAAATACCTTCTTAAGCCATAGTAATAAATGATAAATCACAAAAAATACCACTGGCTTAGTGCAGTCGACACAACTCGCCAATTTGTTTATTTAAACGGTAAGAATGTATTATTTACAAACAAGAAATTACTACAGAGGTTTTAAAACGAGGTACATGGTAATAACGTTCATTTAAGCACCAGTTTCGCAATGTTATTGTTTCGAACGGAAACCTTTGCGAAGCTATTTTTTTTTCTCAGTTGCGTTGGCCTTCTTCTTTACGCTATGTTAGCATTTTACACTTTCCACACAGCTTACTCTAACCTCACTCAGATGCTAAACGTTCAGGAGAGATTCATCCACAAATCATCTCATCACAAACTAATACTGGAGAACGATCTGATTTTAATCCTTCTCTGGTCCGTCTTTATTAATACAACCTTGGACTTCGAAGAAGGTCAAAATGTTTTTATAGATCAGCAGTGCGCTTATACAAACTGTTTTGTGACATTGAACAAAGACTATCAGAACGGTGATATAGATATCTTTGATGCTATCGTGTTCAACGTTACTACTATGGCGAACTGGCATCTCCGCAATCTCCCGAAGAAAAGGGCTGACCACCAAAAATATATATTTCATAGCATACAGTCGTCTTCGAGTTATGTTATTTGCCCTACTTACACTGATGACTTCTTCAACCTCACTTGGACTTATAAGTTGGATTCCGATATACCAAGTCCACTGTTTGAAGTTAAAGACTTGGATGGACGAGTCGTTGCCCCGAAAATAGTCAAACCAAAATGGGAAACCACCATGAGTAATTTAACTGAATATGAAAGAACGAATTTAAGAAGGAAAAAGAAAGCCATGATTTGGATTGTTGATAGATGCGACGATGGTAGTTTGCACTACGCAAAGCGTTTGCAGTCTGCGTTTAGGAAGAACTTTCTGGATTTCGACATATTTGGCTGTGGGATGTTTGAATGTCCGGAGAATATTTGTTATCGAGTTATAAAGCAGAGTTACTATTTTTACTTTGTGCCTGAGTATAGTGGTGCCACAGATTATGTGAGTCGTGATGTTCTTACGGCTTATAATAATTATGCCGTGCCAGTAGTTATTGGAAATGCTGATTATAAAAGGTATCAAAAAGTAGGTACATTTTTATTCATTAAAAATCTCCTTTACATACATTTCGGTGAGCTTAGTTTTTAAATTTGTTGAATGAAGATAAAATTGCGAAAAAAATATTTAATATTCTTTCACCAGACCTATCTTATATTTATGTAGTTATTAAAAGTGACTTTTCTAAACCTTATTATTTCGTGATAGAAGAGACAAATATACATTGAGTTCAATTGATGGAATGCGAAATATATTATCTAATTTAATTTAAATAATTTTGTTGTTTTGTAAAAAACTTGTCAACGATGGTTCGTCATCCAGACCAAATGTCAAAAAAATATGAAACAAATTAGAAGTGTCTTAGATCCGATAAGAATCATATGCACAACGCGTTAATTACTAGTAATACATTGCTACTATCGATCTAAAGTCAAAGTTAAATGTTGTAAACCTTTACAGATTCCTTCCTGACAGATCTTACATCAACATCAAGACAATGTCCCATGACGCTATAATAGCGTTACTCAAATACACAATAAACAACCCAGCTGTATATCAAAGCTTTCATCGCTGGCGGAATCTTTACACCATTACAGAGAGAAACGTGGAAAAAGGGCTCTGTCACTTGTGCGCGAAACTAAATGAAGGGAAGGGGTCTTATGCGAAAAGAAACTTTCGGAGATGGTGGTACCCTGGTTCCTTGCGCGATCGGTGCTTGCCCGGAGGTGCTGAAACGTATCGTGAAGGCCTAGCTTATTTAAATGATACCAAACCTATACACAAATAAGTGTGGTCAAAGAGAATTATTATTACTAGTACTACAGTATTTATAACTGCGAACCGACGTTTTAATAATTTCCATACAGGTCGTAATTTTCAATGTATAATAATTCGCGATTAAGACCGTTAAATTTAGAACAGTTAAAATCTAAGTTTTTTTTTGTTACATTCTTATGAGGGCAAGGACTAATCTAGTAGTCCAGGTACCAGTTATACCTCACAAAATTTCTCATTTGTGTCATGTATGTTTGTATCCTATACGTTTAGTCTTTGACACAGTAATTCTCATAATATAAAGGACGTATAAGTAAGTGAGTACTATTTCTAAATAATGTTGCCATATTTAACCAAAAAGCGTTAAATCTTTTGTGTAAAAAAAGTTATTAAGTATTTGAAAATGCACTTGAAATAAAAAAATATATAATTTAGAATTCTCGGCCAAACTTCAAAAACTGTATTGGTATTTGAATATTTTTTTAACTAAAGCTTGACATTCAAGAACAAGGAAGTGACATAGCTCTAAAGGTTAATTTAAATGTTAGCTAAAAATAAGCTTTTGTGTATGAGACGTTGACTCACGATACTATTACCTTAAAAAAAGGAACACAATTTCTAATTAAAGCATAATATTATTCTATTAAAATGAATACTTATAAAGTAACTTCTTCCTACTAACTCATGATCAAGCCATAGATTTTAGTAGAAGTAGACGAATATTATTAAAGTAGATATTAGGATGTTATGTCTTAATTACAACGAAAAAATACTTTTAACGGTTTTAAAGGCAAAATATTAGTTCATTTCTTTTTTATTCATATTAATTACGGGCCGACGTTTATGTCCCCCGTGACCTCAGCTACTTCAATTCGAAGTTTAAAAAAGTGTTTTATTAAAATATATGACATTTTTTTTTAAATAAAGTTACTTCAATTGGTAATTATTATGTAACTAGTGACCAAAGTTAACATCTTATATTTTTTTGAGAATGGCTCTAAGGGAAAGCAATTGAATTTTATAATACTATGTCAAGCACACGGTAAGCTGATGAATATTCGACAAGGCTCAATGAAGAGGCCACTGCTGGCAACTTTTAATTATGTTCAGCATTTGTGAATAATTGCGTAATCAGCTTTTTTGAAGTCAGCTGACTTAGTTCTTCAGGTTATTGGACTTGTAACTGTGTTAATGTGTACAGGTGACAGTTTTTATAAAGATTTACAAAATTGGTATACTCTGGTAAATATAATATTTTTTCTTTATAACCATCATAATTGTAGTACGAATGTAATTGAAAATAATGCCTAAAATTTTTTTTTTTCTTATAATTTTGTTATAATGATGCAATGAACTATGAAACATGCACGACGACGTGTCACATAGAAATTAGTCTATCCGGAAACGTCGCTGGCAATGCTTGTTGATATATATTATGATATGATTTATATAGGCCGATCCCGGCGGCACTGCAATGCCGGGCCGACCCGCGACAGGAGTGGAGCGAGCCCCGAGCATCCCGTCAGCTTCCAAAAATCAGTTTAATATACTGGTCCCGCGATGCGGGAACTTTCAGATATTAAGCTGAAAAGAACAGATACTACACTTTGATCTTAGCCAAAAGGCCGAGAAGCGATAACTTGCTAATTGCAACCGAGGGCCTATATCGGTGTAGGGGCGACTCTTATAGCGCGTTGCAGGGGAAACGCGACCGGCGCGCAGCGACATCTGTCGAATATAAGGGAAACCTTACCCCTTACCTTTTAGCCCCTTTAGCAACCAAACAGTTATAACTAAACTTCATTAAATAAAATAATATATTTCAAAGGCAAATTAGTACGAAAAATAATTTATATCTTTTTTAAGTATGATTATAGTAACACTGGACTACTTAAATAGGAACTTTCGAAACACATATTACCAACAAATAAATGTTTTGTATTTTTTAAATTGTCTTCTTGTGTATTTATCAGAGACTGTTTTAAATACTGTCTATAGCTTACGCGTGCCGTGGTCACGGGGAGAGGTCTCCCCGTGAGCACGGCACGCTGCTGCAAAGCATCCGAAACGTTGGGCCGAGGTTAAAAATCATTTTCAAATAATTTTAACTACTATATCGCGTTTTAAACCGTTAAAGTGTTTTATTAAGGTAACATCTACATTTTACAAGAAGCTATATAATTTAAGTCAAAATGAAGTAGTTATCGAAGTGAAGTTTCTGATTTAAAATACTCTGAAATTCATTAGCATCGGGGGCTGAAACTCGAACGCCGATATAGTGGGCCGATTAGCATACTGAAGGCTGGCGAATGGAGGGAGGTAAGTAGGGTCAGAAACAAAGCTTGATGAATATGCGAGCAGGCGTCGACGATATGCTAACCACCACTTGACTTGCAGACGGTACCGGGACGAAATTATTGTTTGCATATATTTATTTTGTTTGTATTATTTATGTTTTCCTGGTAGGAAAATATATTTGAGTTTGTTCATTGATATTTGTAATTTTGAACAATTAACATTTTTTTACCATAATATTCTCTAGTCTAATGCTATGATATGTTGTATACCTATATAACGATGAAAGCGACTGCAAATATCATTAAATACTCGTATTTATCCCTTCTGAAACTACAAAATGGAACAACACAGGCATATAACGAAGGACGTAGCTATAACAATAAATAATGTGATTTACATGAAACCGTAATACGAAAATCTCTTCATAACAATTAATTGGTCTGGATTTTATTTATTTAAGCACAATACAGTGGAGCTTACGGGAAGGTATTGTAAACTACAATCAAACTCCGCAGTCCGCAATTGGATTGTGAGATTCGACCAATATATGGTAGTCGATAGGTGTTAACGAACCGCCACGCACCTGCGAGCTGCATTGTTCCATGGACCCCACTATTGGAACTCGAACGGAATTATTATAAGGATCGATTATCGAATGCTATCCGACATGCTTGAAAATCGTTGCATAAGGGACACAGTCCCCTGTGACCAAGGTTACTGCAAAGCAGGCCAGGCCGTAGTTAAAATAAATTATAATGAAGTTAACTAACATATTTCGCATTTTAAATCGTGTAAGTGTTTTATTTAAATGACGTTGTATAAAAGAACACATAGTAGGGGTGTCAATATTACTGTGCCTACAAACGCACCTGAGCACCCTAGCTCTAGCAGACTATTTACACACAGTCATTACATTATTGTCGCCCGCAATTATTGTGAATTAATACAGTTTAAATGCATAATAGAAATGCAAATTCGTTAGTATTTTAGAACTAGCTCTAATTACTAATAATTTAAAAATCGAAAATAAATTGAAAAAATTTTCGACTCGGGCAGGACTGAACCGGCATCGTCAGCTTTCCGTGCTGTTGCTCTACCAATTGAGCTACCGAGTCCTACACCTCATCGTCGAATTTTTTCAACTTATTGATACATGCACCTCTCGCGCAATGTAATTTCTACCTTAACACTTGCGTATTAAGGCTCAATGTCTTATGCTTTGCAGCTAAAGAAATCATTGAAGATGAAATTACAAAGTTATAACGTTTGAAAACATTAATATTTTTCACATGATTGCACATGAAGGCACTATTAATTTAAAAATCGAAAAAATTGAAAAAATTTTCGACTCGGGCAGGACTTGAACCGGCATCGTCAGCTTTCCGTGCTGTTGCTCTACCAATTAGCTACCGAGTCCTACACCTCATCGTCGAATTTTTTCAACTTGATACATGCACCTCTCGCGCAATGTAATTTCTACCTTAACACTTGCGTATTAAGGCTCAATGTCTTATGCTTTGCAGCTTAAGAAATCATTGAAGATGAAATTACAAAGTTATAACGTTTGAAAACATAATATTTTTCCATTTATTGACATGAAGGCACTATATAATTTAAAAATCGAAAATAAATTGAAAAAATTTTCGACTCGGGCAGGACTGAACCGGCTGTCAGCTTTCCGTGCTGTTGCTCTACCAATTGAGCTACCGAGTCCTACACCTATCGTCGAATTTTTTCAACTTATTGATACATGCACCTCTCCCAATGTAATTTCTACCTTAGCTCAATTGGTAGAGCAACACACGGAAAGCTGACGATGCCGGTTCAAGTCCTGCCGAGTCGAAAATTTTTTCAATTTATTTTCGATTTTTAAATTATATAGTGCCTTCATGTGCAATAACATGTGAAAAATATTAATGTTTTCAACTTATAACTTTGTAATTTCATCTTCAATATTTCTTAAGCTGCAAAGCATAAGACATTGAGCCTTAATACGCAAGTGTTAAGGTAGAAATACATTGCGCGAGAGGTGCATGTATCAATAAGTTGAAAAAATTCGACATGAGGTGTAGACTCGGTAGCTCAATTGGTAGAGCAACAGCACGGAAAAGCTGACGATGCCGGTTCAAGTCCTGCCCGAAGTCGAAAATTTTTTCAATTTATTTTCGATTTTTAAATTATATAGTGCCTTCATGTGCAAACATGTGAAAAATATTAATGTTTTCAAACGTTATAACTGTAATTTCATCTTCAATGATTTCTTAACTGCAAAGCATAAGACATTGAGCCTTAATACGCAAGTGTTAAGGTAGAAATTACATTGCGCGAGAGGTCCATGTATCAATAAGTTGAAAAAATCGACTAGGTGTAGGACTCGGTAGCTCAATTGGTAGAGCAACAGCACGGAAAGCTGACGATGCCGGTTCAAGTCCTGCCCGAGTCGAAAATTTTTTCAATTTATTTTCGATTTTTAAATTATATAGTGCCTTCATGTGCAATAACATGTGAAAAATATTAATGTTTTCAAACGTTAAACATAATTTCTCTTATTTTCTTAACTGCAAACTAAGACATTGAGCCTTAATACGCAAGTGTTAAGGTAGAAATTACATTGCGCGAGAGTGCTTATCAAAAGTTGAAAAAATCGACGATGAGGTGTAGGACTCGGTAGCTCAATTGGTAGAGCAAACACGGAAAGCTGACGATGCCGGTTCAAGTCCTGCCCGAGTCGAAAATTTTTTCAATTTATTTTCGATTTTTAAATTATATAGTGCCTTCATGTGCAAAACTGTGAAAAATTAATGTTTTCAAACGTTATAACTTTGTAATTTCATCTTCAATGATTTCTTAAGCTGCAAACATAAGACTTGAGCCTTAATACGCAAGTTTAAGGTAGAAATTGCCAGAGGTCATGTATCAATAAGTTGAAAAAATCGACGTGAGGTGTAGGACTCGTAGCTCAATTGGTAAGCAACAGCACGAAAGCTGACGATGCCGGTTCAAGTCCTCCCGAGTCGAAAATTTTTTCAATTTATTTTCGATTTTTTAAATTATATAGTGCTTCATGTGCAATAACATGTGAAAAATATTAATGTTTTCAAACGTTATAACTTGTAATTTCATCTTCAATGATTTCTTAAGCTGCAAAGCATAAGACATTGAGCCTTAATACGCAAGTATTAAGGTAGAAATTACATTGCGCGAGAGGTGCATGTATCAATAAGTTGAAAAAAATTCGACGAGAGGTGTAGGACTCGGTACTCAATTGGTAGAGCAACAGCACGGAAAGCTGACGATGCCGGTTCAAGGCCTGCCCGAGTCGAAAATTTTTTCAATTTATTTTCGATTTTTAAATTATATAGTGCCTTCATGTGCAATAACATGTGAAAAATATTAATGTTTTCAAATGCTAATTACTAATATTAATATTTGTTAAATAGATTATTAGCGTATTTAACGTGTGTGTTTTAGCTATTAAAATCGATACGTTTGTACTTATTCCATTCCGTTGCGCGTGGCTAATAAACTTTTTTTACGATAGAGGAGGTCAGAGAAGCATAGAGATCATTTAAGGGTGGGTAAAATACTTCAACCCTCTAAGAATTATAACATTTTTATTGTACTCACCACCTATTGATTATTTACCCGATTTAGACCAATAAACCCGTTAAAACCCTGCCTTAATGGCTTTGCTTTTCATTTTATGATACTTGTATCATAGTACTAACTTCAATTAATATAAATTATGTTATATTCAGTCTTTGTACATACATTTAAGTATAGTCTGCATCTCTAACTAGATTGACTCTTTTGTCATTGGTAATTATTTTGGTGTAAAAGTTTTAACTAGAATTTTACCCTTATAGATCGGAAACCCAAAAGAAAATTCAAAAGTACATGCAATTTTCACTCTCCAGACGAGCAGAGAAACCAAATAAAAGGTTTGCCCATCCATTGTTTTGCGTGTTGACAGGTGTAAATAATTGATAGCACCCCGGCGAACGATCGCAGCCACCTAGACCGGCCGCCGGGGGCGAAGCGCCGCTGATTCGGAAAGATTTTAATGGATGGGAGCTTCCGTAATTATCAACCCTATCAGTTGTTAGTAACCTTAGTTTGCATACTTCTTAATCTACAATTCCCTGTAAATTGAAAGTTTCTTGAAAGGTCTAGGGAAGCTATTTAAATATGGAAAACACTTTTAACGGTTTATAAGGTGAAATATATTAGGTAGCAAAGATGCTGTCTACACTAGATATTAAAATATTTATTGACAGAAAGCTTACTTAAAGTGTATGCAGGACCTATTTTTAAAGACCGTCAATCTAAATCAGTATGGTATTGATCTTGGCCAAATTTATATCAGCGGGCTCGTTGGCGGTAGCTATACACTGCTAATAATCAACGGGTCGTGGGTTCGGTTACTACTGGGTCCAACATCATTTTAACCAATTTATAATTTTCTTGAAACATATCGGACTCGTCTGACAATTTGGATATTTAATGTTCAGAATACCGAAATTCCGTCCGGGCCACGTACCACCGTTCACAAATGAAAAGGCTGTGAAGTTTAATCGCGTTTCGGTTTCAGGCCAAGACCCAAAATAGGTCGATAGCGCATCTTGTGAGGTGTTATATGGCTGGAGTATTTCACCCTCCATCAAGTTACCCCATGCATGTCTGCCCCTAGATATCAGGGAAAATACACATTTAAAGATATAGTCCTATAATCCCTCATACTTAAATGTCCAGCACATCAACTATCACCTACATCATGTCCAAGTCCAAGAAAGGCTGATGCCCCCTTTGGGCATCATTGTTCTTTCCGCATTAACCGAAGCCATGCCAAAACATCCGGGAAGTTAACTGTAACATTCTAAAAACTATATAGTTAAATACTGTCTATAGTTTACGCGAGTAGAACACATTTAAATAAAACACTTTAACGGTTTAAAACGCGATATACTAGTTAAACTTATTTGAAAATTATTTTTTAACTTCGGCCCGACATTTCGGATGCTTAGTAGCAGCCGTGGTCACGGAAAGCCGCCGAAGTTAAAAATAATTTTCAAATAAGTTTAACAAATATATCGCGTTTTAAACCGTTAAAGTGTTTTATTTAAACTATATAGTTATTCAATAAATAAAAGTTTAATGCACTTCAGCTTGGTCTAGAAATACTAGGATTTTTAATAATATTCTCTATCTACATATAACAGTGCATATAATTTTAAATTTTCTGTATGTCTGTCTGCATTAAATACTTTGTAACACTATTGATATTGTCAAACTGCAAGTTATCTAAATATTTGTTAATTTTAGATATAAGTTAATGCCATGTCAAATAAAATGTAAATAAATTTTCGTGACATTGTTAAAATAATATTTTCCCTCTTATCAAAAAGTATTTCGCAAAGTTGACATTAAAATGGGCCTATATCAATCGTCTAAGCCCATCTGTGATCGACATCTTGACTCAGATTTATTATTGAATACTTTTTTATATCTTCACTGACAATACGTTGAAAGGCGATCAATCTATTTGGAATAGCGATTTGATAAAGATTGAGTCTCTCTTTCGAGAACATTAATTAGAAGGAAAGTCTGTTATAATATGTTTATACTAAGTGTTTTTAAAAATTAGAATAAATTTTACTTTGTAAAGTAAAATGGTTACAATTTTACTTTGCATAACTACTACCAATTTTATTTTCCCAATTTTGACTAACCTCACCTACATTTAAGCTTTCATAATATAGATTTAATTTCTTTGTAATACCTATTTTCATTATTATTATAACCTATTCAAATTTATTGCTACTCGTGCATTTGATAGAATTAACAGATTTTTTGAAGAAATAAATAATATTAATGTAGGGTTCGTAGCATAAACATTTTTGTGTCTGCTTCAAAAACAGTTTTTATAAACAGGTAAGTTGATCAGCCTGTCCGATCAAAGGTTATGTTTCTGTTAAACTCTCGTGGCTAAATCTAGAGAGGCGAGTTCTAAAGATAGTCAAAGATAGACAGAAGCATTTTTAAAGATTTTTATTAATAAACCGAGTACCTTGACAGTATTCCTTATAATCCGGGTTCCACCAATTCCTAAAATTACTATATATATTGCTCAAAGAATTATTGCCATTGTACAAATTTAATTTAGTACATAGATCGCACATGTAGGATCGTGGTCTAGCCATGTAGTAATAATGATTTTTCCAATCGAAGAAGTATTGGTAAGTCACTGGGTTCTTTATTAAGTAGTCGATTATAGCTCCCAGCTTTTTCATGTCGAACGATTGTGCGTTGATGTATGAACCAGGAGGTAGAAATCTGAAAATAAATAATTATTATCATAATATTTTTAAAACCCTTATTATCCGACGAGTATGAAATAAAATATAGGTTTACACTGAATTTCACTAAAATCGGACCAGTTTACAGTCTGTACTGTTGTACTTGTAGTTGTCATAGAATAATTATAATGAGACATACAAACTCAAATTATATACTTTTAAATTTATCTACCGTGCCGTTTTATGGGCGTCAAATTGGTTAGAGCAACAGCACACAATGCTGTGTATGCCGTTTCAAGTCATGCCCGCGTCGTATTTTTTTTCTAGATTGATATTTAATTTATTCGTTAATTGATTTATCAACTACAACGCGGTAGGCTATTGGCAATGAGTTCGACTAGCGTCGGTGTCAGCCATTCCTAATTATCTTAATAATTGTTTTCATTAGACCAGTTAATTTATTAAGTGTGAAACAAGATTTCTAAATAACTTCGCAAGGTATTAGTTCACCTAAAATTACTCGTAATTGGGTGACATTTTCACCTTCGTCCTTATTGTTCATCTCGTATAGATTACCTATTAATGTAAGTTAATAGTTTGAACACGGTGTTTAAAATGTTACCTTTTATAATTGGAACCCCCCAACACAATGGGTATGGAAAGAGAATTCATCGCCTTCACCATTCTCTCTGTAATATAATCCTCGGAAAATGTATCCTCTAAAATCATTTGGAAGAAATAGTTCTGCTGAATTACGTCGTAGCAACCTTTCTTATTACGTTTCGGGCATTTTCTATCACCACAAGGACCAAACATGTCCAAAGTATAATTATAACCTTTTAATTCATTTTTAAATTCCGCTATAAATTCTTGATGTCTAGCTTTTAATCTACATTCAGTGATAATCCAGGCAACAGCCAAACTTTTATTGCGCATTTTATTCTTATATTTCTCTGTGTGATCCATTTGTTTTGTCCAGTTCACAAATATCTTTGGTCCAAAAATTTCATTATTGACATCGAATATATTGAAGAACGGATGCGGTATTTCTGAATTAAGTTTATACGTCCACGTCCAATTAAAAAAGTTATCAAAAACTGGACTGCACACAGGATACATCTCTGCTGGTTCCAAAGAGTTGAATATATATATTTGGTTGGGAGCTCTTGTTATGTTTATTGGTGCTACAATATTTTGTATATCCTTTACTTTGAATACCACTGCATCGAAGTTCCTATGATCTTCTTGTAATAATTTTTCATCGTAGGAGATGTAGCAGTTGAAATGCGGACACTTTTGTTTGATAAAAATTTTCTGGCCTGTTATCGACTTTTTGGTTCTTCGATATCCGTAAAGGGGTTTTGGCGGACTCCAAATCAAGATATATTTGAGATCAGTCTGAAATCTAGTGCCCAATTGAAGCATTTGGTAATAATTGCTATTCACAAAATAATTGGTTAATGAGCATATTACAACGGCGGTCAGAAAAATTCCACAGTATACGGAAAACTTTTTCATTCTCTTTCTGAATGGACTGATGAATATCATCTCTCTTACATAATACATTGTTAGAATATTTTTCACAATTTTTTTGACTTTCATAACACATCTGAAGGTGTCAACTACACAGGACTCAGTACCACACTGGTGTCGAATTGATTGTTTTGTCGTTAGGAAATTTTGAATTCTTCGTGGAAAAATGTTGATTTGTTTATGTTTCTTGTTGACTATTTGCTTGCCGCTCGGCGCAGATTTTGTTTGAGGACAAGCTCGTTAGATGCTTTGTCTTGTTGTCTTATTCTATTATATTGGGTGGATTGGTTTACAGTTTTATTAAATAAAAATACTAGTACTGTCTATTGTAAGTAAATATCTATCTTATACTCGAGCGAAATTTCTTAAAATATTTCTCTGCGATAGTTTTAATGGGGCATTATGATGTTTATTTTTATTTTTTGAGAAATTTATTTTAAAATCTAATGACTTATAGCCTTTTCCTACAATTATGTTTTACATACCATTCAACATCTTAAAAATTAAGTTTGAAGTATCTATAAGAATACTTCTAATATTATAAAGTTAAAGAGTTTGTTTAAAAGCGCTAATCTCAGGACCTATTGCTTCAAATTGAAAATTTTATAGACTTTCTGTTTTTGTTGATTGTTTGATTAATAGATTTTTTGTTGGTTAAACCATTTATCACATCGCGACCAATAGAGAGACAGATAGAAATGTTGAGAAAATAAGAATAATTTTTCTTATTTTCTCAACATTTCTGTACTATATTCTTACATATTTCAGGGCTTCCGTTGCGTTCTCTGCGAAAACGGTTGATTTTTCTTTAAGTGATCTTAAATAATGCTCATGACAGAATATGTTTAACTTTTAAGATTATCACGCAAAAAACACGTGACGGGACACGGACAGCTATTATTTATAAAGCTGAGGAGATTGTTTTAAACATTTTTTATTTAACTTTTTTAAAAATTTTTTTTCCCCCCCCCCCTTTTTTTTTGTTTTTTTCCCCCCCTCTGGGGAAATTTTTTATTTTTTTTTTTTTTTTTTTTTTTTTTTTTTTTTTTTTTTTTTTTTTTTTTTTTTTTTTTTTTTTTTTTTTTTATAATTTCATAAATTAATTTTGATATCAAAAATAATTATTCCACACGTACGAAGTCGCGAACACAGCTAGTTATAGATATGTATGTTCAAGCCAAACTTCATCGATGCCCAATTGTAGACAGTTCAGAGTTCAGTGTGTAATTTATGTGTTTCATTTGGTAATAATGTAGCGAGTTTAACCAACTGTCGTATGAAAAACTCGTTTTCGCATCCAACATTTAATTTATTGCGAAAAATTTTCCGTTTGCTGTGTAATATTAAATAGATTTTAGTTTAAATTTCCTTAAAAATACTGGTATTTGAGACAGATATTTATAGTATGAAACATATTTATATTATGTCCAATGACGAGATCCTAAGTCCGGAATCCCGGGATCATAAAATATTCTATATTATATTTACCTGCAAATAAACGCACTAGTACCTAACAAAAACAGTTAAGTGCCCCTTGCTTTAGGGAAAAAGAAACTTTACACTTTTATGTCTAAGATAAGTTAATATCTATACTAATACATAAAGCGGAAGAGTTTGTTTGTTTGTTTGAACGCGCTAATCTTAGGAACTACTGGTTCACATTAAACAATTCTTTTTGTGTTGGTTTTTCGAGGAAGGCTACAAACATAGCGACTAATACGAGCGAAGAAACAGCGGGAAATGTGAAAAAAAGCGGATATTATATTCATTATTTCAATATTAAAGGTATAATTAATTGTTTAATATCTGTGGTCGCACAATATTTGTTTGTGAATTGACATTTCCCCTGACTTGTTAACAGGCGCTTAATTCAAGTTGATCACAACCAGTCTGTTGTTTATATTGTGAATTAAACGCAGAGGAGGCTTGCTTATTTTCCGTTGTTACTCAAATTGTCGACACTTGAGTACAGATTAGCTTCGTTACCCCGCGGCGGAGTCTACCTGCGATAGGGTTGTCACCGTGTTTTATCGATAATCTTACATCAAATGCAAATGCTTGTGAATTCTTAAGTGACTTTAATTTTTTAAGGGTTAAGAACATTGAAGAGTCACGTTTTTAGTCGACAGTAATTTTAAGTATGTTAACGTATAACATAATACTTGATTGTTATTTGTATGTAAATGAAATGTACTTTAATTTACGTATAAATAACGATCTTAGAATTACCAAGTTAAAAATATATATCGAGACCATTAAATTAAGCGTATTTTACCTATTGGCCTATTTTGTCAATTACATTTAATTTTCTATTATTTACATTTTATGTGCTGATTATTGTTACTACTAAATTATTACTGTTTATCGTTTACAGTAATAAATCATGTTTTTGCTAGTTCTTACTGGTCCTTTAAAAGTAGGTGTTCTTAAATGACTATAAATATTTAAAAAAATTAAGTACGTAGGAGTCTGCGCTTCTAAGCATACTACATCTTTATTTTGTATATCTATGAGTTATTCGAATAACCCGAAAAAGTATTTAAATACTGTAGAAAACTAATCTGGAATTGTTGCTCAAAATTATAACTATCTATATCCTCTTTTATTTTGTTAAAAGTTCTGTAGATTCGATAAAACACAACCCCGTCCCTAGATTCCGCGTGGTCGCGCTCGGAAGCTCGCGGAATAATGATTTCTTTGAATTCTGTTTGAAGTGCTCGCCATTACCGACTTGGATACGTTTGTGCTGTACATAATAGCGTATCCCGGTGCGATTTCTAATTGTTTTTTTTTTATTTCGGATCTAACGTCTTTTGTTATTTACTCAGAGTATTTGGGTCGACGCAGATAAAAAACATTTTGTTTAATGAAAATGCGGTCTTTTTATTTTTAATATTCTTTAATTTAATTGAGTTTAAATCTTTGATTTCAAAAATTACAGCCTTATATAGTTTACTGCTCATAATTTAAGATGAGATATATGTAATAATTGGCGTATATCATCACCATTTAGTAAATTTAATGATTTTCGTCTCTTTTTTTTTGTTAAAAAAAATTGTGTAGTTTCAGTAACATTTGCCAACAGCAGCAGTTCTGCATCTTGCCTAGCTGAAAAAAAGATTTTTCTCATCCGAATTTTTCCGATAAATACACGTGTATCGGAAAAATTCGGTGTATTGTGTATATATAAATAAAATTCTCTCAAGGTCACATTATTAATATCAAGGAATACACGAAACAAAAAATCGAATCCGTGGCCTATTTTAACCGATTTCATTTTGTACAATTGATATCGGGTTCGGATATCAATTGCGATGCTAGGTGAAAAGAATCAAAAGGCATGCAATCCTTTGAGACTTATCTCGCGTCTAAATCAACTGAAACACAAAGGTGTAGGCGGACTCAATCAATTCGGAACTGTATAAGAAAGAAAAAGTATCGCAAAACTGGGCTGTCACAGTTTCAATTCCATTTGGGTGAGAGTAACCGCACCGGAGTTTTAAGGTAGCGTCAGTTTATAAGCAGAGCGGATAATAAAAAACAATGACATTCATAGATATGTATTTTTATTTTGAATAATCTTATACATTACTTAGTACCACAGAGAAGCCCAGATAATCATAGGTTTTACTTCATGAAATACTTCATTAATAACTTTTAAACAAGATGCTGCCCACCAATTTTGACGTTGGTTTTTTGGAGATCAATATACTGGTACGTGATCACAAATATACTACTCCATCTGTGGTGGTTCGTGGTGGTGACCATTTTTCTAACACCCAACTTTCTAAAAATTTAACACATCTTAATTATTTGTGGTTAAAAGTGATCTTTTCAAGCAAAATATTATACATACTACTTCAATCAGATATTTTTTTTTTCATTTTGTTAATTCAATGTCAGTACATTTTGGTATACATCTCAAATAATATTAATCAGATCAATGATCTTAATATAACTTAGCAACAAATAAGTGTGAGTTAATTTAATCAATGATTAAAACTCGCTTATCGCTATTCTCGGTGTTGTGTGCAGTTCACACGCCCGCAGTCGCAAGTGTAAATCACGGTAAACATTGGGACCCGTGACGTCAGAGGCTTAGTCGTTTACAGTGATTTAACACCTAATTAGTGGTTAGAGAGGTGTGCGAATGCCCTTATAGTTGCTGAAATGTTAAATAATATGTTAGAGTCGCTTTTATGTTAACGTTTAAAATTAATAGTGATTGGACATAACAATCCCACAGTTGGGATAGTCCTACATAGGAACTTAATTTTGTTGGATTGTAACATTCGCAATAATGATTAAAAACCCTCTTTTTCTTTAGGATTGCGAGTACTTAGAAAATAACAATGTATGGCTATAATTATCAACGGATCGTAGGTTCGTTTAAGCCTAAGGCTAGCACATTTCTGTGTTTTTTTCTATTGATCGATTTGAAGTATTGTTTATAGCTAAACAGAACGAATGTTAAAATAAAACTCTTCCTACGGTTTAAAACGTCAGTTCCGGTTTAAAAATAAGTTAACTAATATATATTTTGATTTAAAGCAATATCTATTTGATTTATTTAATTTACATGTAAATAATTATATGCTCATTTTCTTCGAATTCTGTGCCTAGCTCGGCCGAAATACTTTATTATGCTTGATTTTCAATCATTAGGCCATTACTTTATAAATAAAGAAAAATAAACATGTCGGATATAGAACTATGATAATTTCATTGAATCTTGGCGTTGCGCCCAAGTGCTTTCTATTTTATGTACCGTCGGCAAATTAACCGCTATTTTTTAATACTATTTTGATGTGAACTTTAGAAAAAACTAGCTGTTCAGCGACCTTGTCCGCGTGCAATAGCAATTTTTGGGCATCCATATTTGTTTTTGCAAACCTCCTCTTCATCTTTATAAATTTAAGCTATTACCCACGACGTTGGACGCATCCCGTCGTTCTCGCAAATTAATCTCAAAACATAGACATTAAACTTTGCATTTATTTAGATCGTTTAAAGAGGAATCATTCTTTTGTACATATTTTTTGGGTATCTTAATCTTAAGGCACTTTGGTAATATGTTATATAATACTGTATACTGTATATAAAACATATTGGTATTTTACTAATTTTGGTCCATTTCTTATAGATACAGTCTGTCCAATAGTGACATTTTTGAGCGAAAAAATTAAATTAAAACTTTAATCGAATTTCTTTGTTAACCGGTACAAAGGCTTAAAATGTTTTTGCTGGCGTTACTCGGCTTCAGAATATAACTGAGTTACCTTTATTGATAGCGTAATGCAGCGTACACCACTTAATGCTCAAACTTGGTACAATTTACTTACCTTATACTGTTTTACAGTACAACAAAAGGCTGGGAAATGCACAAAATATTTGAAAAATAAATTTATTTTGTACAAATCTCTATATTAAATAGGTGGTAGGAATATTTAGTGCGGGTCACGAACCACGTCCACAGATGAAAACATCGTCAAGTTTAATCGCGTTTCGGTTTCAGTTTGAGGATTTCCGAATATGGGTCGACAACGCATCATGGTAAATTGGCGGGGATAACCTACCATCAAGTGATCACTATGTTTGTCTGTCCTCTACTATAAAAGAAAAAAAATAGCCATCCTTTATCCTCTATTTTTTAAATTGAAAGCATGCCTCAACAAAATAAGGTTAGTCTTTTTAAGCTGTCCACAGCGTTTCGAGAACGGAAGTACGCCGGAAGCGTTGTCTGTGCCCAACTTCAGCCTGCATGTGACTTAAAATGTTTTTAAATATGTTCTAGAATTTTCAGCCGATAAGCCTTTTAAAGAATAGTTGAAGATGTGCTGGTTTACAAAGCGGTTGGCTTAGTGGGATCAAGATGGAAGAGGAGAAGACACTGTTTATTGAACCACTAAACATCTTTAATAAAATGTTTTTTAAGTTAAACATTTGTATTACATAGTTGACATCAAAAAGGTCATATATAACTAGTTCAAAAGGATCCTATTAACTGGTATTCTTAAAAAATATATTATTTTTAATGTCGTTATAATCAGCTGTGCGTGTTCCCGGGCATTATATAGTGCACAAGACATGCTTTTTGCATAAATATACCTATGTCTTATAATATTATAAAGCTGAAGAGGATTCTTTGTTTGAACGCACTAAAGAGCTACCAGTTTGAATTAATTTGTTGTTGGTTGGAACGCTAATCGAATAAAGAGGGAAATGAGGAAAAAATGATGCATCGATGGTTTCCGAAAATTGTGTACGCTGCGAAAACTGCTCTCGATACCCAAAATGAAAATATGTATGACAGAATTATGCGTCTTTAAAAAGTAAAAAAAAATGTTCGCATCAGTGTATCTTTTGAAACTAACTCTCCACGACCATTTCTATGGGAATCAAACGTCGAAACTCATATGCCAAAAGAAATATTTATTAAGAATACAAGTATCTAAATAAGGCTTCTAAGATTTGCAAATATTTAACAGCGTTCATCAGAAATAAATTCAACGCTGCTGGTTTGAAGTGCCGATAGTGTTTACTATCATTCGTAATGTGATTCTTAAGTATGATTTCCTGGACCTACTCGATTCCTTCCCAAACTACCAGTTTCCAGCTAAATAAGTATGACAGTAATAAATCTAGAGTGTAGCCGAAGCAAGTTTCCGCCGCAAGGAGTACTCGCAACATGGCCGGCCATATCCGTTTCCGGTTTGTGCTATAGTCTGTGGCACAATTATACTTTGTTTCACAACTTAGCTATCGGGCTTGGAAAATGTTTGCTCGCGGAATAATAGGATTATAGTGTTGGGAATGCTTTTATTAAAAGCAGAGGACCGTTTAAACACTCTGATTAGCTTGGTCTTTTTAATTAAGTAGCGATAGATACGGTAGACATGGGTATGTAATTTTTTATGATGTTCCCGATCAATATCGGTATTACCGGGGTAAAATAAGTTAACGTTTAACACTATATATAGTTCGTTGATGATAGAGGTACAGTAGACTTACTATTTTTATGTATTATTACAACTTATTTCTGTTTAAATAAAACACTTTAACGGTTTAAAACGCGATATATTAGTTAAACTTATTTGAAAATGATTTTTAACTTCGGCCCGACGTTTCGGATGCTTTGCAGCAGCCGTGGTCACGGGGAGACTAAAGTGGAGGATGTCTCAGACGTCAAAGTAAAGAATTGCTACGCTAGCGCCATCTTTCCGTCGAAGTTGGTATTTGGCGAAACTGGCCGGGTCCTTACAGAATTGACTAACGGTGTCTTCGCGTTTGCTGGTATGCTGTTTATTGGGATCCAGAGTTTTTAATATGGGATCCCAGGTGTTTGATAGTTTGAGGCCGTCCTCCCTATTGAAATTTCGGTGTTTTTTTGATTTCAATTGCTTCGCGTACCAATCTTGGAAAAAATCGACTCTCCTTTGCGAGGATTTTTGGTTGGTCAAAGCGAATGTAGTGATTGGGCCCTTCTGATAGTTTGGCATACCGCAGATTTGGAGAGACGTTTATGTTTTATATCCGCGACGTGTTCTTTAATTCTGTTTGAGATGCTACGCTTTGTTTGGCCGATGTAGGATAGGCCACAATCACAATCCAGTCTGTAAACGCCTGCATCTTGTAAAGGGATAGTACACTTGCTTGGTTTCAGGAATTGCTGAATCTTCTTGCGGCTTGAAAATTGTGTCAATAGAAGCTCGATTTAGGACTCTCTAATTCTATCTGTAACTCCCTTCACATATGGTAGGTAGGCGGGCTGACGTTTGACTGTGGGTGGCTTGTTCCTGTTCCTGGGATGCTGCGGAGGGACTCTCAGCTTGTTCTTGCATAGGACCTGCTTGACATGCTGTAACTCCTCATTTAAGTGGGCAGCATCACAGAGACGGCGGGCTCTCTGAAACAAAGATACTCCGACAGAACTAAGTTGGCTGGGGTGGTGATGTGAGTCCCCGCACAAATCCCTCTCCGTGGGGGTTTTTTTTTAAAAACCCCGGTATGCCCAATATTACCGTGTTCATCACGAATTACTAAAATGTCTAAGAAAGGTATGTGTTATTGTCCTCCTGTTCCATTGTAAACTTAATGTTATTGTGAATTGAGTTAAGGTGTGTAAGAAATGCAATACTTGTGCTTTGGGTAAGATGGTGAAGGTATCATCTACGTATCGCTTGTAAAGCTTAGGTTTAACCGGGGAAGAAGCAAGGGCTCTCTCCTCAAAGTCTTCCATAAAAATGTCAGCAACTAAGGGTGAAACTGGAGAACCCATGGCTACCCCATCTACCTGAACATAGAAATCCCCATTCCAAAGTAGGTACCCGGTTGTCAAGCAATGTTCTAAGATATCCGCATATTCTATAGGCATGTTGTGTTTAATAAGTTTGCTCTTAATAATTTTGATACAATCAGCTATAGGTAAGTTTGTAAAGAGTGATGTGATGTCAAAGCTTACCATAACCTCATTGTCCGCTACCTTTAGACCTTTAATAGTTTCTACAAACTGATACGAATCCCTGACGTGAGCATTTGTATTTCCCCTGAGGGGGGCAAGTGTTCTGGATAAGTGTTTTGCTAGTTTATAAGTGGGCGAATCTATTTGACTAACTATTGGACGTAAGGGATTGTTTAATTTATGAATTTTAGGTAACCCGTACATTTTAGGTGGCTTCGGGCAGGCTGTGATGAGATGTTTGGCGTCGAGGTTTAGAGTCGTTTTGTACTTGTTAATAAGTTCCGACGTCTTTTTCATTACTTTGGTTGTGGGGTCCTTTGCAACCTTGTTGTAAACCGCGTCGTCATCAAGTATTTCCGACATCTTTTGTTTATAGTCCGACGTATCCATCACGACCGTGGCGTTTCCCTTGTCAGCACGCAGTACTATAATATCTTCATTCGCTCTTAGTTGTTTGAGAGCAGTCGACTCCGCTAGGGAAAGATTGTGTTTAGGCGGCTTGCTGGAGCGTAGGATACAGGATATATCCTGCCGTATTGCTTCCGCATCTTCCTTAGGGATGACATTTTTGAAGATGCTTTCCTCGACGTAGCTGATTATCTCTTCGCAAGGTATTTTTCGCGGCGCCGGAGCAAAATTTAGTCCTTTGTTTAATACTTGAACGGTGTTTTCATCTAGATCATTCAATAAATACACAATTTATAAAAATAAACAGATTAAAAAAAAAAAATTTACAAAACTCACAGACAAAACTAACTTGTATAAACGTCATGACAATCAAAGTCAATGTCAAAATTTAGTTGTCAATCTCTCAAAAGTCAATTTAGATGAAAACACCGTTCAAGTATTAAACAAAGGACTAAATTTTGCTCCGGCGCCGCGAAAAATACCTTGCGAAGAGATAATCAGCTACGTCGAGGAAAGCATCTTCAAAAATGTCATCCCTAAGGAAGATGCGGAAGCAATACGGCAGGATATATCCTGTATCCTACGCTCCAGCAAGCCGCCTAAACACAATCTTTCCCTAGCGGAGTCGACTGCTCTCAAACAACTAAGAGCGAATGAAGATATTATAGTACTGCGTGCTGACAAGGGAAACGCCACGGTCGTGATGGATACGTCGGACTATAAACAAAAGATGTCGGAAATACTTGATGACGACGCGGTTTACAACAAGGTTGCAAAGGACCCCACAACCAAAGTAATGAAAAAGACGTCGGAACTTATTAACAAGTACAAAACGACTCTAAACCTCGACGCCAAACATCTCATCACAGCCTGCCCGAAGCCACCTAAAATGTACGGGTTACCTAAAATTCATAAATTAAACAATCCCTTACGTCCAATAGTTAGTCAAATAGATTCGCCCACTTATAAACTAGCAAAACACTTATCCAGAACACTTGCCCCCCTCAGGGGAAATACAAATGCTCACGTCAGGGATTCGTATCAGTTTGTAGAAACTATTAAAGGTCTAAAGGTAGCGGACAATGAGGTTATGGTAAGCTTTGACATCACATCACTCTTTACAAACTTACCTATAGCTGATTGTATCAAAATTATTAAGAGCAAACTTATTAAACACAACATGCCTATAGAATATGCGGATATCTTAGAACATTGCTTGACAACCGGGTACCTACTTTGGAATGGGGATTTCTATGTTCAGGTAGATGGGGTAGCCATGGGTTCTCCAGTTTCACCCTTAGTTGCTGACATTTTTATGGAAGACTTTGAGGAGAGAGCCCTTGCTTCTTCCCCGGTTAAACCTAAGCTTTACAAGCGATACGTAGATGATACCTTCACCATCTTACCCAAAGCACAAGTATCTGCATTTCTTACACACCTTAACTCAATTCACAATAACATTAAGTTTACAATGGAACAGGAGGACAATAACACACTACCTTTCTTAGACATTTTAGTAATTCGTGATGAACACGGTAATATTGGGCATACCGTCTTTAGAAAAACAACCCATACAGATAGGTATTTGAACGGTGACTCACATCACCACCCCAGCCAACTTAGTTCTGTCGGAGTATCTTTGTTTCAGAGAGCCCGCCGTCTCTGTGATGCTGCCCACTTAAATGAGGAGTTACAGCATGTCAAGCAGGTCCTATGCAAGAACAAGCTGAGAGTCCCTCCGCAGCATCCCAGGAACAGGAACAAGCCACCCACAGTCAAACGTCAGCCCGCCTACCTACCATATGTGAAGGGAGTTACAGATAGAATTAGCAGAGTCCTAAATCGAGCTTCTATTGACACAATTTTCAAGCCGCACAAGAAGATTCAGCAATTCCTGAAACCAAGCAAGTGTACTATCCCTTTACAAGATGCAGGCGTTTACAGACTGGATTGTGATTGTGGCCTATCCTACATCGGCCAAACAAAGCGTAGCATCTCAAACAGAATTAAAGAACACGTCGCGGATATAAAACATAAACGTCTCTCCAAATCTGCGGTATGCCAACACTCATCAGAAGGGCCCAATCACTACATTCGCTTTGACCAACCAAAAATCCTCGCAAAGGAGAGTCGATTTTTTCCAAGATTGGTACGCGAAGCAATTGAAATCAAAAAACACCGAAATTTCAATAGGGAGGACGGCCTCAAACTATCAAACACCTGGGATCCCATATTAAAAACTCTGGATCCCAATAAACAGCATACCAGCAAACGCGAAGACACCGTTAGTCAATTCTGTAAGGACCCGGCCAGTTTCGCCAAATACCAACTTCGACGGAACAGATGGCGCTAGCGTAGCAATTCTTTACTTTGACGTCTGAGACATCCTCCATCTTTAGTCTCCCCGTGACCACGGCTGCTGCAAAGCATCCGAAACGTCGGGCCGAAGTTAAAAATCATTTTCAAATAAGTTTAACTAATATATCGCGTTTTAAACCGTTAAAGTGTTTTATTTAAATGTGTACTACTCGCGTAAACTATAGACAGTATTTAACTTATTTCTGACTTGCTGTCTCAACCTTGGACAACAGATAGTTTAAGCAAGTATAAAAATTACTTACTCTAGCATGTTTACGAAGTTTGCAGTAATATTAGTTGCTTTGATTCCTGAATTTGAAACTTTATAGAATATTTCTTAAAGATGCTTAGAAAACCTATATTATATTAAGCTTTGAGTTACCTTTATTTATGAGTATTTACTTGTCACAACAATCAAAAGAGTGAATGGTTCGATTTTGCTACCCAAAGGAAATGGTTAAAAAAAGGCGTTTGTCGTAAATACTTTATTTTATATAAGGACAATACAGCATCTATAATCTACCACAAAGACCCTAGAAATACAGTCAGCAGATTACGTTATACAAATAAAGCAGTAGGTATAATATATTTTTAAACCGCTAGTCATGCTAACTGTACATTAGACTACGTATCGAATAAGCAAATCCTATACAAATACAATGAAAATAATTCTTAATTTACGATTAAATGCTAGTCATAAGCTTTGTTGTATACATTTTATTATATTACACTTAACTATATATTTTTAGCATAATTAATTATATAAACACAGTTTCAATGATTACATATTATATTATATTTAAATAACAGTAATTTAAACGTTTGACATAATATATTATTTATAATTATAACGTCAATATACAGAAATAAATGTAGAAAGAGACGACTATGTAAAGTTTAATACGTTATAGGTAAATAACGTTTTAAAATGGTCTTAAAGCTTTTTAGTTGTATGTATGAGGGTGGACGAAACGTGATACGTCGTTTATTTATTTACAAAACTATTTACAGAAACACACCACGCCTACTGTTAAAATATATGAGACATTACATTTCATGTATAGCTTGAAATATTAATTTAAACAAATTTTTGATGGGAAAATCAATACAAATACCATGCTAGCATATGTATGAACAAAAGTATGTTATATTTTGTTCCGGCATTATTTTTCTATATCTTCGTAATATGTATGCTATCTGTAATTGTCAAAAAACTCAATTAGAAATTAAACTGGCAATCCGTTTAAAAATAAATAGTTGGGCATTACCTACCCTACATTGATTATGTTTAAAGAAAAGTTAATTTTATTGTTTTAGTCACTATGGTGGTTTTTACATGATTATAAGATTGTTAAACTTAACACCGAATACTCAAACGTCAGTTATTAGTAATAACATAGACAAGTTCACGAAATTATACCAATCAAACCAACCATTTTTTTATATTCTCTCCGAGATTCGAACTTGTGCCTGTTCGCAAAAGACGAGGTTATTTCATTAATTGTTGTTAAACTAAACGATTATTTTTTATTTCAACTAAAAACACGATATAAAAACTAATGAAATAAGAACGAAATAAAATGTTCTTTTAGTTATACGAAAGTGGAGTAAAGTTTCTTGAAGAATCATTTAATGATTCCGTTGAAAAATAATTAAATTTCCTAAGTATTCGGCCGTTACAATCACTATTAACAGTTGGTAACAGATAACAATTATTTAATTGGGGGACAGCATTGCTAAGTCTTCGGTGCTTCTGTAGCGCATGTTGTGTTCGCGTGGCCATTGTGTTGCTATAACAAAAAAACGTTGAAGTTTAAACAAGTTACAACGAATAATGAAAAAGTTCGCCATATATCTTTATACATTAAAGCTCACATCTGTTTGGTCTAGTGGAACTAGCTCCCGAGTTACGTATTTGGGGTCGGGAGTTCGATCCAGAAGATGTGTAGATTTTACATTCTTTGTGATGTAGAAAATCATCACCGGAAAAAAATTGACATATCTGAGGCATCATGAAATTTATCAGCACGGAAAATACCCTTTTTTCTTTTATTCGGTTCCCAAATGTGGGATATATTGAGGGACACGAAATTTCACTAATGATTGTGCAGATTATTCAACCTATTATAAACAATTATTACAAGTCATTTACACAAACTACATAAGCAGATAGACAAGTGCGTTAACTACTGAGCATGTTTCAACACACTCTACAACTACACAGATTTGAAGAAATGTAAATGCTTCGACATCTATATTTAATTTAAAAATCGAAAATATTTTTTTTTTCAATTTATTTTCGATTTTTAAATTATATGTATAGTGCCTTCATGTGCAATAACATGTGAAAAATATTAATGTTTTCAAATCTATATTTAATTTTATAAATGCGAAAGTAATTCTGTCTGTCTGTCCGGCTTTAACTCCTAAACTACTGAACTGATTTAAATGAAATTTAGTACATAGATATTTTAGAGCCTGAGAAAGGACATAGAATTATAATGTCAAAAAAGGGTTGATTAGGGTTGAAAAAGGGGATGAAAGTTTGTATGGAAATTCGTGGTTTTTGAAGCTAGAACAATGAAACTTTCTTCTTTGGCGTTTGGGGAATAGGAGTGGGAGTGGAAGTGAGTGTTGCGGCAAAGTAGCACTTACAACATAGATTGACTGCCTTAAATGCGCCCTTGAATAAATTAATAAACAGCCTAAATAATTAAAAATTCTACCCCGAGTTCTAACCATAGACATACAATACTACAAAGTACTATTAGTATGATTACTAAAAAACTACGTGAAAACTTTGCAGCAACATCATAGCGCAACAATAAAATCACAGCAAGGGTCCAGTAATTAAAACATACAAAGCTAGACAGTATTAACAGGGCAACGAGCAACAAAATATTTTAATCACGGCAAATAATACGCGGCGGAACATGCCACCTGTACAGGCTGTACCTATTTTTTGTGACACATTTTCTTTGAAAACATCTTTCTTTTGCATGCAATGCTCTTTTTCGTTCGTGCCTTGCGGGAATAACGTGCTGTAATTAAATAACGAGTGTACAAGAGACGGGAGAATGTTCAAATAATCTCTACTCGTGGTCTTATACTTAATGTAAATGAGAGCAGACTCGGAGGTCCCTGGTTCGAAACCTGCTCGAGAAAATGTTAGACAACAGGTACTGTCTCGGTTATCGTCACTAGTTAAGCTATTACACGGTTTCCTGTATTGAAGTAAACCTTTGTCCAGGAGCAAGACTAAAATTATAGTGAAAATAAAACGGCTTGAAACTAATAATGATAATTAAACAAGTATATTAATAAAATAAAATAAAATGTAATTTAATCTCTTTGAAATTTAAAAAATTATTTAGATTTCTAAAAATGTTTGTTTGTCTGTTCGTCATGATTCTACAGAGTGCTTAAAAGAGCAACAATCAAAGTCTGGCTGCTTTAAATATAATAATACTAAAAACATTATATTTAAATAGTACATAAATCTTCTTGAAGATTTTTTTAATGTTAGAGGAGGACAGACATGGCATGGGGTTTACTTGATGGTAGCTGATATATCCCAGCCTATAGCATCTCACCAAGATGCGCTGTCGTCCTATTTGGCTTTGGATACAGACATTCCACCATTATCGTGCAATACAAAATACTATTAGTCAAAATATCGTGAGCATTAAACCTTGTGCGTCAGACATGCATAGTAAAAGATATAAGTAAGCTATTGATAAAATATACAGGATAGAATTTTTAATGACATTCCAATTAAAAAAAATGCATGTAAAAATGTTTTTGTCCTTAAAACATCCATATTTTATTAACACAGATATAATTTGTGTATGACTTGTCGCATAAAAGACGTCTACTACCAATGATGTTTAAAATCAAGATGCATGTGAAATTATAAAACATACGAGAGAGGTATTTTTACCTGTATAGTGCATATTCCGGTACATATCTGGGCAGTTGCTTGAAGTCTGAAAGAAAAATTGTGTCAGGAAAATCTTCAACGATAATTGAGAAAACTTAAGAGTTTCATAAACCAAAAAATATTAATGTATAGAAGTAATTAAGTCTATAATTCACTTTATAAATATATAACAGCATGATTTTATTATCCTTTAAAAAACAAAAATCTGAGAGACCGCTGCTGCTGCGACTGATTGGTGTAATGGTAGCAATGCATGGCTCATTATAAACGGGAATTGAGTTTGAAATTGAAACCGATGTAGGTAGGTCAATTAGTAGAGCAACAGCACGGAACGCTGACGATGCCGGTTCAAGTCCTGCCCGAGTCGAATTTTTTCAATTTATTTTCGATTTTTAAATAACTTTAACGACTTTATCTGGAAAAATAGATATTAAATGTGTGTTAAATCCTTGGCACACGATTTAAACATGTTCACAGATAAAGCCTCGAAGTTTAATCGCGTTCCGGTTTCAGTCTTTGGATTTCCGAATATCCAACGTCAATATAAGTCGCAGTATCTTGCGTAGATTTTATTAAGCTTTTCTGTCCTCCTCTATCACGAAAAAAGACTTCCAATGCTTCCATTAATTTGATTTTGTGCATTTATAGGAGCACGTTTACAAATAATCCGCCGTCTCACAGCAGACCGCAGGGTGCTAAGTTAATTAATTAAGGTTTGAGCTTCGCTTGTAATTATATTTCACGCCTTGGCTACGACATGGCTTTTAGAGCTGAGGATCTCCGCTATTTATTGCCTCGACATTTCTATAATTATTTGTCAGGAAACGGCTTAGGCGTCTTTAGCGTTTTCCATTTAATTATTTCTGATATATACTTATACTAGCTGTGACCGCGACTTCGTCCGCGTAGAATAGTTATTTTGGGCATCATAGTATTAATTTTTCCAAACAACCTCTTAAATAGCTGGTCTATCCAACAACAAACAAACTAACTCTTCAGTTTTATAATTTATAGTATAGATACAGAATAAATGGTGAATATGTGGACTAATTTATTAGTTAAACTCAATTACAATTTATTTAAACCATGTTTTACACCGTCAGAAGTATTTTATTTTACTCGCGTAAGCTTCAGATAGTATTTATCCAAGTTTCTATCAAAAATAGAGGATAAAATCACTTCCAAAAGTCTAGAAGTATAGAATAAAAAACTTAATTATATATTAAACTTTTAAAACTTATGTGAATCTAAACTGCTCGATTGTAATGAGAAGCAAGTTTTATTATTGCACTTCTATTATAAGTAGGCAACTAGAACTGAGTTACGACTCATAATAAAGGAGAATAAATACGAAACTCGAGCAATTTGCGCCAGGTGATGATAAAGATCGGGAAGTTTCAGGTATCATCTATCTTAACTTGCCTAGCAACAGAAGGATGGCTCGAAACCACTGTACAGCTTACAGAAATACGTTACACAAGGCAAGTGTGTTGCCATATTCTTATTTTAAAAATTACAATTTCAATGGTCTAAAAGGTGAAATGCAGTATTAAATAACTTTTAAATACGACCCAAAGTTCTTGATGCTTTTCAGCAGCCGTTCTGACGATGGGTGTTCCTATCATCACCAATTTGTTATCTCGGGTTATAAATCGTCAAACCAAAAGTAAAAGTAAAACTTATTTGCTACTTTTAAAGTTTATTTTAAGCTAATTTATTGCTTAACGCGTTACGTCTCTTCTATCTCTTGTACATGGACTTATCAATATTAGTTACCGCTTTCATTCGCCTATATCTTAGGCTGTTGCAATGTAAGTTTGTCACTAAATTATAAATTTGAGCTTATATTTTACAGTTTTTTTAGGATAAATAAAGACAGACGAGTATGTTTAAATAAAACACTTTAACGGTTTAAAACGCGATATATTAGTTAAACTTATTTGAAACTGATTTTTAACTTCGGCCCGACGTTTCGGATGCTTTGCAGCAGCCGTGGTCACGAGGAGACTAAAGATGGAGGATGTCTCTGACGAAGTTAAAAATCAGTTTCATATACGTTAAACCAGTATATCGCGTTTTAAACAGTCAAAGTGTTTTATTAAAATGTGTACTACTCGCGAAAACTATAGACAGTATTTAATCAGACGAGTATGTTTCAGAAAAATTGATTAGTAAAGTGTTGGAACCGGGGGTCGAACCCACGAAGATTCACACATTGCTACCATTAGACCAACGAGCCTATCGACATAAGGTACTGTGCCATTAGTAATATCGGTATATTTTTCATCTTTTGAAGTGAATTGAATTGAAATAATACATACCGGTAGTCCCTGCTTGTTGAAGTTGATGTTCGTTCTGACAGTCCTATGGTGCAGGGGTTGAACGGGGCGTGCGTTGTTTCCAAGTGGCGCTTTAGGAGTCAACTGGGATCCTTGCATCAGACGACGTATTGCGTACATCTGGTGGAAATCAAAGTGTATGTTCAATAACCTATACTAATATTATAAAGATGAAGAAATTGCTTGTTCGTTTCAACTTGCTATTAGGAACTGATAGTGGGAATTGAAAAATTGTTAGTTGAACTATTTATCGAGGAAGGCTAGGCTGTTAAAAATCAGGCTCCAAGTAATAAGAGCTAAGAAACAGTGGGAGATGTGGAAAAAAGGAAGGAAGTAAACGGTTATGAATATTCAAAAATTGGTACAAAATAATTATTGTTCAAAAATAATCTAAAAAAAAGTTCTCGACAGAATTTACGCTATCTTTTAAGATTAAATTTTAACCAGCTCTTCAGGTTTTACATCTTCTTGTTCACTACGATTGTTTAGCAATCCAAACAAAGACAAGTGTTTCCGTTATAGAAAGTGTAGTGTATGTCTATAACTTTTATAACAAAAGTAAGCAATTACCATTTTAAATATTAATTAATTTATTACGTTTAATATTAATTTAATTACTAAAGAATAAGAAATTATATGAACTAGAAATATAATTGTATATACAAACCTCTTGCTTTGATATATAAATTGGTTTATTGAATATAATCCACACAGCTGTCTCCCAGCATCCAGGATGTGTGGTGGACCCTTCGTATGTGAGATATTGCTGTGTATTTGGCAATAGTGAACTGAGAGGTAAATGCTTTATTGGATATGAACTACCTGCAAAAAACAATAACGTTTAAACAAACAAATGAGTTTCTTGTGAACACAATTTTCGTACTATAAGAAAATTTTTAATACATTAAAAATTACACAAATATTTATTTTATTCAGGTAAACATTTTTTTATTTACAAAATTATTTCAAATTTATCAAATAAAAATAACTTTAAATAATATTCTGTTAACTGTTTAAAACGAGAAAAGTATTTTATTTTGAAGTTGCGGATGCGTGACAGCCGTCGTCACCGGGGGCTGAATAATCCTTACGTCTAAGTCAAATGTAGTTGATTATTTATAAATGTTTTTTACCTCTAAACATAACTTTATTAAAAGCACTTGTAATAAGCCTTAATTCCTTATTAGTTGGCTCCCCAATCTGAAAACACAAATGCATTTAGAAAAACTTAAAAAAATGTATGTGTAATACTAATATTCTTTGGTAGGAGGTGTACAACCCATTTTTGTTCGTGAGGTGTACGGTTCGATCCCCGATCGTGCTAGTACATCCACGTCTTATTCTCCGATTAAAACGTCATAAGAAAACCAACATATTCTAAAATCAAACATCCGAGACCGCGTGTCTAAGACCCTAAGTCCCACTTTAAGACTGTTAAAGAATGTTAAAGAAATAATGATAATGATGTTACCTGAACCATTAATGAAATTCCTACAACTCCTTGTGACTTGTGTTGAGCTTCAGACATATTATGATACAGTTCTTTATTGAACCCATACAATTGAATCTGTAAATAAAAATGTAATTAATGCAAATCCCTTTTATGTTTAAACAAAACACATTTGACGGTTTTAAAAGTAATACATTCGATTATTGATTTTTATTTTAGTTTTACTTCGGATATTCTTTTTATCTTTATATTTTTAATGAACAGGGAAATATAAATCAACATGGGTAAATATCATGTGTTATATAACCAACACTAGTTTGGCATGAGCGTGGTCGGTGTGAATCCCAGCCGTGGGAACGGGTAAGAGCTTTTTTGAAAAAATCTATAGATATAACAACTTTTATCTCATAGTTCATTAAACACATAATGGTTTCCAGACGTTGTATGCAAAATTTTAAGCGATTGTTTAAAGTTGTAAAGGACTAGAAGTTTGTCCTCGGAGAGCAATAACCACCTGATAACGATAACTTTGAGGTGTTAATTTGCGACCGAGCTGATTAACTTCGCTTAGATAAAATTGAACGCGAAATTATAATGGCAGTTTCATTTTGTCTTCTTTTACTTTTTAAAGCATTTAATCATATTGGTTCCTGAATAATGATTTAAGGTTTTCTTTCAAAATTGTCTAATTTGTTTTATTATTTTTTAATTTGGTTTCATGTGAAGCATTTTTTTAAATTTATATCTTAGGTACTATGTTAATATTATAAGAGACAGCGCTGTTTAGTTTTATAAAGAAACAAATAATAAATATCCCCAACTTAAACGTTAATAAGCATAATTTTCTGCAACAGCCAGTAAAATTGGTTTACCTCCCCAGGAAATGTGTGATGGTCAATCTGGTGTTCAGATCCCCTATTATCCTCCAGTCCATAGTGGAAGTATATCTCCTCGAACTGATATCGATAAGAGAGGGGACCTCCGCTTATATTGACCTGGTGTTTGGAGTCCTTCTCCACCCGAAATACAAGAGATTGCCCTGTGTTTTGTAGGACACCGCTTACCTGTTGACAATTAAATATTATTATAAAACTATATGTTCACATAACAACTAATAATTTATCTACTAACGCTTTTGTTAACTAACTGCAATTTTATTATTTCAGAAAGTTGGATTGTAAATACCTCTATAAAGTTTAAAGGCGCTAATCTCACTGAAACTATTCGTTCGAATAAAAAAATTGGAGCTTAATATTTTAAGCTATACAACATCATGCTGCGACCAATAGAAGCGTGGAAATAGTAGTAAATGTGATAAAAACGGGGAAAACTTTTTTCCTTTGGGGGCTTCCGTTGTTTTTGGAAAAAAAAGAAAAATTTTTTTCCTATATTCTATATTATTATTTTTTTTTTTTTTCAACTTTTGAAAAAATTTTTTTTTTTTTTTTTACCCCCCCCCAAATTTTCAGCCCCGAGTTTTTTTTTTTTTTTTTTTTTTTTTTTTTCCCCCCCCTTTTTTTTTTTTTTTTTTTTAATTTTTTTTTTTTTTTTTTTTTTTCCCCCCCCTTTCCCCGGGGGGGGGGGGTTTTTTTTTTTTTTTTTTTTTTTTTTTTTTTTTTTTTTTTTTTTTTTTTTTTTTTTTTTTTTTTTTTTTTTTTTGCGTTAAGACTAATTTTTACCTGACGACAACAAAGCCATTTGTTTATTTTTTATTTTTAACCTAAACTCGATTTTTTCATTTCAGTTTAATTAATAAATTAAAAATCTAACAGCAGAAACTCTATGCGTAATGAATGAGGGAACTAACTAGTGGTTTAGTTTCAATCAATCAATCGGTCACACCTTGATTAAAACCTGGCAAACGCACGCTTTGGCTTAAGATGAGTTATTGCTTGTTAACACGCGAACGCCAGTCATTTGTTTCCACCTGGATGACTTTTCGTTATGAAAATAAGGAGATAAGGAGTTCATTTCACGTTGTTGAAAAGGAAAATAAAAGAAATCCTCAAATAAACTGATTGAAACGCGATTTATTGATATATGTTAATTAGTACTCTCTGCTTTGTTTTTATATGACGTGACGTCCTTTCTTCTTTTTCTATAGGGTATGTGACACACATATTTATGTATTATGTGTCACTGATCGATTTTTTTTTCATAGACAAGACAAATTGGGCTTCTTGGTTCTGCCTGGCCCAAACTTATTATTTATGTTGTCCAGAGATTCGATTACAATGCTATGGTTTCACCGTAGTGGGACTCTCCACGTCACAAATGCCAAACGTGGGCGTGCAAACATACTATCAGTTAAAATAAGGATTCGAACCCAAATCTTATGCGGTTAATGCATCTAGTTTAATTGAGTCTTCTAAGCTTTAATTAGCGATAAGTCATAGTGAATTTTAAAATTAAAGAAAAATTCAAACTTCAACAAAGTTTGAAATAAGAATTTAGTTATATATTGACAATGGCAAGAAATCGAAACTTTATAAAGCTGTATTTTGAGTACTAGGACAAATGGATACTACATTTGTTAGACTACCCGCTTTTTATCAAGTATTTAATTATTAAAGGAATATTGTGACAACCCATTTATAGGGATCCATTTATGCAATTACTAATATACAAATAGAAGTCAAAGGCTTTATAATATGTATTCAAGGTGGGGTGTACGTAAGAGAATAATTCATATGCACTGAATTACGGCGGTAATTCCATGCTAATGCATGCGAAGTGCGATATGCTATCTAGCACGCTATCACGATTCACGACGCGTTTTTGTGCCAGCACTAAATTTTAACCTTCAACTGTCCCTTTTATATATATTGTTATATGTTACCTTGACTTAGGAATTTTTTTAAAAAATTGGTGCATATAGGATTTATCATTTAAATGAAGTTGTATCTGAGAACTATCAAAGAGTTAAGGATACTAGCGCAAGAGGCGAATATCTAAAGAATATTAAAGTGCTCATATTACAGAGCAGCGATACACTATCGGTCTTAAGTTCAAACCGGCTAGTGTAATCGTAGAATTTAAATTTTAAAACAAACGATACAAATAATAACATTTTTATTTTTATAGTACATCTGTGTGACTCGACTGCCTACGATGATGCATGGTTGGAATTTCGTTAAGCGCAGAAGTCCTAGGTTCGGGTTCCGGAAAATATAATGAACAGTCTCTTTCTGAAATGCTACTTTAAGTTTAAAAAATCAACGATACATAATTTAAAAAAAGGAAACATGTTGGCTTTTCGTTTTTATGTATTGCTATAAAATGTGTGTAATTTTCGTAAATGTCAAATCCAACCCATAACTAAACTAGCGCATAAAAACATAATCTGTAGAGCTCGTGCGATTTGCATATGTTGCTTAAACATCGACGCTTTTGTTATCAAATAGAATAGCGAATTTCAAATGTAAGAAGCAATGTACTTGGTGCTTAAATTCAGGCTCAGTTGACTTAACAACGTTTGGGTGGATTACTGGCCATTCCTATGTTAATTTCAAACATTTTGCGATTATCGGGTTACGAGTGAGGGTTGCGCTAAACAATGAATAAACATACGATAGTTTATCGCGGCCTTTTTTGTTTCCTTTATGGGGATTTATACTAATTTTACATAGAAAATTGCTGTTAGCTTTCCGGCGAAGGTAGTAGATAACTTTTATTACTGTATTTAATATTCAATTGGAATAGATATTCACCAATCTGCTTGGGAGAAAAGGAGATTAATTTTGCTGAAATAATTTTATAATGGTGGCTTATTCAAAAAATTCAGGTTCAATGACCTCTGTTTTAAACATAATCATGATATGATTAAAAATGGATTTACAAAGTCTAGGCTAAATAAATTTTAGGTTTATATCAATATCACTGAGGACTTGAGAATGTGGCAAAATTTTATAAAAGTAATTAAAATAACGATTTGAAAGACTTTACTGAAAAATATTGAATAATTTTTTTTTATATAATTCTGTATTCTATAGAAATATTCTTTGTTATTCATATATTTCATACTCACTTTATGTTTGTCAAACTGTACATCTCTTAACCAAGGATCGAAAAGCAATTTGTCTGGTTCTATGTTGATGGGACTCTGCCGTCTTCCCTTATTGCACATGCTCCATTGGGGATTAATCAGACCCCAAAAACCTGGACCTGCGAAGATAAATGGATTCTTAAATATGTCTCGATCTACGTTACGAGTAGGTGGGTAGATATGTTATATTATAAGCAACTGTTACCAAGTAAATATTTCTTCTTAAATTACGAACTTATGTTACTTTTGAATATGTATATATAAAAGAAAATGTAATCATGTCGTATAAGATTAGTCCATAAATTATTCACACTTCAGTATTCATTTGAATGAATTTAGAAAAATCAGTAAGATCGTGCCAAAAAGAACGCTATAGCCGTGGTGTTCGACTTAAAATAAACTTTTAACGGTTCAAAATAAGATGACGTGAGAGAGCCATCTTTCTCCTGATAATGGCGTCCGCTCTTGATGGCGAAACGTCGAGAACCTCTTCTCACTCACGTCGGCCGAACAACCCGTAAAAAAAACAATGTGAAGAAATATATTATTATTTAACTCTTTTATCCATCGTCTTCAGTGCATCCTTGGTAACAGAGGGACTAAAGATGGATGATATCCGTTATGTTCGGAAGCAGATTTCACTTTGATATTTGTAATTATTTCGCGTCTTAGACCAGTAAAAGCGGGTATTTTAAAGTACAAATTTCCACATATACGACCTAGATAAGAAATCTTACACCTTTTAATGACTTTAATACTCACTTTTTAGGGGCCAGTTATTTTTTGGCTAATGTATACTGCATACATTAACTAAAGATAGCCAAAAAAACCGTAACAAATGCGGTTAATGACCGTTCAGGGTAATGACTTCCGAATCCCGGGTATACCCTAATGCTACATTAAACACGGCTCAATGCACTGGGATAGGAATTTTGCTATTCAACGATATCGGGAAATAGTGACTATTCAATGTCCATTTGAATAACGGTGACTGTACTATAGACCATAGCTTTTACTGAAATATAGGATTTAATTTAGAACGGGTATAAACAGCGTCTAAGTTCTATTTTATAACTGCGACGTGATCTTTCAGACGCTTTATAGCCATTGATCAACGATAAAAAAGTTGAAAGTGTTTTAAAGAATATGTAACACTCCTAATGGCTATATGACTTATACTTAAGTACTAAATATTAGGATTAACGTTTTCTAGGTTCGATATATTTTAAACACCTTTATCTTATTACAGATACGGACTTCTGATTTTTCTAAAGAAATATGTCAATAGATATGATCGTTATATTTATCTAGATTTCTCATTATTATTATAGCCGGTCGTGAAAATGATATGACATTTGGATTCTATAAGGGTATTTAAAAAAGCGAAATTGATGACATGCGCGGGATTAGAATTCATTACAACAATCAATTGATTGCAGTTTAAGAAATTATCAAAATTCAATTTTAAAATTCGATTTTTAACAATCTAAAAGATTACACGAGTAGTGCATATTTAAATAACAAACGACTTAAAACAAACGTAACGCTTATTTACAATGTATTTGAACTGTGGCCTGACGTTTTGGATTCCTATAAGTAGTACGTACATTAAATTGTAAATAATTTAACTAATATATTTCGCATTTTAAACCGTTAAAATTGTTTTATTTTAATGTGTTAAAGCTCTCATTATATAAGTCAAAATTATAGGTGTACATATCCATAGAACATGAATTTTCATTCACATAAAAATTCAACAAACACAAAATTAAGGCAGAGCCCGTAAATAATTCAAACAATTCCATCGAATAAAGTATTGGGCGTGACTGTCATTAAGATCTTATCAGTTATCATTACTTTTATCACGCGCGTCGTTATATGTGATATTGTCCTTTCTTATTGCTATGACCTTTTTGTGTAATTCTCGAAATTGAGATGTTTCTTTATAAACGTTTTTATTATTTTACGAGTAAATTAAGTAATTACATATTTAGCAGTTCTTACGCTGCTTTAAACAAAGAGTATATAACATAATATGTCGAATGAGAAAATTTGTATTTAAGATTAGATTTTCAGTTTCAAAATACTTCATACTTTTTAATTACTGTTTTTACTTCTGGCAGGCATTTGTATCATGTTGTGTGTGGATATAATTACTTAAAAATCTTATTTAAAAAATGCATACTATCAACATAGCCTTAAATAACCATTCCTCGCATGCCTATCAGTACTGGACGAGCTTTCAGATCTGCTACAAAACTACGGCGCTACGGCGTAGCGGCATAGTTTCGTAGCTGTAGGCGTGCCTTTAGACCTTTGTATGATGTAAATTTTGTATGTAGTTTACTTAAGCGGTACACATTTAAATGAAACACTTTGAAATTATGTCCCACCGTGACCATGGCTGCTGCAAAGCATCCGTAACGTCGGGCCGTAATTACAATAAATTGTATATAAGGTAACTACAATATCTCGCGTTTTTAACCATTAAAAGATTGACGTAGCTATCCAAATACGGATACGTTTCTGTTAGTTAGTTATATATGCATTTAAAAATAAATCTCACCTGATATGCCATCGTATGTCCACCATTCTTCCCAGCTGCCAGATATATCTGAAAGATATGGGTTGTATCAATCTCATATATCTAAGGTTAAAATTGTATATATATAGGTGTATTGTTTATTATTTAGTCTTATTCGAAATAAAAATCTATTCAATTATGTTTATTGGGTAGTTAATCTCTTCGGCTAGGCAATGAACACTACAAAGGCGTTTCTTTTTGTGTATATATTTTTTTTTAAATGGATCGTCATGTCTCATTGGATAATTCCGATTGTCTCATGGAGGTAGATAAAAGTTTTAGTTCTTATACGTACCTCTGACATTGATGAATACGATGGCAAAGATGAGCAACCATTGGCTCATCGTGCTTCTGAAGGTCACGCTTCACTACACATTTGTAGTACCTGGAACGAAACAAACTTTGATATTTTTCACCTGATGCATTTAAAATCAGCAGCAACAGGATTCCGTGCTGTTGCTCTAATAAAATGCGCCACGGTGCCCTAGCTTGAACACAGAAGCTTAATTGATTAGAGTACCTTAGAAAACTGGGTTCTAATTCTTATAATTGCATATAATTGGTGTAATAATTAACAACTCAAATAAATATTGTCTAAAATGGGGCGGTAAATAATGAATTATGCTAAGAACTAAAGAAAACTGTTAAGAAGGTTTAAATTAGTAAAGTTGCGAGGCTTTCAAGGTAGATAAATATTAGCGAGTTGGTAATCGGGGGCAGGCACGCGAAGCTTGTTTATGTAACGGCATATCTATTAGAATGCCTGTAAACAGGCATTTATACAAGACATTGATCTTGGACTGTAATTTGTGTATACTGCTCTCCTTCATGATCGATGCTACAAGAAGATATTTCTTCTGGTTGTCATTAACATCGGTAAAGGACGGAAAATTTGTATCCATCGATTTCCGTTTAAAATATTTCTTGCCGCATGTGTCTTATGAATAAAAGCAATTACAAAAGTTTACAATTAATTTTACATGAAAACTATTATTTAGTAACTTTATGATTGTAATAATAAGGTTATAAAAATGTACGTCATTCGTGTACATATTTTTTTTAATATACCGTTTAAAATTGCCAACATCTAATTTTTTCATTTCATTTGATCGTATTTGACATTAGTAATCACAGGTACTTGTATTTAATGATGAATTTCTCACAATAATAATATACTGCACACCAATATGTAGTCAATTATAGGGACTAACTAAAGAAATAACAGATCTGTGTTCCCACAACTTATCTAAGGAAATCCGATTACAAACCCAGCTTTATCTGAAGTACAAGAACAGTAATTAGGGATCATTACAGTTATCTCAAGACGGTGGCGGTCAAAGCATCCAGATAGACCTTTTTGAGGTTTACGAGAATTGCTGCTCTATCAATGTTATCTTACAAGAGGCTTTTCCTTGTATTCTTACGCTAGAAAGTACCGAGTTGATAAGATTATTTAAAAAAAAAAATTTATTTGGCCTTGTCTATGCTGACTGTTATTTTTTTATGATAGAGGAGAATGGAAGGTAAATAACCCCAGCGTTACATATATCAAGATGGCCTATTTATCTGTACAGGTTTTTTTTTACGGTCGCGGTGGTTTGTGGACTGACTTACGACATTCCTACCTCGCATTTCCCAAAATTCCGAGACTAATTCCAACATGTTTCAGAAAAAATAATTCAAACCTTGACTTAGTTCATATTAATTATAGCTAAAAATTGATTTCTACTAACAGGTCCGTAACATGGGCAAAAGCTTTAAAATAGGAAAAGTACGAAGCCTCTTTTTCCACGAGCGAAATAAGGGTAGGTAGTGTACAATAATCAAGTTGTGTACCCGGGCTTATCAAAATAATGTATTATAAAAAAATGCCAAACAACTCGCACTTTAACGTTAAAAAAAAAACATAATCTACACAGCAATTATTGATAGTTATAAATTAATAATGTAGTAAAATAGTTACATATCCTCTTTAATATCGTCTTAAAAATATACTAGTATGTTGATAGTTATCGCTTGACGTTTTTAAAATTGCTAGAAATAGACGAATTCCATAGAAATACTTCAAAAAGGTAGCAAATAACCTAATGGTACAAGTTCGAGCCACAAAGAGATGCAGTGTTAAAGCGACTCAAAGCAGTTTATCAATAATTTTGGCTCCCCTTACGCCGGCAGACTGGCGGGCGCCAAACGGAACTGTGTCTTTTAGGGTGGTCGTCTGTTTATTTTCTTAACTATAACGGACTTGTGAAAATGTATCGGGGAGCTTTTGAATCGATAAATTGTATTTGGGAAGGTCTAGGCGAAAAAGAATATATTTTTATAATAAAAAAGTTATGTACATAATTACAGTTTAATGTTATCAAAATTAAAAACAAATCAAAGGAGAGCATTGTTTTTTCTTTTAATTGTCATATTATGTAATTCAGTATTATAAAATTCTACAGCTTAGCGTCAGCTAAATATTTTAATCTGCCAATCACACAGTTTTGTTTTTGTATAAACCAAATATGAAATATTTAAGGACGTCCAATATGATATAAATGATTTTACCGAAAATGTGGGATAAAAATCTATGAAATTCATACATCTGGCAGCACTCAAAGCAAATAAGCTCTAAAGATGTTACCAGACATAACGTCTAGTCATACTGGCGCCGTACCCCAGCCCTCCTTCCTCTGCGGAAACGCTGACATTCTTGCAATGTAACATTGTTCTCAATAAAACAATATTAAAGACATAATATGAATAGTACTGGAAAATGTACCGTGAAATTCTTATGAAGTTTCTTGTTTAAACGTAACAAAAATGGAAGAATATTCCTTATGTCATAACATTTGCTCAAGACGCAATATTTATTAAGACAGGTTTAATGTTAAAACTAAACAAATAGTTCTACGTCTAATATATAACGTATTTTAATGGGTTTTATTTAAATACGTTAAGTATTAAGATTGAAGTAAAGTGAATTTCATTAATATTATTATGTAAAAATAAGTTTTATAAGCCATTTCCAGCTCTCTTACAACAATTATGATAATGACAAAATTGTTAGTCTCCCGTTCAACATCCGAAACGTCGGGCCGAAGTTAAAAATCAACTTCAAATAAGTTTAACTAATATATCGTGTTTAAACCGTTAAAGTGTTTTATTTAAATGTGTACAACTCGCGTAAACTATAGACAGTATAAAATTGTTTTGATTACAGATTTTTAATGATCGTAAAATGAATAGTACAATTATACGCATTGGAACACGACATCGATTGGAATAATGAACCAACATTGACATTTTTCCAAACAATCCAACACATTTGTTGGTTCTACGTCGGTTCATACGAGTGATGGTACGGTATCGGTTTCCTATACGAAACACAAATAAAATTTACAGGCTGCCTGTCACACCGTATCTTGAAATTATACGAATTCTTTTCCACATTATGTGAATTAATATGTAATTGAATATAGAACAATAGAATAAGAAAGACTTTAGTTACTTCAGGCTTATTTTCTATTTATAAGTTTCAGATAATTGTCTACATTATAACACATTTGAGCTTACAATTTTACGTGGATTGAAAAGCAATGTAGCCATTTTCAACAGCCTAATTAGACAAACTAATATTGGTTAAAATCGAATCGCAAAAATTGCATACACCTAAAACCCCACTCACATGCGCGGTCGACCTATTTAGGGTTTGCATATTCGGAAATCCACAGATTGAAACTGAAACGCAATTAAAATTCACGTCTTTTCATCTATGGACGGTGGTCGTGCCCCGGACAGAATTTCGATATTCCTACCAACCATTTAATATCCAGATGTCCAGACGATGTCCAACGTGTTTCAGAAAAATTATAAATGGAAGAATGGTGGGGATCGAATCCACGACCCGGTGATAATTAGCCATACATTGTTACCATTAGAGCAACGAGGCCATCAAAGGTTTAAGTATTTAAAATAAATAAAAAAAAAATATACTTTATTCCCTGTAAAATTATAAAAATTATTTAGATTTGTCAAAAAAAACAATATGTTTGTCTGTCCGTTCGTCGTGATTCTACAGAGTGTTCAAAAGAACAACATAACCGAGAAGAACACCCCAGAAACTCAGTTTTTCAACATTCTTACAAACTAATACATTTTAGTGAATTTAATGACCTAAGGAGCAATTCATGTCACTATCAGGCAGCCCCTGTCATTAAAGAAGTCTTTTAAACAATAATACGCCTTTTGAGACAATCTGAATTTTACGACTTTTTTGAACTTATTTATTGATAAATTTGAAACCTCAACTGGCAATGTATTATAATATATTTTATAATTGCCTACGAATACATTGCCCGCAAATTAATGCAGTTTTAAATGTGTAATACTACCACTGATAGCTACGATAGGACGTCGTATACGTTGTAACAGGCAGCCTATTGCAGTAACAAGTAGCGAGTTAATTTAGTTGAGTGGATTTCCCCGTGCATTGTCATCGCTTGTTTATCGCCCGCCCGGTCCCAAAGACCGACTTAATGGTATTAAACTTCACATTATTGCTGTCTCCCATGTTCGATTTATTTTTCATATTGGAAATTGGAAAACACATTAAAATTATAAGCCTTTGCTTGTACTTCAATCATATTATAATGGTATATCATAAGTCAATGAGTAATTTGTGTTTTTTTTTAATGCTAGCAAATTCAATCTGTATCTATACTAATATATAAAGCTGAAGAGTTTGTTTGTTTCAACGCGCTAATTCCAGGAACTACGGGTTCGAATTATTTTTTTTTTTTGTGTTGGTTAGAGCATTTATCGAAAAAGTTTATAAAACATCGCGCTGTGACTTATAGAAGCGAAGATACAGCGGGAAATGTGAACAAAAAGGGGGAAAATTTTCATCTCTGTAGGCGTCAGATGCGTACGTTGCGAAAACGGTTCAAGATACCTAAAAAATGATAAAAATGATTCTTCTTTAAATGATCTAAAAAAAGTCCACGACGCTATATGTATATCTTTTATGATTAACTTGCAAGAACGACGGGAAGGGATGCGATCGACGTCATCGTTAACAGCCTAAGTTTATAAAGGTGACGGGGTTTGCAAAAACTAATTTGGATGCCCAAAATAACGATTCTCGCGGACGAAGCTGCACAGCTAGTGATTAATAGTTACTACAGATAGTCCACTCGATGGTAGGTAAACACTCACGCCATATCTAAAGAAGATGCGTAGTCGACTTATTAGCAAATAATATTACACCAACGAGCCCGACAATCGAAAAATTTGTCAAAGTCAAAATGTAAATAGGCAATGCAATATTGCTTTAATGTATGGTTAATAATAAACGAATTGTGCGTTTGATCCCCACCAGGTCTAACATGTCTCTGAAATATTTTTAACCTTGTTTGGAAATCTGCATATTAAATATTAATGGTTTATAAGAATGAAGGCGAGTTTATTGCCAGTTCTTCTCGTTCGTTCTACGCCCTTGATTTGAGAACTGGTAGTAAATGTAAAGTTAGATTCTATAATTATTTTGTGACGTTCATAAGTGTACATAGTTACCTACATGAATAAATGATTTTTGATTTTGACTTTGACATTGAAATGCCGTTTGATTCACGAACAGATGAAGCCGTGAAATTTAGTCGCATTTCAATTGCAGTCTGTGGATTTCCAAATATCCGAACCAAAATATATCGATAGCGTACCTCGTTGAGATCAAACTTATACATATCTTTTATAAAGTGTTCGACCGAAGATCAATATTAGGCAAAAACTTAGTCAAAGAATCGGTTTATGGTTTGACATTAGGTTTGTTATAGAAATTACAAACGGTTGATTTACTTAACCATTGTTGTAATCTATTGTTATCATAAAGCTGTACTTCCATTATGGACAAATTTAATATTGTAATGTGAAAATTCTCAGCGCTTGAATGTGCGAAATTTATCGCTTCCCCGAATATTTTTACGCGCATTAAGGTCTTCGTTAAACGATGTGTCATCCGGTTAAGACCGCAGTTTAATTTCCTACATTGCGACGAGCTCGTTTGATAGAATGTTTATAAAACATTCTAACATAATGTTGGTAAACCGTACTCGAGTAAGTTTTTAGTTTACGCGAGTTGAAAATTAAATAAAACATTTATAACGGTTTGAACAGCGAAATGTTCCGAATAGCCGAAGACAATATAGTCGGCAGCTCATCTTGTTGAGTTGTTACGGGGTTTTAATATAATAATGATCCCTAAGCGTGTGACCCCATGACTACAGCTGTATTCTGCTCAAGTACTTTATCTGACCAAACTTTTAGTGACTCAGTTATAAATTTTAACTTGCATTACGGGGGAACAGTTTGATAACGTATTATCCACCTGACAACTGATTGACTGAGCGTAAAAACGTCTGACCATGCAAGACACAGAAATATATTTGCCTAATTTCCCCCCACAGAGGCAATATGATATTTTATTTGTGTAAAGTAACTAATATTTAAAGATATATCGCCAACAGCGAAGGTAGTATTGCTTTTAAAAAGCTATATAGCGCAAGTTACAAACAAATGGTATGCAAATAACTGCAATATTACATGTTTATCCTTCCAGTAAGACGGATGGCACATTTAAAATGACAGAACTAGGACAAATAATAAACTTCACGAGTATGTGGACAAATACAAAAGTTTAACATGTTTAAACTCAACATCTTTATAAAAGTATGTAAAATATAACATTATTCTATTGACAGGTATGTGCTTTAAGTTTTTGCTGATCTATAAAGCATTATTATATATTGTATACTGTCTGTAGAGTACGCGAGTAGTACACATCTCACACAGCAGCCGACACGTCGGGCCGTAGTAAAAGATAATTTCAAACAAGTTTAAGTAAAATATATCGCGTTTTAAACCGTTAAAGTGTTCTATTTAAAAGTAAATGTATTTCCTTTTTGTAACAAACAAGAAGATTATTGAGTACCACAGACAAAGATTTAAGCATTAACTTATATCATAAATATAGTCTAATTTTATCGATTATAATAATAAATTTAAAAAATATTTTTAATAAACGCAAGAATGAATTTAATTTAATACTTGTAAAAAAATAATTTAGGCAGTATCTAAGCTATAGAAACCCTAAAAAACTTTTATTCCAAATTAAATGTTTTACTAACCCAATAACTTATCTAGTAGCTTACCGCTCACGACAAATAACTGTCTCAAACTAAAATATATGCAATTATCTGTTATTTTGACCCACAGATCATGAACTAAGATATTATTTGGGTTAAGTTTACAATTAATTCAATATAATATATAGAATAAGCTAAAGAAGGTACTAAAAAAATTGCCAGGACATTTTAAATCGTCATTTCTATTTAGTGATAATTTTTTTCCAGTATTCGAACCCATACAAACAGGAACTGTACAGGACTCAGGTTAAAGTTTTTGATACAGTGATGTTTAATTGCGACTTGAATATGACCACGATGACTCTTATATTAACTGTGTGTCTTAAAAATACTACTATTTAGCCTTTTTGGACCGATATAACAAATATATAAATATTGTCTGTAGTTTACGCGAGTACATTTAAATAAAATACTTTAACTATAAAACGCGATATATAATAATATATCAAAATGGTAATTTAAGCATTTAAAAATTATTTTTAACGACGGCCTGACGTTTCGGATGCTTTGCAGCAGCCGTGGTCTCGTCGGGCCGTCGTTAAAAATAATTTTTTAAACATGTTTAACTAAATTATATCGCGTTTCAAACCGTCAAAGTGTTTAATTTAAAAGTATATAAATTATTTAAATTTAAAAATTACAATCTTACCAATTATCATTTTGATATATTATTGTACGTTACACGAAAATAAATTAAAATTTATTAAAAAAAATAATAAATAAAATTTAAATGTTCTATTAATTTAATTTAATCTTGAAGTCTTCTTACAATACATACCTAATAATCAATGGCTCGTAATTTCGATCTCCCCGGGTCAATTAATAAATTTATAATTTTTCTGATACATCTTGGACTTTGTCTGGAAAGTGGATACTGAATGGGTGTAGGAATAACAAAATGCCGTCAAAATAAAAAAGATCAAGTTTAATCGCGTTTCGGTTTTAGTTTGTGGATTTCCGAATATCCAATGTCAAAATAGGTCGATAGCGTATCTAGTTTCATTGTTATATGGTGGGGTGTTTCATCCATGAAGTGATACTTCAGGCTTGTCCTCCTATTTAAAAAAAGCGAATCCGCGATCTGAAGTAAATAGTTATAAATCTAGCATATCAGAGCAATTCGATAAAAAAACATGTGAACCTAACGCTCAAACAACACAGTAACACCAAAAACAATTTATTAAATAAACAAACACACAATCTAGTCGCAACAGCGTCGGCGTCGGCTGTGCATTAATTTTAGATCAGTGTATTCCGTTGTGAGCAATCACTACTTCTCCTACGTGTTACTATTTGGCTTCCCACTTCGAATTTAGCGTGGTGGGTTTTGAGATAATGGGTCTCTGATATGTCGTACCTTTTATGTTTCCCAAAGACCTATGTCTAATGCGTTTGTGAAAAAAAAATGGGGGGGTTTAAAAAAAATTTAATCCCGTCCCTTGTTTTCGCGTGTTTCAACAAACCACCCTTTCGAATTTTAACGGGGGGGCTAACCTTTTTGGGAATGTTTTTTTCCTCCTCCCCCCCCCGTGGGTGGTTTTTTGCGGGGGGGGGGGTGAAAAAAAATGTGTAGATATAATATAAATACTGTTATTTGACAGTCTCTGTGGCTAAATGGTTAAAGTGTTGCCTTGCATTGCGTTAAGCGAGAGGTCCTGGGTTCGAAAGCCGGGGAAACAATATAATGTTTCAGTCAGATACGAAGGTGTGATTAACTACTTACCGGCAGATAAAACAGATCATTGAAACGGACATAGGTATGTATGGCCATGTTTTCGCCCATACACCACTGGGGGAAACGAGTTTACAAATGTAGGCCCCTTATGGGGAAAAGTTGATTTCAAAGTGCTTATAATGGTTAATAATATCAAAAATAATGAATTAGTTCAAAGTAAATTGAATGTTTGAAATTGTTTACTCTTATCGGGAGCGTTCCGCAATTGTATGGTTATTAGATTGTTTTAAACCACAATATGCTTTGTAAGGTGTAACTTTTACGCTTTGATTATATGAAAATAATACTTCGGTATTATAGTTTAATACATTTATATAATATAAACGTTAAGCTTAAAGAAATTTCAGAGAATAATTCAAACTAAGTAAGTATGCTGGTTGAAAGTAATATTAATTTTACAATAAAAACTAATACATTACTACTAAATTTTTCTTCAATTACATTCTCCTTAGCGTGATTAATTTCTAGAGCTATCTTCAATCACACTTTGCTATCCCAGCACTCTTAAGATCAGACTAGTCAGATTCGCAGACGAAGGGTTCTGTACTATAAAAATAACTTTCCTTTAGGCATCATAATAACAAGTTTTTTTTTATATAGAGGAGGACAGACAAGCAAAGGATTCGCTTGATGGGAGGTAAAATACCCCAGCCATCTAAACAAGATACGCTGTTGATCTGTTTTGGCCTTGGATGTTCGGAAATCTACAGACTCAGATCGAAACGCGATTAAATTTGACGGCATTTTCATCTGTGGACAGTGGTTCGTGACTCGAGCGCAATTTCGATATTTTCGATCCATTAAAGATCCAGATTTCCAACATGTTATAGACAAATTATATAAATATAAATAAAACGCTTTACGGTTTACAACGCAAATGTTTCGTCTTTTATTTAAGTGTGTACTACTTGCGTAAACTACAGACAGTATATAATTATAGATCGATTAAAAAAATTTTGGACCTGGGGATCAAACCCACGTCCCGTACATTGCTACCATTACATCAAAGAGCCCTTTGTCTGCATAGTGAATAACAGACCATTGATACATTGATCCATTGACAGAGTTGGTCACCGAAGTCCCATTTTCCCTTTTGGGTGGGGAACCCTGAAAACAATGTACCAAACACATACGCGCACAGGCTTGCAAGGCGCCACTGAATAATAGAGAGGACACTGTTGTTAATATTGCATACTTTAATTATTAGGGATTACACTTGCAAGACGCTGGAGTGTTGCAGACTCGTGAAACATAAAGTGGGATGAGATTAGGTGCCTCCAAAGATTAAACGAAAAAAATAAATTCTTGCTGGGCTTGCGCCTTTGAAGCTGTCGTTTACTGTGATTTTTTCTGTACAAGAATAAAGTAATGTTTCTTTAGATAAACTTTACGTACTAGCTGAGTCAGCGACTTCGTCTGCGTAGAATAGTTATTTTGGGCATCAAAATTTGTTTTTGCTATTCTTTTTCATCTTTTTAAATTTAAGCTTTTACCCATTTCGGGCGCCTCTCCCCGTTTTTCCAATTTTTATAAAAAAAAAAAATTTTGTGGCCCCAAATTTTTTTTTTTTTTTTTTTAGGGGAATTTTTTTTTCCCCTTTTTTTTTTTTTTTTTTTTCCCCCCCCCCCCCCCCCCCCCCCTTTCCCCCCCCCCCCCTTTTTTTTTTTTTCCCCCCCCCCCCCCCCTTCCCCCCCCCCAAAAAAAAAAAAAAATTTTTTTTTTTTTTTTTTTTTATTTCCCCCCCCCCCCCCCAAAAAAACCCCCCCCCCCATTTTATTATTTATTAAAAAAAATTTTTTTTTTTTTTTTTTTTTTGTGTTTTTTTTTTTTTAATAAAAAAAAAAAAAAAAAAAAAAAAAACGCGGTACATTTAAAATTACTAGACTGCGACCCGATGCTTAAAGTATTTTATTTAGATATGTGCTACTTCTGAATTACAGATAATACTTCAAAGTTAGCCTTGTCGTACATGAGTTTTCGAACAATTTTTAATTGTATAATCTGGTCTTGTTTATTTAATGTATTATACTTTAAAAGTTAATGGGTATTAAACGATGTTAAAATTCTAATACACTATACAGAATTAAAAAGAAATGAAAAAAAATAGGTTAAGGCTGAAACGGAAATCAGTTTTAATAATATTACTCAATCAGCTTGATTAATTCAATGACGTGTAACTAAATTTATTTAGTTTGCATATTTTAATTTCAGTATAATCATTCTTAATACACCTTTGGTCTGGTAAACCTTTTATACTGTAAATTGATCTATCATTTACCATTCTGTCCTCAGCAACAATAGGGCTGGGTTTAAATGGTTGGGGATTTTTACGTCACTTTCTCCTGTATCATAAAAAAAATATCTAGTAAAGAAAAGTAAAGTACCTTCCTTTTTTCACTTGTGAGGTTTTAACAGGTATTCTTTTTTTCGGTATTTGTTGCGTTTAGAATATACTAATTAGAAGATAAGTTGATAGCATTTAATAAAGTATTTTTCTATTTCATCTCCTGTAACTTCTGGTTGCCTGGAAGAGATTGCTACTTAGCGTTAAGGCCGCCTATTATTGATAAGTTAGTACGTAAGATTTTTTCATCCTTCATATGTTTTGTCTGTATTATACCAAAAAGCTATAATAATAAATAAAAATGTATTTTTAAAGATTAAAAATAATACTTTATATTTACCGAGTAGTACACATTTAAATAAAAACTTTAACGGTTTAAAACGCGATATATTAGTTAAATTTTTGAAAATATTTTTAACTTGGATTTCGGATGCTTTGCAGCACATTTCCCCGTAATTGGCAGTGTTTTATTTAAAAGATTAAAAATATATAAACAGTTTGAATCCTACCGCAGTTGGGAATAATTGTATAAAAACATAATTCTACCTGTTAAACCAAAAATTAATAACTAAGCAGTGACTCTGCATAAACATATTCGTGAGTCAATGGAGGCATTAATTAAATGGAGTAATTAATTTCGATTAACACGAACAAAATGGACGAGTTAATGAGATGGGATGACTTACCCGTTTTGATAAGCCATAATAGCCATGTGTGATGAGGAAGATCATTAACGTTCAAATATAAAGCAAATAGGGGATATTTTAGGTTCCTAGAGCTTGGATTAAACTTCTTAGTATATACCTGTGAGATGGCAGTTGCGCAGTGTCATCTGTAATTCGGAAAGAAACAAACGAGAACATTTTCAACATTCCATTCCATTTTTGATTAAAATCATATGAAATATATTTTTTAACAATTTCTTTTATTGTATAATTAGATTTAGTACACTTGTATCGTGAATAGTAATCTATACTACTCATTATATTATAAGGCTGAAGAGTTTGTTTGTTTGAACGCGATCATCTCAAAAACCACTTATTCGAACTGAAAAATTCGTTTTGTGGTGGTTGGATCAGTTATCGAGAAAGGTTCTAGACCCATCAAGCTGCGACCTTAAGGTGCAAAGAAAGGTAAATGTAGGTGTAGAGGTAAATGTTAAAAACAATATGAAAAACTTATTTACCTGAGGGCTTCCGTTGCGTACGCTACGAAAGCGGTTAAAAAAAAGAAAATATGTATGATAGAATCATTTCACTTTAAATGTTCTTAAAACTTTTCCGCTACAGTACAATTATTATTTATTATTTTTTATTTATTTATTACCTTTTTTTTATTAATTTAACATATTACATACATACATAGTAACATTTATTAACTCGCAAGATCAACGTCGGGAGTGACAAAGAATTTATAAAGCTGATGAAGTAATTTGCAAAAATAAATATGATGGTCTAAATAACTATTCTACGTGGACAAAGTCGCCGACACAACTACTACAGCTAGAGCCTTACAGCTCATCAAACTTCTAACAAACAATGCCAAGTTACAGGGTTAATGGATATACTCGACAAAGTTAGAATTTCATAAAAAATACATTTGTTTATATTGTGTTCAATAAAGTTCCCGCCACACGATGGAGCGCCGGTGTTAGAAAGAAAATTTAATCCAGAAGCCATAACTTTCGTAAAAAGAGTACTCTTACAAAGGGGCTCTTTGCCGTGACTGCGTCAAAAAGTTATCCATACTGTTACGAGGATTACGAAGAATGGAGGCGGTATTTTTAGTTGAAGGCAATTTTTGTCTTAGCTAAAATAAACTACGAATGAAGTGCCTATGCTTGTAATGTTATCGAGTGTTTTGATATATATTGCATGCATTTGACGTACTCGGTATTTGTTCTACTTTTTATAATAATGTAGTGGTTATTTTAAATAAATTCATTCGACGGGCTACTGTGTAGTAGCAAGTTAGTGCTAAAAATCAATGGGTCGGGTGACAATCCCTGCCGGGTCAAACATTTTTTTTAAATAGCTGGTACATTGAAATTCCGTCTTGGTTTTCTACAGATAAAAAAGTCGTGAAGTTAAATCGCGTTTCTGTTTCACTCTATGTATATCCGAATATCCAAAGCCACTTAGATGTTATATGACTGAGATATTTGACCTACCATCGAGTGAACCCATGCTTTTCTGTTCTCCTCCATCATAAAAAAAATTCAGCTACTTATCTTTAAAGACTACGCTATACATCGGTAAGGAAATAATTTATAAAACACGGACTTGACGTGGTCACTGGGCCTCCCCGTGACCACGGCTGCTGCAAAGCATCCGAAACGTCGGGCCAAAGTTAAAAATCATTTTTCAAATTGGTTTAACTAACATATCGCGTTTTAAACCGTTAAAGTGTTTTATTTAAATGTGTACTACTCTCGTAAACTATAGACAGTATTTAAGTAGAACATAAGTTATCATACAAAATTGATACCTAATACAGATATCGTTAATATATTAATACCTGCTTCATACAAAATAGTCGAGAATTTTTAAAAGTAATAATATTTTAAGATCTACCACAATTAGTGGTAGATCTTCTTGTGTAAGTGAATACTGATTTTTGGTTTTTGTATTTACTATGTCCGAAGACAAAATAGACTAAGTAGAGTTGTGTTTTTTTATGTCGGTGTAACACAAAGAAGATAGATGAAATACCCAGCTCTTTATCAAATCATTAAGATGGACTATGTAGCGCGATGCGCATCAAATAATAAAAAAAATAAGAGTTACAGTTGCCACATCTACTGCTTTCCATATCCTTGTAGGCTATGGTTTATAAGTTTTTTCGTGAAATTGAGTGTGGCGCCCCACAGTTTAATATAACGACGCATCCGTTCCTTTTGAGTTCAAACACGACTTAAGTTTCGCACTTCACTTTTGAATATTTCAAACATTATTTTTTATTTAACTCGAACCCAAAAGATTGTTTACTTTCATAAAACGAACAACGAAAGGCGGTAAAAAGATAAGTAGGGATAGAAATGTGGAGTGGTGTAATATATGATATTTGTAACTGTAAGATATTTTAAAAAGCTTTTTATCTCTTAGTGATATTCTCTCTCTGAATAATTAATATAGGATATAATATTGCCTAAAACGGTATTACAGTGTTATTTTAACTGTGCATATTTATCTATATAATATTAATAAAATAATAAAAAAGCAAAGTTAATTGCAAATTCATATTTAAATAACTGACCAGATCGTAGCTGAGTGTTATACGTTTATTTAATCTTTATAATTAATAATTTAATTGTAATAATATATTCCCGTTATTTACCGTAAAACCGTCGAAAACAATTTTTTTACAACAGTTCTAAGACGCTTTGCAACATAAATTGTACGTCTTACGTACGTGTTTTATCGTAACGTACATTCTGAAATGATTCTAGAATTTACCTATCAATCATCAAGTTTTAGAGATAGTTTCTTAAATTATCAATTTTAAACAAACAAACCTTCACCTTTATATGGGTATAAAAAGGGTAGGCTAACTTTAGAATTAAAATAACTCAAAACGGATCTCAAACAAAGATGGGAGAAAGTTGAAATTAACACCTTGCGACACCGCAAACTTCGGAAGGTGACTTAAAATATGATAATTCTGGTAAACGCCAGCTGCACACTGAAGTTTATACTTTTAGAAAGGGGTAAGAATATGGGTAGCTTTGTTTTTGAGCGCAATAATTAGACGCATTGCTTTAAGCATCCGTATACTAGGATCGGAACCCGCATACTAATGTCGGTAATGCACAACCTAAAAAGTGTTATTAATTGCTTATATGTAAATTAAAAGGCACACATAAAAATAAGTCCGCCACAGGCTCTATATAGTTGTTATTTTGGAAAAATAGCGAAAAACTGCATTTTCATTAATTCGTAAGTCTCAGTTCTTAGACAATTTAATAAACCATGGTTGGCCGATAAATAAAATACTTGTGTAAAGTTAGAATAGTCACGTTTTACAATTTCGATTTTTTACTTTTGCCTCTAGATCTATTTTAGACTATTAAAATCTTTCCATCCTTTAAAGACATTTGTTTGTATTGTAACTTTTTTACATAAACTATATGTGATAAGTTTTTTGGGATTCACCTTTATGTTATATACTTTATTTTTACTATAAAATTGATTCTAGGGTTTCTTTATGTTTTTTTTGTAATACTTAGTAAATCTTATCATTTAATTGCTTGTTCTTGTACAGCTTTTGTATATTATGTTATTTAGCTGCATACCAACGATAATGCATTATGTTCATGAATAAAAATCTGTTGGTTAGAGCAGCAGCACGGGATTCCGGTTGATATCCCTCGTGTCATCAAATTATTATTTTTTCAATCCATGATAGAAATAATAGAATATAAAATTACACTTGACATTCGTCTCATTGTAGTATTTTACGTAGAACCCAATTCTACAACATTGAACTAACCTCGGAACCTAATTCTACAGCAGCCGTGGTCACGGGGACACTCCGAATAACCACGGCTGGTGCAAAGCATCCGAAATGTCGGGCCATAATTAAAATAATTTTCAAATAAGTTTAACTAATATATATTGCATTTTAAACCTTTAAAGTGTTTTTATTAAAATGTGTATTACTCGCGTAAACTACAGACAGTGTTTAAATAATATTCTGAACAATAGATTGCCCTTGTTTAGTACAAATTTATAGAGTTAAGTGCTTTATTTGCATTTTTCATAACAGTTAAGGTGTAAGTGTTTTACTGTGTTAATGAACGAAATCTAGTGATTATAATGAACTGAATTGAATGGGAGGAGCGAATATTTTCAAAATATACATTTATGATTTATTTGGTATCAGCAGGCTACAATAAATATTTTAAGCGAAGTCCTTTTTTCATTGTGTTAAAAATTTAATATTTATAAAAGCAGATAACTAGAACCATCCTGATTGGAAAAAATGAATTCGACGTACAATAATATTTAAAATTAGCCTTAAATAGTATTTGTAAAAAAAGATTCTATTTAGCTATTTGGTTTTATCAAATTTTTAATTACAAAATTTATCATCAAGATTTTTTAAAGTAACTTTCTTCGAAAATTTATAATGATTACACAATAGTAATTAATGTCACTGTAATTGTAATCTTTGATAAATCGTGATTATTAAATAAAATCATAAGAACTAAATATGTTTTAGAAATATTGCAATTCAAAGCAACAATTTATGGTACAGCAAATAACAAAAATTATTCTAATAATACAAAAGAATAACGTGAATTATATATCACAGATACTGGAATACCTAAACATTATAATTATTTTTTAACTACTAATAAACAATATATAAATAACGTAGCAATTAAAAATACTCGTACTTACCAAAATGACACAAACACACAAGGCGACGAAGAATTAACACAAAGTTTTTTAACGTATATTACACACGACAAAAAGTTTTCCGCGCTTACCCGGAAAATGGGGACGAAAACGGCTGCGCTCGCGAAACCCCGCGGTCAACTGAACCTATTCGGGTTTTCCTCTGCTTGTCTCCACTTTCATGGAATGAACTGAAAGCTCTTCACCAACACAAAAAGAGCATAAGCGACGCGGAAGCCTCAAACAAATTCGAACTTCATATACCGTTCAGAGGGACTAAAATGGAGGTCTGTAAAAATTGTTTTTAAAGTATTCCTCTGTTTGTTTGGGAGGGTCGCAGAGGCGGGAATGAGTGTGTTGAAAAAAAAATAAGCCAACCGCGTCTCAGTGAGTTAAAGCTCCATGGGCGGGTTTTCACGGAATATCTTTAATTAAAACCGGAAGTTCCCGGAGTAACAGTAATGAATTGAAGTTTCCAGGGAAAAAAGTGAAAACTGTTGCGCGCCATGTGAAAAGCGTAATGAAAAAGCCCTCTCAAAGTTGCCAGGATACTCTTATTAATTAATATACAGCTTGTTTTGCTCGGGACTTACACACTGAGGGGTTAGTTCAAATTAGTTTTGAGGTATACTTAAAGAGAGATAAGACAACATCTTACGTTTTTTTTAAGTAAAATTACAACTTTTCTTTGAATAATATTTTCTTAAAGTTCTATTTCTTTAAAATACATAGTAATTTAAGTTGCAAATGTTGCGAGAACATTAGTAGCCGGAGATATAGTTAAAGGTAGTTATTTGATAATAACGAGCACTTAATATAATTTATAATTACGGCTAGTAATTGTTTTTAAAAAACAATAATTAAACAATTATCAAACATTGCTTGCTCTCAAACCAAATAAATCTGAATAAATCAAGATAATTTTTAAAAAAGTCTTTACTTAATTTATCTTTAGCTATTTAACTGAAATTACCAGTTAGTTATTTTTTTTAATCTGTTGCAAATTTTTGTCCTAGATACAAACATCCAAATAACATTAATCGATTAGCTAAATATTACATTAAGATTTATTTGTTGACTTTGAGATATTAAGTAATGCTTCATTTGTCTATGTCAATGCTTACCATGGTTTTAAAAATAAATCATTATCATAACAATAGTCATATTTTTCTTATTGTCCCCATAAGTCAGAAGAAATTTGATGTAAAAAATTGAAAAGCCTTTTCTCCCATTTCAAAGTATTCTATTCCCAAGTTGCATTATTATTTTCTCTGATCTTGACAAAACCTCTTATTCGGATTGTCATTTCTATCTGAAACCAATCTGACGTAATAAATCAGATATAAATTGAAATATGAAATCTGTGTACATCTCTTTCTACAAGGCGTGGCTTTGTGAGGCGCATGCGTTGTTTCGAATCTTAAGAATAAGATTTTGGATCTCGTCTTCGACTAATAAACTTTAGTGTACAACACGTTTGCTAAATATGTCGTAACTCATATAGAAAGTTATAATTTAAATTGTACATACCTTAACATACTGTTCTTTTGGTCGCTTAGAATTTATACCTAGGCTCAGTGGTTAGAGCGATGGAACATTTGAAAAAGTGATTAATTTATTTCAACGATAGTTTTCAATTGTTAACCTTATAAGAGTTTACAGTGTACAAAACGCTGAAAACAACATGAAAATTTATTTTTCAGCTGTAATATAAGAATTAATGATATAGTCTAAACTATTGATAGCTACAGCCCGGTTGAAGTCATGAATTCGAATCCTACCAGTCATTACATAACAGTGAATTTAATAATCAGTTGTGTGTAGTTGAAAATGCATGTATTCGTAGAATTCTTAGTTAATGTAAATATAGTAATATCTGTAAAAAACGCCTTCGCTGGTCATAAAACATATTATGCTTGATCTGTAATACACAGACTATTGTTTATAAAGTTATAGCTGGTCCATTGTTTCTCAGCATTCAAAAAATATAACTTTGGTATTGCAAAAAAACTTTAAAGTACTTCACAGAGCTCTGGAAAGCTCTTATTGCTTAATATGTTTGCAAATAAGTCTTAACACTACAAGTATCCGTAAACTACATTCTACGACGTCAAAGTTGTGTGACAGTATTAAGTGTAATACATGATGAATCTGCAAAGTAACTTATCTTAAACTTAGTTTCAATTAGTTATCCTAACTAAACTGAGGTAACAGTTACTAACATAATATGATTTTCACCATAATCAAGGGTGAAGGATAACGTTCTTAATTATAGCTTAAATATCGTAGTAGTCTTATAAAGGGTTGATCGTTCAATAACCGACATTTTACTACTTTGTGCACTAAAAATAAGTAACCGTGACCAGCTGTCAAATAAATACAAATGTAATAGTTAATTCGAATTAATTATTCAAAGTAATTTTGCTACAAGTGTTTTAATGTGGGCTTGTTGGCCCAATGACGTCAGCCAGCGTTCAAAGATAAAAAGGCGAATAATATAGGACAGACAGACATGGTCATATGATATCTAAACAAGATGCCTTATCGACCTACGTTTAGTCTTGGATATTATTTAGATTTTAAATGGCTAAATTATGCCCTTTCGTCAAGTGAATCTAACAGTGTCTTCTCTTTTATCCTCTAATTAAGAAACTCAATTCGAATCACTTCTACGACGCAGCTAAAGCTGCGGGCGCAAAACTTATAAAATATTTCCCAGTTCTAAAAGAGAAAGCACCTAGACGTGCATTGAACGTATTCAAAGGCGTTCCGAATAGAATATTCAATATATTTCGTTAGCTGTGCATGCACGTCCGCTCATCACGAAGTTGGGTCACGGACTACCGCCCCGATGCATTCACGCGACGCTAGGTGGCGCTGTCAATTTGCGCTAACACTTTTCGGCGCCGTGCGAGTTTACGAAGTTTTAAAACACGAAATAAAGGTAGGTACGTGAGACTATTGTAATGTATGAGTCACTTAAAAGCTTTATAGATAATGTATTATTTTAAATTTACAGTTGTTTATTATAAATAAGTAAATAAAGATTAGATCTTAAAGTAAAAATTTGTATTAAAATATTACAGTAAAATTATTAACATGAGTGATATCGTTATTTTCATGTTAAGTGATTTAAATATGCAGTTTTACAATAGCACTAGTAACTAAGTCGGTCAAGTATCTAATATTATTAACTACAACAAAAACAAATTATCTATATCTCAGTAATTCGGAACCGAGCCCTTCTTTTAGATCTGAGTAGTTTTGTCTTTTTTTTAGTCGAATATCGAACTGCCGGTCCACAGTTTTAAGGTTAAAAATAAGTATTGTGCGAGAGGTACATCTATTAATTTTAAAACGAGAAACAGTAGCTTAATTGATTTGATCAGCAGCGCTGATCGCTGTGGATGGTAGTTTAAGTCACTTTAGATCAATGAACTTTTAACATCTTAATTTATACAATGTTAATTTATACATCTTAATTTATACAATGTGGTATGTGCAATACCGTGTGAAGTTGTTAATAAAGCTATTTTTTTCTAATATTTAGAGAGCTCTGAAATGAATTCAGAATTATGGTTCAATTTACCCCAAAAATTTAAGGACGTATTTTAAAATCTAAGACAGACAAAATTTCAGAGCCCCTAGCGAGTGTTTCACAGCAGTCCGAGAGTACTTAAATCCCCAATTGCAAGTCATATTTCCGCCGTAAACCCACAAACGCTCGTATCAAAGCTTCTCCTCCGGGATACAGTTTACTGCGATTAACATCCAGGCCGTTTGATGTATTCATTCCTGTTTTCCTGACTCGTAGATAAAAGGCCCTCTTATTTCATACTCAGTTTGCGTCAGGACAGAGCTATTTTTACTGAGCTTTGTAGACGTGAATCTTTATTGTTGAGAATCCGATGTACTGGGGAGTTGGTAGCGTGGAACTTTCGTTTAGGTTGAATAAATAGAAATGTTATTTTTATACAGGAATCTCAAGTGTTAAAAGGTTAGAGTAACTATATTGCTCTACCAATTAAGTGAGTCTTTCAATAGGAACAAGTTCTGTGAACAAAATATTTGTAGACTGAATTTGTGGACTTTTTAGTCTAAAAAACTATTTATGAAAAATAAAAAACCTTATACTAACTTTTACAAATAAAAAAAAATCCTAAAAAAAATACTGTTAGCAAACTTATAACAGTATTAAAATTTTAATACACACATTATTTGCACAAGTTATTTCTTAATATATTTATTTTTTATTTCCTAAATAGTCATAGACTTCGTTTAAAAAGTGAAAGCGTCCTCCATGTTCTTCCAGAGAATTCACTTTTTCGCTTATTGATGTTTAATACACACTTTATTTTTCTAAATAACTAAAAAATTCTATAATCTTTATAATAAAAAGATATTGGTGAAATGAAGATGTGTTGTAAGTCTTAAAGATTGAGTTTATAAACTGCTTATTACAGTATACTGATATGAAGGCAAGAATTTATTAGGCGCTATATCAAAGATTATTCAAAGCTTTTCTTTTATAAGTAATAATATAAGACTCATTTCAAACATGCTAATTTTTAATGCTGTTATTTAATTAATAAACTTTTTTCGCACGAAATATTTCCACAGTCCCAAGATATAGTTGTTTCAACGAAGACCTAATTTACTCCGATAGGAACAAGTTCGTCGGCTAATTAAATTGAAACTTCTCTCAAGGTACGTTGCGACGCAAACCGCAGGCTCGGGGCGACTTGAAAAATTCCCCACTAGTTTGTTTCAGTGTAACTTAATAAAAACTGAACGAGCCAAGTTAGGAATCAACTTTGGAAAACAGTTCTGCCTTTGACAATCCACAGTTTAGGAACATAAATTGATATTACGGTATTATTTCAGATAAACCTTTTTTTATTTTCAAGTAGTTTTGTTTGATAGAAAAGGGTTTTTTTTTATAAGAGTTATAAAAATAGTATATATAAATATTTTAATGTTTCAAATGAAAATTAATCTAGTATTTCTAATTTGTTTGCAAATCAAAAGGGGTCCGTTCTTATTGGAAATTTAAGTCATATAGTTGAAAACGTGTTAAATTTTGTCTGGAAGATTATTTTAAGACAGTTATTGACGTTGCTACGCTCTAGGAAAGCATAGCCCTTTTTCGTAGACCATGGCTACGTAAATGGCTACGCTTTCTTAAAGTACAAATTTCCGAAACAAACAGACGTTAAGTTTGACGAATTGGTTTTATTAATACAACATTATAATAAGCGTATTGTATTTATTTTAACTGAGGATATTTAAATAAAACACTTTAACGGTTTAAAACGCGATATATTAGTTAAGCTTATTTGGAAATGATTTTTAACTTCGGCCCGACGTTTCGGATGCTTTGCAGCAGCCGTGGTCACGGGGACTGTTTTATTTAAATGTGTACTACTCGCGTAAACTACAGACAGTATTTAATAACTGAGATTATATAAATATACGTCCTTATTTATGACTTGTTTCCTTTGTTTCCTTTATTTAGTTGTTTTGCTAATGTTGTTGATACAATTAACTAAGCAGTGCTGTTTACTAAAAATCGCGCACAACCACAAAAGCTGATTAAAGTCCCGTTCAAAAATCTCTCAATGAGCGAGAAAAAACAAAATTCTAAATGCACCATTAATTCCTGACTTCTCTTGAGTCATCCTGAGATATACAGATAAAACTGAACTGTATTTTATTGTGATAGCGTTTAAAATTCCTCGTACGGATTTGGAAAACACTTTTTTTAATTTGATAAATCTTCAGTCACCGCATTAGCGTTCAGTTAATCTACTTACCATTTCTACACAAACAAACAAAGTTGGGGTGAGTTTTATTTTGTTTACACTTTTGCTCTCTGTCGAGTGTTCTTATTCCTTTTTGGATTTATAGTCTTTTAGCATGGATTAACAGACACAAAACATGATGCTAAATATTTCTTTTCACTATTACATTTTTACTATAAATAATAATATGTATTTTGACAATTTGCATACACAAACTATATGCTAAATGGAGTTTATGCTCTATAATTCTTTTGAAGGAATTATTTCAAAACAATTATACATCAAAAACTCAATAAATATCGGTAAATGGGTATGATATAAGTACAAAAAATAAATAAATAAAATAACGAATGGTGTAGTAATGTATATCATATTATAATTTCTCCAATTTAATTGCAAGACGTCGTCTAAAAGTGACTAAGCCTACCGAGCCTGAAAATTCCAAATTCAAATCAGTTCGTGAGCCGATTTCAAAGAGTGCAGACGTGCGTCAGGAGCTTATTCCGTTACGACTGTTTTCAAATGCTTGATATATTTACAAAAACAACGTTGAGGTAAATGGTTTGTATAATTTGCATCTGAGCTGAATGCTGATTACTTACTGATAACGTAGTTTAAGTAGGTTTACAGGCTTTTTTTTAAAGTTTAGTTTTCATAATGCCACAGCCCAAGTTTGTGTAAAGTGCAGCGCTTTTAATATTCTTATTAAAATTCTAAAACTATGATCAAAAATCTATTATTTAAAAAAATATACGACTCGGGATGGCCTTTACATCCATCCTCCATCCAGCGTTCCGTGCTGTTGTTGTTCTAACAGAATGAGCTACCGACTCCTGCACGTTCATCGTCGTAATTTTTGTCAATTTATAATCGATTTTTAATTTATTGTGCCATCATGTGCAATAACATGCGAAACATTAAAGTTTTCAAATATATATCTTACTAGTTCAATTTTCTCACTAATAAAAATGTAGGATTCACGTATATTTTCAAAACAACAAAATTAATATAAACAAAACACATGGTAATTTATAAAGTTCTCTCAAAAATATACCTTTTAAAAATATCTAAGTACAGCTTTTGCAAGTTCCTGCGTTTAATGTTGAGTTATGAAGATATGTTGAAACATATAATTTGCTTTTAAGATGTACAGCAATTCTTTATTGCTTCACTAATATATTACGACCTCTGAACCCGCTATGGTAATGTAATTTGAGCAACATTTCAGTATAAAGATGTGGTTCTGTAGAGGTCTTCTTAAAATGGTTACATTATGAATAATGATCCGTTGAAATGCTCGGTTATTTTTCATATTCTAAACGTTTTGCTCATTAGCTGTACAATGTAATAAATATAGTGTGTGCTATAGGAATGCTAAGTTGTTTAAATGACGTAAAGATTAAAATATTAACATGCCATACCTAACACTAAAACTATGAAGAAATAGGATAATATATAATACATTCAAATAGTTTTATTTATACATTAATTCGTTTCGGATAGGCCGCTACAACAATACGTACACTACTCGTCATAGTGTAAGAATTTGATTAAAAATATGCAACCTAACAAAATAAAAAAAACCTATTGAAAAATTAATATTTTTCACATGTTATTGCACATGAAGGCACTATATAATTTAAAAATCGAAAATAAATTGAAAAAATTTTCGACTCGGGCAGGACTTGAACCGGCATCGTCAGCTTTCCGTGCTGTTGCCCCCAACCCACCAATTGAGCTACCGAGTCCTACACCTCATGTGAATTTTTTCAACTTATTGATACATGCACCTCTCGCGCAATGTAATTTCTACCTTAACACTTGCGAGATGAGGTGTAGGACTCGGTACTCAATTGGTAGAGCAACAGCACGGAAAGCTGACGATGCCGGTTCAAGTCCTGCCCGAGTCGAAATTTTTTCAATTTATTTTCGATTTTTAAAGCCTATTGAAGTTATTGATAAGAGAAGGGAAGGTCATCACGAATTAACGTTACGTAACGAGGCAGTTTAGATACCCGTAAGAAGTTATATCTTTAAAAAAAGTTAAATATAATTTAGTTATTTGGTAATTCTTAACTACTCTGAAGTTGGGTACACTCTGTGGCATGTCACATTCAACTGTCAAAGTTGACAATCGGTCAAAGATTTAGTTGCGCGTATCCATTTCCATCCATATTATACTTGAACTCTCGACTCACTTGCGTTCAAAACGTCGTTTGCGTTGGGAGTGCGTACTGGCAATATTTTTGAACATAATGTCTGATAAAAATATACAATACAATTCTACATTGTACGTTTCTCGTTTTCTCTTTATATTCGACTAAAATGTAATTAACAATTCAAAAATAGTTTACGCATTGTAATATAAATGTCTATCCGAGTGTCTTCCTAGTGGATTAAAGCCCTTAATTATACAAAGGCAGAGGAAGTAGCACTGTGCCAATATTACGTCACTTGGCCAAAACTCGCCGGACCAACTCATTCGACGCCTCAGGCCTCAGCTGTTGTGTTACGTTTCTAATCGGTTGCATGTTCATAAACTTACTGGATGCGTCGCCAAACATTTAAATTTGGTACTTTCTATGTTTTAATATGTACAATTAAGTATCTATAAAGGAAAGGCAAATAACAAGGTTGAAAAAAAAAGTATAGCATTCGCATTTTGGCAAGCCTGTCGTGGATCTGTGCAAAATTGTTAAAGTATTCTTACAGAAAAATGTTTAAGCTTTTACGTGTTAAAGAATATATCTCCAGGTATGAGTGAGTTTAAAGGAAAGATGTAACTATAAAGATTGATAATATTTCGTTACTTTCATACAAAATACATTCATAATCATAGAAAAAATGTGCCATTTGTATTGCTATGTTATAGATATATTAGTTTCGAATCTGTAGATAACAGGTTCGATTTAAAAAGTTGCTAGTTATTTTTAGAAATTATGTAACTAATGATTTTTATTTAAAAACGTTTTTTATTTCAAAATTTAGTTTATATGTATCATTAAAACTTTATGTTTAGGTAGCATAAAATACATTTAGTGTTGTATGAGAAATAATGAGCCCGACTCTGTACTTAAACACACCATTTGGCGAAATTTAAATAAACACTTTTATCGGTTTGAAACGCGGTAACTTGTTAACTAATTAATTACATTATTTATCGGGGTTCATCGTGACCACGACTGTAGCAAAGCAAAACAAAACGTCGAGCCGTTAGTTAAAAAATGTAAGGCAACATATACATTTCACATTTTAAACCGTTAAAATTAGGTACTATTTGCGGGAACTGAAAACATTTATCGTAATCTCTGAATTTGAACCCATTTTGAGGTGTCAATTGAAGAATTGATAGTTTGTTTAGTCTGTCATTAAAATCCGTGGAGTTCTTCTAGTAATTTTAATTCACTGAACCCGAAACAGTTAGCAAGAGTTCAATACAATTCGGACCGACTCGCGAGACACATCACACAGTACTATATTTTGTCCCGCCGATGTGGCAAAATTTACATTTATAACATTATTTTATTTCTCTTCTAGGATATTCTACATATCTGTTAAATCAATCACAAATATAATCAATTACCTAATAATAGTTAATAATTAGACTTTATAATTGAATGAACTTTTAACTGTGTTAACAGGCTGACAAAAACGTAGAAAGAAATAAGGATCTTTCATTAAGAATTCAAGTGTTTGTTAAACTCTGTGATTTTATCTTGAATTAACTTCTTAAGCTGCAAGGCATCAGACATAACATTTTATTAAGCAAGTGTTGAGGTAGAATTTATATTGCGTAAGAGGTGTATGTATCAGTACTTCAAAAAATTTTGATGATGATGCGAAGCTGGACACGGTAGCTCAATTGGTTAGAGCAAAAGCACGGAAAGCTGTGGCTGCCGGTTCAAGTTGTCGATTTTGTAAATTATTTAAATAATAATGAATGAGTGGACTGTATGATTTATAAATATAATTAAATTAACTTATAAGTGTGGTGTGAATGCATAAAGTAAAAAATATCTTTTAATTTAAGAAATACGTTAAAGATCTATATTTATAACTGATAATGTTGTTATATTACTTGCGTCGCGAGAGATGTTGAGTTCGAATCTCAGAGACAGTTTATTGGAAGCGATTTTAGCTTGGTAAGCCTCTAATCGAGGTAATGGACACATAAATGTGGCTGTTCATATCCAACGCAAGGTGATTTATTAGTACATTATTTGCACTTAGCAGTATTATCCCATGCAAGAGATACAGAATGTCTTAATAAAACATTTTACTTGCAGCTGTATTATGATAAAAGTACAATATAACAGTATTCAACCAATATAAGTTTTAGATAGTTTGATGTTTCACTCGATGGTCCCCAAGCAACACCGCTGCGAAACAATATCGTATTTGAGACAAGTTTGAAATGCATAATTAAATTAGATATTCAAGATCTCCTTTGAGACAAAGACGTGCATTTGCCTATACCATTATTTTGAGTAAGAATTATTTCCTCATAAGAAATTATTTCAAGTTACAAATCTGTTGTAGGTGATTTATAGTTGTGAAACTATTTATAATGTCTCAATCAAACGGGATTTGAATCTTGGACCTCATAGCTAAATGGGTAAACGTATTGATCTGCATTGCGTGTAGTGTGAGAGGTCCTGGGGTCGAATCCCGGGAAAACAATAGATTGTCGTGCAGGGTAAAGATATCAACTACTTGCCTGTAAATAGTACCAGTGATACGGACACAGAAATATGTTCGCCCCACTCTCACGGGCGGGATCTATAATTTAAGACCTACGAAGGAGAATCGGGAAAAAGAAGTCGATCTCTAGAAATATGTTTCCCTAAAACTGTTAAGCTACACAGATTATGTTAGTATTCAAATAGTTCTCGCCTCTACAATCAATGGAGTACTCGTAAGCTCAACTTTCAACAGCTCGTTAGAACATTCACGCGAACGCGATATAATCTGTGCATGATACATTAACAATGTTCGCGAACACGCAATCTCGCTAGATAAAGCGGAACGATTTATGTTTCAATAAGACGATACACATCTCGTTCTAGAACTTTATTTTAACGCGTGAATAACGATATCACTCATCAGATATCATTATTTAAAGTTATATTACTTTCAGCCTACTCCCTCTGCTAGGATGAGAGTGTGTTGGTTGACACATGTCGAATTGTTGATTCAATTGAAGATTCACAACCCCAAGAACGTAGGTTTGCTAGTACCAAATGTTAAGAGAGATAGGTTAAAAGAAAAACAGTTACTAGTACTTATAATTATACTATCCTAATTAAAATTTAATCGGTTGAATGCAATTGTCGTCTGTACGTAAAGATTATTCAATCTGATATGTATAAACCATTATTAAGGGTTTATTGGTTTATAATTAACATTAAATTATTATATACATAACATACATACAGCATATGTGTAAACAATTTATGGTTCACTTTTTACATGAGCAATTTACCCCTCTCTCCCCTCACGTTGCACATGAAAATATAAGGAAACCACAAACTAAGGACAAGACTTCTCAGTCGATTTTAAGACGTCGGATCAATCGTGTCGCGACTTAGTTATAAGAATAAATCTTTGTATTTTTAATAAATAAGCTCATTCATAAAACACGTTGTTTTTTTATTGGCCCACTTACCTTGTTTCTTATCATAAACGTCAACTGCAATAGAAAACAACTTAACTTTACCACACATAATAACACACATTAATGTTAATGTTAGCTTTATTTGTGTTTTAATGTGTAAAAATGTTTTACTCACCACTATTTAATATTTAATGTCACCTAACAACATGTAAAAGAGTAGAAATAAAAAATTCAGACATGACAGATTAGGAAGCCCGCACTCGAAATAGCGGCAATCCATTCAAACGAACCTCAAATTTGTAAGAAATTTGGTATAAAAGTCACGGCATCTGGTGAAAAACAGGACTGTGTCATTTTAATGATAAATGGACTATAGACTTTATTCACTGCGCCTAAAAGGAAGCTGTTTCCTTATAAACTTTAATATTTTTCACATGATGGCATATATAAATTTAAAATTGAGTTAAGATAGAACAAAAATTGGCAGGATTTGAACCCTTTTGTTTTTGTAAAATGATTTGATTTCCTTTGATAATTCTTGCGCGATAGTGAAAGTGACATATTATGTCAACTTGGTAATATTAATTAATGAAATCGAACCTATTGTCATGGCGTTTTGTATGTTACTGTGACCAAATTGAACTACTGTTTATTGGAAGGATACTATAAAATAAATATAGTTTAGAAATTGAAATAAGCAAACGAAGAATTCAACATTTATGTAAACGTAAATATTGGGATGGACACTTGGACAGTCGGTCACAGAAATTCGTGGTGGAATTGAAATGCAAAATCAATACTCGTTGCGACAGACAGATGTCACTTTCGCCCGGCTGCATCTTAGTGTGAGAGACATTTTTTATGGCTGTTGAATAAATAATTTATATTATTAGTTGTCTTCTTTGATTTCTGATGCTTGGTCTTAGATAAAAGTTATACATTGTTTGTTCATATGTATAAACTTTTATATAAAACACTTTAACGGTTAAAAACATCATATGTATTTGTTAAACTTATTTGAAATTTATTTCAGCTACGGCCTACGTGACGTTTCGTATTATTTGGAGCAGTCGTGGTCACGTTTAACTAATAGATATCGCGTTTGAAATTGTTATTGCGTTTTATTTAAATGTGTACTACTCACATAAACTACAGACAGTATTTAATTCTCACAAAGTTAAGCGGTTGATCCATTTTGTCTTTGATAATTCCAAAATCTACGAACTGAAAGCGAAACATCAATTTAAATTTTATGGTAATGTATATAAAGTGGGTAACTAGAAATAATAAAATTTCTTTCCTACCAAAAACAGTACATAAAAAACTTATAAGTAAATATAAATCAATAAGATGAACATATTAAATAAAAAGAACATAACTTATTCTAAACAGGATATAACAACTAAATGCTACAAATTGGTACAATAGAATCTTACTTAGCTTATATCTGATCATACGCATATTTAATGTTTAGATTTTTTTTACTATTATTAAAATCAGAAAACATTTACAAACATTTTGGACGCAGTAGTAAACACACTCCCATAGATTCCTTGACGATTCGATCTACTTAGTATTGATAAGCTTAAATAATATTGGTTCCCACATAACGGTAATAGGTAATATTTTTGCATTATTATTAATATATTTTTTGTTTAGTGTATAAAAATACGACACACGCTCTTACGCTATTAGAAACATTGGCTTGGTATTTTAAAGCTATATAAAATTCCCACACAATAAAGTCAATCGTTAAGCTTCACAGAATAGTGGAATAAATTTTGAACGGCCTATCCTAATGACTGCATATATTCGGTTTTAGTCAATTTATCTGAACTACCAAATGCACAAAAAGGAGTTCAGATAAAATACAAATATATAATAAAATGCTAGATATAATAAACTAGAGATATAACAAATAAAGAAAAAAAAACATTTACACCATAATACAGCACAAATCAACATTCGTTTTATAAAACTACCCGCATGGACTGTTAAAGAAATTTATACGAGGAACATTGAATAAGAAAATCTCGAATTACTATGTATTTCGTACTTTTAGAGAAATCACATATCTAAACAATATCACCTTATTTAAATAAAACACTTGAACGGTTTAAAACGCAATATTAATTAAACTTATTTGAATAATATTATAACTACGACCTGACGTTAAAATAATGTTCAAATAAGTTCAACGTTCAATCAAAAGTTTAATATATCAGATTTTAAACCGTTAAATTGTTTAATCTAAATGTGTCTTCGCGTAAAATACAGACAGTATTTAATATCATCTAAGACGTCTTTTTTGACGATTTTAAATTATTTTTAAACATATCGCATCCTTCGCTTTTCATCCGTAATATGTAAATGTCATTGGGAAACTTAAAATGCCTGTCGAAACTTAAGCAATAAATGAGAAACTATTAGATAGAGTGGCCAAACCTGGCTACAGTGGCTCGACGGCGCGGAAGTGACGTCACGGATGCACTCCCGACCGGAACTCCTCTAAAAGCCTTTGACTGCATTTATCTAGCAGTCTGCAAAATCGATAGCACTAACTTTATAAACATGTTACCACACAGTATAAAACAATATTCTCTATCATATATAATAAAAAGGACAAAGACGACACATGTAGAAGGAAACGGTGCTTATAATAATATTTAAAACACTGTCACTGTTTAGAAACACAAAACTAAGAAAATTGACTTGAAACGATAAATAAAAATATGAAGAAGGTATTGGTCAAATTACGAGATCATTGTATATACAAAATAGTCGTTTTTTATTTTTATATTAGGTGATTTTATAACGATAAATATAAAGTAATTTTATTAAGTTCTTCATATTATCTACGGATGTGCGAATGATATTATTTTATTAATTAATGAATGGTTCACAATCTGTGGATTTGACACTAAATATTAGTTTACGATAATTAAACGAAAAGATTTAAAATTACATGTAATTAATAATTACCTATACTTATTTTTATGTAAACTAAATTATTTCGAAATTAGTTTTGACATATAAACTTAAAAAACACACTATGTTGCATTTAAATTCTTTTTATATCCAATAATTTGGTTTCGAATTCTTAAAGATAAAATATTAAATGAATAAACGAATATAAGTTTGGTTTTAATAATCTTAGTCTTACACAAACAATAAGATATTTTTAGGACTTCAAGTATTTTCGATATTTGCGAATTCTTGCGGTTTTCCTTGATTGATCGTTAAAGAGCGCCATCCCCGATACCGACTTACCGTCTTTCCATCGACCAAAGATTATTTAAAACAGATGTAATACCAATTTTAACTCAATAATGTGATCAACAATGACACGAATATTAACTTACACACCACGAACAGCATTATAAATTATTAGAGATGCGCCGAGTAACAAGTACCGAGTTTTACTCGGTTCAGTCAAATTTCCATTTCTCGCGCGTGAACAAGTGTTTTTATATAAACAGGTTCGCGCCGGTCAAGACGTTTGCTCGTTTTAATACACCCCTCTCCCCGCCAACGCCTTTCAACTACCAGTCCCTTGATTGTTTGCAAATGTGTTTATTAATTGAGATTTTTTAAAGATTTCCTAAATTACTAATAAATAGTTTTGGATTAACACTATAGTCTAAATTATATCTACCTAAATATATTGCTTTTCTTAAACTAGTTTACTCGTTATAAAATAACAATTACCGAGACAAAGAGTATCGAAACCCCGCTGAGTACGCAGAGTACCGAATATCAACCGAGTACTCAGCCCATCTCTATAAATTATTAAATGGAGCTAAGATGTGAGAGAAAAACGTTTCATACTAAAATGTCTGATCTCTGTTCGATTTTATTTATAGGAAAATAATTGAGAGCAATAGTTTCTCTGCTTTTCCCAACTAATCGTTTCGTGCAAGGGGGGGGATGGGAAAAAAAAATAGTAATAGCTAAATTAAATCATTATAGTTAAATATAAAAATATGCCTTATTTTTAATATCTTATTCTTTGACTTCTGCCCGAGGCTAAACAATTACAGGCCATCGGAACAGAGCCCGACGTACTTATGGATGTTTTTCAGTTATTTACTCCTTTTGTTCCACAGAACTGGAGAAGAGGCATCTCAGTTACTAATTGGTAACGCTTTTATCCCAAGGGACTGACGAGTGGTCCGTTTGATGTGGAATTATTTTAATTATCAATTGTTTTGATGAAATGGAGATTTCATAACCAAATCGTGGGGTTTATTTGGAGTTATTGAGAGTGATTTTATATAAATTTAAAGTTATTTAGTACTAAAAAGAGTATTATTATAACAATAAACAAAAAAGATAGGAATTCCCTAAATGGGGCACGAGTCAGACACATTTCTGTCTGATTTAAAAATAGAATTAATTCAAACGAGTAGAACACTTTTTTTTAATATGATAGAGACAGACTGAGGCAGATGGGGTATTTATAGGGGATATAAATACCCCAGCCATACATATACTTGACAAAATGCGCTATCGACCTATTTGATAAATAAAACGTTATAAAACGCGAAATATATTAGTTCACTAACTTTTAATTTATTTCAACTACGGTCCGAGAATTCGCATGCTTTTCCGCAGCCATGGTCCGGAGGAAATAAATTAACTAATATATTTTTCACGTTTTAAACCGTTAAAATTGTTGTATTTAAATACAAATACAGTAGTTGATTAGATTTCCATGCTCTACGTGAAACTATTTGTTTATATCTGTTCGCATTCGAAGCCAAGACATCACAGCCTAAACGTAATCTGTTTACTGTGTTGAAATTTGTATGATTCTGTAATAAATATTTCAATGTATCACTTCAACTCGAAAGCTTGTAGTCATATTCCAAGAAGTTATTTATAAACCACTCCATTTCCGACATTTGTAGTAAAAAATAAAAAGTATAAGTCTCATTTTACTACTGTCCTCCCAATCAATAATGATGCTATCCGATTTCTCGTCTTCGAAATGCGAGCTCTGCTGGCCTAGTGAGGGTTTGAGAAATAAACTTTTTTATCTTTTTCCTCAAGCGTAAGTAAAAGTAGACTTTTCTATGTTAGAAATTAAATTACAAGATGGAATTTATGCGCATTTTTTGACATTAAACAAATTTTGAAATAGCACATTCACATATAAAAAGTACTCAAACTCACTGGGTTCAAAATTTCTCTAGTCTTATATCTAAAGCCAAAACAGGTCGACAACACATCTTGTTTAGATGCTATATACACCTACCATCAAGTGGACTCCAGGCTTGTCTGTTCTTCTCTAACTTAAAAAAAAACTATGTCGATTATATATATCTATACTAATATATAAGACTGAAGAGTTTGTTTGTTTATATGTTTGAACGCGCTAATCTCAGGAAATTCTGGTTGGAACTGGTTCTTTTAAGATTAACTTCGAAGAAACGCGACCGACGTCGTGGGTAACAGTTAAGTTTATAAAGATGAAGGGGTTCGTAAAAACGAATTTGGATGTCCAAAATAACGATTCTCGCGGACGAACTCGCTGGCAAATCTAGTCTATATTTAAAAGAGGCATTATCTCAAGATATACTAGCAAAGCTTAAATGCATACTAAAAGCAATGTATATAATCTTTGATTAAACATAGTGGTGGCTAATCTCTTATCGACCAGTTTGTATTGAATGCGCTGAACGGAATCACGTTCAATGTGGCTGCAGCTTGAGAATTAACTAATCTGATCCTTTTAACGGCTGTTTATCTTTATTTAAGAGATTGGAAGCAGCTGTGCTTAAAACACAATCGTCTGTTAGTCTGTACATATATAAGCGATTATTTATTTACTTGTATTCCGTCAATTATTACCTGACTCTATTTATTATTTAATATTACTTTTTCATTACTGAAAAAAAATTGTCTCGCATACTATTTACCTATAATAAAAAAGGGATTCAAAAAATGTTCTACATAGTGGGAATCGAACTCGCGATTTTTTTGTTAGATATACACGGGTGCTGCTGCATCTAAAATGTCGAGCCGTAGGTAAACATTAAGTAAGGTATTAACAAAAAATAATGTAACGAATTTTGTTTAAATGTATACTAAAGGCCACAATTGTTAAATTAAATAAAAAATCCATTTTAGATTAAAAAATTCTAACAGGGCGGCACTTGAACCATCGTCCACAGCGTTCCGTGCTGTTGTTGTAACTAAGAGATACTGTCTTCTATACGTCATCGACTTTTTTCAACCTATTGATGCACCACTCGAGCAATGTAATTTGAACTTTGAATCTTGCTAATAAAAGTTCACTGTCCTATGCAGCTTAAGAAACTTTTCACATTTTATTGCCATCATGTGAAAGATATTTAAACTTGCTTAATTGTCAAAAATGTCATTTGATAGAGGCATGCCCAGCTGTGGGCAACCAATAGGGTGAAACAATTACTTCGAAAACAAAAAGCTATGCCACTGAATTTCATTGCGTATAAAGCAAGGGTAATTCCCTAGCTATATGTAACGGCATGCTAATGTCGCAGTAATGATTGCGCTAAGCCAAAATTACTGGTATTGCTTTGATAGTTTAAACGCTTGCCTATTAATCCTCGTGTTGAATGGATTCTGTATATATCTGTATGTTTCAATCGTGAATATGTCGTCCATAGTTTTGGGAATACAGTAAAAATATTAAAACTATATTATCTGTAGTGAACGCGTGTAGAACACATTTAAATAAAAAGCTTTTCACTTAGGCTTACCTTATTATGTGACTTATTATATGTGACCACTGCAAAGCATCTGAAACGTTGGGCAGTAGTTAAAATAAATTGTAAATAATACATTTCGGGCTTTGAACTGTTAAGAATTTATCTTTTTAAAGGCTGTATCATGGTAGAGAATTACAAAACGATGTTAATGTTCGAAAAAAAATGTGACACTAAATAATATATATGACGTTTTATTCAAACACTGCTGCTAGCTGTACCAGCGACTTCGTCCGCGAGAATCGTTATGTTGGGCATCCAAATAAGTTTTTGCGAACCCCGTTATCCTTAAAGACTTAACCTGTTAGCTACGACGTCGATCGCGTTCCTTCTCGTTGTTCTTGCAAGTTAATCTTAAAAGATAGGCATATAGCGCCGCGGTCTTTTTTTAGATCATTTAAAGAGGAATCATTCTTTCATAGAATTTTTTTAGAAATTTTAAACCGTTTTCGCACCGTACGCTTCTGAAACCCGCAGAGATGAACAATTTCCCCCGTTTTGATCACATTTCCTGCAGTATCTTCGCTTCTATTAGTCACGGCGCGATGTTTTAGCCTATAGCCTTCCTCGATAAATGCTTTAACCAACACAAAAATAATTTTTCAATTCGAACCCGTAGTTCCTGAGATTAGCGCGTCCAAACAAACAAACTCTTCAGCTTTATATATTAGCATAGATAAATAGATTAGAGAGTCGTCGTTTAATAGTTAAATATTTTATGTGGCGCAGACATTTTAATTACTGCGACCGTTTTGTTAATCGTTTTTATTTATTCATGTATAATGTCAGCTATTTGACTGAAACTATTTTTTATGCTTCCGCCGGATTCGAACCTAGAACTTGTAATACTTATCACATTACACGACAACACAATTACCTCGTCTCGTAGATATATACATGTACAAATATAGACGTCGGTGTTAAACAAACGTTGTTTTACGTCGTTATTCGGTTGTTAGCTCGCTCCCAAGTACACAAATCCATTTACTATTTAGGAGCTGTAATCCTATCTAACTACTTGTGACACATTCAGATAACTCTGTTATGCCTTAATGGACCTGAAGATAATAAAGTTAATCATAATTTATTATTTACTTCTTAATTCTGTTTAGATTTTTCCTTCTATTCTATAAGCAAAATGACTTGAATAAACTTATTAGTATAGACTATATGATTCAGTTTCCTTTATGAATGACTTTTGTTATATATCTATAATAATATTATAAGTTTGCTTGTTTGAGCGCGCTAATCTCAGAAACTACTGGTTGGAATTAAAAACATATGTTTGTGTTTGTTAGAGCGTTTATTGAGGACGGCTATAAGATTTAACATTGCGATGTGACTAATAGAAGCGAAGAAACAGCGGGACATTGGAAAAAAGGAGGAAATTATTCGTCTCTGTGGGTTTCTGATGCGTACGATGCAAAAATGTTCAAGATACCTAAACAAATATGTACGAAAGACTAATCCCTCTTTAAATGATCTACAAACGACGCTATATGTCTATCATTTAAGATTAACCTGCAAGGACGATGGGACGCGTCCGACGCCCTGGGTAATAGCTTAAAATTATAAAGATGAAAAGGAGGTTTGCAAAAGCAATCCTGCATTCTACGCGGATGAAGTCGCTGAGATAGCTAGTTTAATAAGTATTTATTTACCGCGCTAGTGCAGTAAAACTCTTATCAACGAGTTTCTAATTGTTATACAAATCACACAATTTTAAAATTTGTAAAATTTAAATTTAATCTCGATAACTAAAACTTAACGTGGAAAGACCAAATCAGTTAAAAGTGTGTATATAGTATTGAGAAATTCATATAATCAAAACGTTAATGCAGCATGTATAAATGTATTTAAAGAAAATGCTAAACAAAAGAGCCGACATAGTTTTTCTTTTGAGATTTATTACAAGAAATTTCTTTGCATGTGACATGTATACTGTAAGATAAGCTTTATCTAGGAATAAGTTGGTCTGGAAAGTTTATGCCACTTCTATGACATTCTTTTATTTAATTAAATTTAAACTGTGTTACAAAAGTACACAATAAAGAAAACATCTTCAACGGTTTAAAACACTAATTATATTCGTTTTACTTAATAAGTAAAACGAATCTAAATATTATTGTTATTAAAATTATATCATTGTAATTGACACACAATGTCGTTTAATAAAGGCATACTTTTAAACGGTATACGATCATATTATTGTAGACCCACCCCCTATTTTGATAGTATTATTAATTATATATATGTCCCAAACGAGGTATTTTGCTTTTTTATTGTAATATAATTCTATACGTTATTGTTATTACGTCCGACGGTCCTCTACATTAGTTTTAAGAATATCCTTATTGTTTTAGCGTGTCATTTGCACTGAGCTTTCACGTGGACTTTTAAAGGTCTGGAAACTAAAAAAATCGCTTAGATACTGTCTATAGTTTACGCGAGTAGTACACATTTAAATAAAACACTTTAACGGTTTAAAACGTTATCTTATTTGAAAAGGATTATTAACTTTGGCCCGTCGTTTCGGATGCTTTGCAAATTCAAATAAGTTTAACTAATTTTTTTTTTTTTTTTTTTTTTTTTTTTTTTTTTCCCTCTTTCCCTTTTTTTTTTTTTTTTTCAAAAATTTTCCCCGAAAAAAACCCCCCTTCTTTTTTTTTTCCCCCCCTTTTTTCCTTCAAAAAAAAATACTTCTAAAAAAACCTTAAATCTTCCTGCATCTATTCGGCCTATCACGGCTGTGTGGCTGCAAATTCAAAGGTATAATTATAATACTAATATATCGTGTTTTAAACCGTTAAAGTGTTTTATTCAATTTTCGCTTTTCAAAGTTAGTGGTAGGTATCAAATATAACTTTTATTTTAATTAAAATACTACTAATGTTTGCTAGAACTCGTTCTTACAAGATCCTATTATTAATAATATGTTTAAATGTATGATGTATTTTTGTTATAGGTGTGTTTAATAGCAATTAAAGTGTAAAAAAGGCTACATTCATTGACTAAAACGTATAGCCGTAAGATTTATTAAAGGCTATTTTTATCAGATGGAACTTGTTAGCCGAGCTGAAATATACGATGTACAGTGAAAATTGGACAAGCCCCGCGAATGGTTTAAAATTGCCTCAATTTAATCACTGTTGCATCCTCTTTGGTTCACTTAATAGTCATTTTGATGTATATAGAACCGATAAAATATACTGTATCTGTTAAAAAATACTATTTAGTGGGAATTTCTCAGTAGGTACCCCCGGGAAGGTGAAAGAGAGGGGCGAGTCTTTCATGGGACGGCGTAGAACGAAATTCATATTTTGCTAGAATATTCTTCTACCGACTTGATGAAAGACTTGTACCGTATCCCACTCCTACCATATATTGGTGTTGCCAACTTAAATAAAGACTATAAATAAAATAATCTACGTATTTTGACAGGCTTGGTGTAATGGTAGCAATGTACAGCTAACAGTCTACAGGGTTCGAACCCCACGGGGTTCAACATTTTACTAATCAATATATATATATTTTTTGAAACATGCTGGAATTGTTCTGGAATTCTGCATGTTAAATAAATAATATCGAAATTCCGTCCGGGACACAAACCTCCGTCCACAGACGAAAAAGCCATAAAGTTTAATCACATTTTGGTTTCAGTCTGTGGATTTCCAAATATCGAAGCTCTTGTTTATAGCCCTAGCGCGAACCAATGCTTAATAGACAAGCATGGCGTTCGCCTCTATCATTAAAAAAATAATGCTAGACTTAACACTAGTCACAAATTATATTAGGATTCCGATTTTTAAATTACGTAAATTCCACCTAATAATTGTTCGTTCAAATACACTGTAATGCAGATAGGAGATTTCATTTCCCGTCGACCACGGATCGGATATTATGGAAATGCATCGCGATATCACATACAATCGGAATTCCCTTGCTTTGTATCCGATTTAAACGAATTGAAGGTATATTTAATGTAGGACAATTTAACATACTTATATGACCGAATCTCAAAAAGAAGTTTGTGGAACAAGAAGATAAAGTATCTCAACGAATGGTTGTTTATTTATCTATAATTCTATACTAATATATAAAGCTGAAGAGTTTGTTTGTTGCGCTATTCTCAGAAAGTAATTGGTTTGAATTGAAAAAACTTCTTGTTTTGGCATTTATCGCAGTGGACTAAAGAATATAAAACATCGTGTTAGAAACTTAATTTAATTGGATAAAACGGTCTGCTATAAATTTCGATAAACGGGACTTACTACAAAGTAACCGAAATAACAGACTGTAGCTAAATTAAATTTACAAGAAGTTATCTAATTTACTTCGTGTTTTTAACTGATAAAAATTATTCATCTATGTATTTACTTAAGACTAGAGATATCGGAAATAAGTTAACATACATATTTATTTAAACAACTTACCATGTCCAAAATAACTATTCGCAGCAACACGACGTTTTACAATTGGAAACATTTAATGTGTGATTATTGTTTAGAAACATGGTTCTACATTTTAACTATTCGACAATCTTCAAGTGACACAAAGGGATGTTACTAATTTTAGTAAAACGTATTGCACGACTAAAAGCAAAGCTGACGTAATATCTTATGAAAATGTTATGCAAAGCCATTTCCTAAGAAGTTTTTCCTGTAAAATCATTGGGTGACAGTCAGTTTTCATTTCCGCGGACGGGTGCGGTCGCATTATCGACAGATAAATATTTTGCGGCCACTCCATAAATAACCTGTAATGGATTCCATTCCGGCTTATGGAATTTTAGGATATAGATATCTAGATATTTCATCAACAGACATCAAACTATTAAAAGGTCTTAAAGGGCGGCCTGCTGAAGTTATAGGACCAAATGTTAATTGTTTTTTTAAAATGCGCTTGTATTATTCTACGTTATATTAAAGAAAAACGGGGTTATTTTATTATTGGACAAAGTACTGTTATGTGTTTAAAAAGAAGTAGATTATTTTAATTTTAAATTACGTGATATTAAAAGAAAAAAAGTTTTGAATCTGTCTATAGTTTACGCGAGTATTACATTTAGACAAAGTACTAACGGTTTAAAACGCGTTATATTAGTTAAACTTTTTAAAGAGGAAGCCGTTCACGGGGAGACCGGGGCCCCCGGCGGCGGCAACGATAACGATTCATTTACGTTCCAAATAAGTTTAACTAATATTCGTAATCAAGAAAAGTTTTATAAATAAAGAATGATTAATGGCTAATTATCGTAAAATTTCTTTGGTGATGGCGTGGAACGCTGAAACAATTTTTAGCCTTACGAAAATTTCAAGACTTTTTGGATATCTTACACAAATCAAATAATATATTTACATTAAATATTATTTTCTGATATGACGGAAGAGCGTTAAAGGTCAGTGAAATTCGAACTTCGCACATTTTTTATCATCAAAAACTTCGATGAATGACAGGCAAGAATTCAACATCCCATGACATAGATACAACTATTGTTTTCTAAATCAGTAGTTAGTATATTAGCATTATTATCTTTATTATTTTTTTACCTTTCCTATATTTTTCTATTTATTCACATCCAGTATTTGAGTATCTTAGTAATAATACGTATGAAACTGATTTCGCGCCACGCCTTCGGTCACCATTGTTATTTAGATGATCTATTGAAGTTGAAGAATGCCAATAAATAATACGCCATAGTAAAATATTTATTTCGCCTGCATTGTAAAATATATTTAACGGGCCCAATCTTTTTCAAAATTACAATAATAATTACGTATATGGAGTTTGACTTGGATAAGTAAAGGCACTGATATAAAAATATCTCAGAATATTTATTTGTTACTACGGTAACGCTATAATAATAAACCTCTGTTAAAAACATGTGCTTTACTAAGATAAAAATAAGCAGGGGGAAGAAGCTAGTAGGCAAAAATAACTTTGTAATTTCACTCTGCAAGTCTACTATCACTTTTAACAAGAAAAAATACAAGCGCTTAAAGCTAATCTTCAAGCAGTCTACGAATATCGCTTTATATTTATTTGTAGACCGACTTCTTCCAGGCAATCCTGACCTAAACTAGACTCAAAAAATTATAATTTATAGTGTAAACGCTGCTGATAAAAGTATATGTACATTAAAAATAATAACTCCTTATAATGCTCCACAAATAATTTACCAACACAAAGGTGGAGATAATGAAATTTTTCCGAATCGAAGGAAAATATTATTTCTGCCCGCCATTAATGCGAAATATGTATTGAGCTATGATGGATCACGGCGGGATCGGTTTTCTTAGAATTTAAATAAATCAAGTATTGATGGAGGATGATGTATGGCCCATATTATGGTGAAGACTTTCATGAGATTTATCGAGAAAACAAACCAACAAGTCACAAAGCCATTATTATTATTTTACGTAGGTGGATACACAAATGGGATGGGACCAGTTTTGCAGTAGCAGCAAAAACTATTTACTAGAGAGTTGTAAATTCGACTCCCGCCCAATAACTAAAATTAATTTGTAATATTTTTATTTTTGTGCAATAAAGAATATATAAATAAATAAAAACCAATGAAGTGTAATTTTCCGTTTCTTTGCTTACAATGCGTGTGATACTTACCATAATGCAGTTCGAAACGCTACCGAATTTTTGATACCAGATATCCAAACGAAAATCAACAATATAAATAAAAAATATATATTGATTATAAAAAAGGGCCCGGTAGGGATCGGACCTACGACCCGTTGATTATTAGGCATACATTCCTACTATTAAGCCAACGCGACCGGGTATCAATAAAAGATAAAAGCAATTTCTTAGAAGCGCTAGGCACCTTATGATTATCGTTATGAGCAGTTGAGCAAATAGAACAGGAAAGCGAAGAGTAACGAGTTACAAAACGAGCACCTTTAATCTGTGAAGCCGACGAAATAAATTCAGCGCCGATGATTAACCGCGCCTCGGCACCTCGCTTTATTCATTTTTATTCATTCCGTATTCACGCGCCGAATGTATTCATAGAGTTTTCCCTTCGAAACTCCGTCGGAAAAATTTTTCAACAATTTCACGGGGATCGGAGCGCGGTGGAACTGGTAGCGATATAAAATTATCCCTATTCTACAACTAAGCGAAATTGCGGTATTGCACCGCCTATGGCTAAATGGTTACACGTGTTGCTTAGCATTGCGTACGCGAGAGGTCCTGAGTTCGAATCTTGGAAAATAGCTTGTTTAGGCAAAGCACAGAAGTCTCATCCACTACTTTCCAGTAAATAAAGTCGATCAGTGAAACTGAACTTTAAATAAAACGACAAATCTTCTATGATGACACTAGCTTACCAGATCCATGCCCCGTGACCACGGCTCCTACAAAGCATAAAAACGTCCATAGTTAAATGAATTAAAAATAAGTTAATTAATATGTTTTGTACTTTATACTGTTAAAAGTATTGCAAGTAGAAATCGCTTGAACTTACACTACGCCTCGAGAATTTTTCGCCCTTTTACCGTCGCTTGGTACACAGCTAATCTGTTGGTATTGATACTAGCCCCTACTTCCAAGCGATTATTTAGAGATTTACTCGCTCCATTGATTTATTTTTCTTTTTAGCCCATATCACCATATTTAAGCATTATTCGCCCAATATTTCGCCGCATCAGCGAGCTAGCCACTGGCCAACTCGCGGCGAGAGGGGCCAGTGGCTAACTTGTAAATTCAAAATGTCCTATTTAAATGTTTAAAAAACAATTTAATCATTTAAAGATGAGTTATTACATTATTATATTATATTATTATTTTTACATATTTTTTGGGTATCTTGAACCGTTTTCGCAGCGCACCAACGAAAATATTTCAATATTAATAATTTTCACCGTTTTTTCCACATTTCCCCCTGTTTTTTCGCTCGTTTAATACAATATTTAAATCTCGATAAGTTGACATTGTATCTCATATGACTTATAGAAACCGGGTCTCCGCTGTTATGCTATGTGCAACAGCTGTTTAATTGTTCAGCGTTTCGCCCTGGGACGTCCGAGGCGCGACTTGCAACCGCCAGCGCGAATTCAATAATTCAAACATTTCAAACTTGCTCCAGATCGGTTTTGAGTTCGAACTCCCACTGCATATTAACATAGATTAAATTATTATATTGCGCGAAACTTTTACTACCTTAAAATCATTTATGTTATAAGGGGTTTTATCAATAGGGCGAAAAGAATTCGACGATTACGTATAGGACTCGGTAGCTCAATTGGTTACAGCAACAAGACGGAACACTATGGATGCCGGTTCAACTCCTGCCCGTGTCGTATGTTTTTTAAAACAATAACCGATCATTAATTATGTAGTATTTATGTTGGAAAGGCAAAAGACATTGTTTTTTGCTGTACCCAGAACTTCACGACTATTTAAGGCCAGAGTCTGAATCATAAGTCTATATAAATAGTCTTCTCATTAGTCAACAAACAGTACAAGCAAATCCTTCTTCATTATAGAATAAAAAACCTATAGGTTAAATACTGTATGTATTTGTAATTAAAAGTTATAATTTTCAAATAAGTTTAACGTTTTAAACCGTTAAAGAGTTTTATTTAAACTACCTATAGGTACTTATTTTAAATCCTCTTCGAGTACTATTAATACAATAAGACAAGTAAGGAAAATGTCTCGCAATCGTTAATCAGCGCTGTCTTGGATCTAAAATCATTTATAAATCTGCGCGTTGCAGAATTTTTCTTGTCTTAAGTAAATAAAAATCCAATCAGAGGCAAATCCAATTTCATCTCGTCCTCGGATTCACTCGGGACTCCGGGTCTTTTTTTTACATTTTACATTTTCACACTACACGTTTCTTTAAATTGAAGTTTTAATATTCATTTAAGTTTAGGAGAATCGTATTTACTATTCAATTATTTTCAGAGACAAAACTGAAAATTTAGACAAATTTTACAATATAATATAAGCCTTATCAGATAATTGTTTAATTTTTCTGAAGCGTGTTGGTCTTCGTCTGAAATTCTAGATATTAAATGTAGAATATCGAAAATACGTCCGGGTCACGACTCACGATCCACCGCCCACAGATGAAAAAGCTGTGAAGTTCGCGTTTAGTTTTCAGTCCGTGGATTTCCAAATATCCAAAGCCAAACTAGGTCGAGAGCGCATCTTGTTTAAATGTTACATCGCAGAGATATTTCTAGTCTGTCCCCCTTGAAAAACATATATTCAAACCAAAAACGTTGACGTTTTGTGGATGTTATATTAATTTTACACTACGTTTATAACTTATACATTGGATGTAAAAAACTGAATACTTATTTATTCAGAAAACAGCATTATATTGAATTAAATGTAACAAGAGGTACGTATTAATAAAAGTAAGTTAACAATCAATCACGATTGCCCTCAACGGTATAATTACGTATATTGTATACTTTTAAACTGAAAATTAAAATAAAAAGATCTTGTATAATTACAGTACCATGAGCTAAGATTTTCACAGTTCCATTCAAAGTAGACGTATTGTTGCGTTTTATTTTTAAAACTGTCTCTATTAAACACAGTCTTGTAAGTGATAATATTACATTAAAATCATTTGTCGTACATTTTCTTTTTGGGGCGTAGATTGCAATTTTACGCAGCTCGAGCGCGAATATTAAAAATTAAACTTAATAAGCAAAGCTTTGTGCTTACGATGAAAAATTATTTATTTTGGTCTCATCGTTTTGGAACATAAATTGCCGGCCAAACTTAACTTAGTTTTGAGGAAATGAACGTTTTTGTTACCCAATTAAAAAAAATATATATTTAGCCCCTCGGTTATTTTAGTTAAGAAAGCCTAATGTTGTTAATATTTGAAGGAAAACGATAAACTTATACTCTCTGCATTAACTTGTCAAAGCTATAAGAATGAAACTGCTTTAATGTACCTATAATACGAAGAAGAAATTACATTTTCGTCGGCCCTTCAAATAAATGGATACTAACGATTAAAATAAAGTGAAATCGTCGTAAAGTCGAAGGCGTTGCTGGGTGAAGTGGTTATATATTTTCATTTTGGAGAGCCCTCTGGTACCGCATGGCGCTGACTTGTGGAATTATTGCTCTTCAAACGAGTGGCCTGTACAGGTTGGTATCGATGTTAGCGAATTGCGGGCTATGCTATCGTTATAAGAAGGGAACATACAAATAGCTAAATAATTCAAATTTAAAATTATTTTACATTTACAAATACATAATAACGATTTTGATTTTAACCTACTTATTATAGCTGTATGTGTATATGAAACTTGTAAATACATATTTTCCATTTTTTTATAATCCTTATCTACTTCTGTTATATTGTAAATATTTAACGGGGAGTTAAAAACTGTTTTTTAGTAGATGGTCATAGACACATTTTCGAACGTTCTGTTTATAGTATGATTAAGTATATATTTCTTGTCACAAGTCTTTGCATGTTAAATAATACACTTTTTCAATATCTTCTAGAAAATAATTAAACTAATAAAAATGTTAAATAACCCCTTTTAATAAGTATTAATTTATTACTTTTATCTTAACTAATAAAATCTAATTAGACATTTTCATCAGTTTACATACTAAAAGAATTATTTAAGATAATCTGCCGAATCCGACCCTGGTCACGAACCAATGTGTCAGTATTCGTTTTATTGCAGGCGACGGAATTTTCTGCTAAGTCCATCGCGAGTGGGTTTTATCAGTGTATCATGGAGGGTGGCTGATATTTTACTGCTGAATAAAATTATTGATAACATGTTCCTTTATAATAAAGTTACGTGTATAAATATAGATAAAAGAAAACGCCGCAGTGGCTTATTACTCGACACGGACATATTTCTGATCTCGAGACAACATGTGTACTGTGAGGATCGTAAAAGATTAATTGTTAAAAATACTTGAAAACTTTATTATTTTTCACATGTATTGCACATGAAAGCAAAAAAAAAATCGAAATCGAATTCCCTGCTGTTGCACGGAACGATGCCGGTTCTAGTCCTGCCCGAGGCAAATTTTTTTTTTATTTATTTTCTACTTTTTAAATTGTTAAAAATACATATTTTATAATATTACAGGCAAGTTGATTCTTTAGTATCTATTTTGTAAACAAAAATATTCTTTATATATATGTATAATGGTTTGACAAAAATATTTTGGTTGAAAAATCGGTGTAAAAAATATAATTATGGAAAATTTTGGCTCATGTTTTCAAATTTATAAAATAAAACAGCTTTCGATAAATTGATCGTAATTTAACTAAGTTTCGTTTAACATTAATTAAAAGCTACTTCAAAATAAACTCCATTATCCAATACATTCCTAATGACTCCCCCGAGTGACTTGTAGTTAAAAAAAGTCACTGCGATTTTTCATCAGGCCAAGACCCGCCTGTTACGACTTGTCACTAAGTATACCGCAACGAAGTAGTTTAGATACTTGAGCTTTCTTTTTTAGAAAACCTACTTTAATATACATAGGCAGCTTATTTTAATGGTTTTTGTAGATATCAACAAAGGAGTTAAGTTACTAAACTATATGAAATCCTATTTTACCGACATGGGACGTGGTAAAAATCTGTGTCTGTTTCATTATTTGTCTTTGTTTGCGATATAAGTTACGAATAGTTAGCCAACTTTTGAGCCCTACTCGTCTAAAACCATTTATGCCAAAAAAATATAACAACAAGTTGTTTACCTTTAATAATTTAATTACTTTTTATTTTACAGTAGTATATGAAGCATGTAAGATTGTAATATAATGTTGGTGAGCGTATCTAAATAAATTAAATCTTAAAACTAATTCATCTTATCTTGAACTAATTGATCAATCTTAAAACTTAAATATTGTGGCATCTCGGAACCAGACTCAACTGAATACCCACTGCACGAAAATGGAAATCCTACAGTGTCGTATACACAGCGTCACACCATTCGTAGAAGAATATTCAAATAAGTTTTTTGCTTCAATGAACAATGATAAAATGAGAGAAGCATAATCTCTCATTACAGGAGCAAGATAATAAAAATTAAAGCAATTAATAGCATTACGTGACGACAAAGCTTTTAAAAAAATTAAATCTTTAACCAACGACCGTGAAGGTTTTGCTACATCTTGTTTATTCACTTAAAAATCCATTACACACAAAAAGCAACACTAATAAATATGAAGAAGACTGTCTCTTCATAAAATCTTCCACTTTCAATGTATAACGGACCCTACCAACTGCAAAATACAGTCGATGTTCCTCTGTGTTTTCCAGAAGACATTTTAGCGTGTTTTAAAATCGGGACTAGACGTCAGAATCAATTCTTGGCGCTATTTCTCAATAAAGTTAGGACACATGCATCGAGGCTTTTAAACTTTGACGTGCGTTGTAGCCGAAATATATGGAGGCTAAAGAGGTAAACACTTTGAGCGATATAGACTTTGATAGACGTTATATATTTTCCTCCAACATGCTTGAAAATTTCGGCTTTATATTGACTATCTTCTTCAACTTGCTTTACTGGTAAAGAAGCGGCCTCCAATAGTTGTATATGTCATGTTTAGCGGCTAAATAAATTAGTATGTAAAATTACATTTGTCGTGTAATTTCAAAATGGAACGATCTTCAACTCTGCAAGATGGCGACCGGAAAAGTAAGTTACCAAAGGTTTTCTGTAGATTTCTTTCTACGTGCAAGAACTGGCTGTTTAGTGCAAAAAAAATACTTCATCCTTGGTTTTAAGGTCTGAATTCGTACTATTTAGTTTTACTTTCCGCGCATTGTTTGAGAAAAAGTACTATACAAACCTTCCCCGCCAACATTGATGAACTTACTTTACACGTTCATTCATCAATGCCTCTCTTGCCGACCGCTACAGTAATGTAATTTGTAGGGTTTTAAATGAAAAATAATATAAAATTGACTTTATCTGAAAAAACTAGGCTTTAAATGAGTGTTAGGAGTATTGTATTCCGTCATGGGTTACGAAACTCTATGCTTTGTTTTGTCTTCCTCTAAATTTGGGTAAATTTGATACTGGAGAAAGGTCCTTCGAAACGGCTGATAAGGAACCATGGATGAGGTTTGTATATTTCTATAACACAATATAATCGAAATATTCACCTTCATTACTAGCTCGTAGTCTTTATTCAAACAAAAAAGCTGGGAACATCCTAATTACAATTTCATGGCCATAATGTTTTTGGGGTCACAATCTGAAGCCTTAGAAGGCGTCACGTACCGCCCTTTGATGGCTAATGTATAGTTGTGTGCTTGGATCCAGATATTTGATACTTAAAGATACTTCTCATTTAATGTACACTACATAATTTGATAAATTTGAAAAGCTACTTTAGAAGATATTAAACAATTGACACGGCGGGAATCCGCAACAACGTATATATTGAACGGCTTGCAAGAAATTAAAAGATATTTGAATTGTCAAATATAGTTAGGTGTACCTAATACTCAAAAGTTTTTTTAAATTTGAATTAATATCGAATATATTAGGTGCACTTAGCTATAATGTAATATGTTTAGATGTATTTAAATAAAACGATACTTAATATTTTCAAAACGCGAAATATTTAACTTTAACGTACTTAAAATTATTGGAAATATATATTTCTTTTGAAATTGTTAATGTATGTCATTTAAATGTGTACTACTCGCGTAAACTACAGATCATACTATATAGTAATATATACAGTAGTTATTTAAATAAAAAAATTGTAAAACGTAACATATTTGAAGGTTGTTTGTTTACACTAACGCGTTAATCATAAAGATCACTAGTCAAAATAACAATGTTTCTGAGTTAGGTTATCTATATCTAACGATGCTAAGATGAATAATACCGATGAAGCATTTATCAAAATTGTGTAAAATCAGTGGAGCATATTTAAGTATGATAAAACACAGAGCAATGCTCGTTTGTTTTATAATTGAAATTATAGAAAACATTTGAAACTCAAGTGAAATTCACAAACGTCAAAATGACGTTCGGTTAGTCAGATTTATTTTATGAAGTCAATAAAAGTGGTAAAGTGCCGCTAAGTTCATAGGGGACATGGCGAACTTTCGTTCTTGATGTATGTCGGGGACGCGAGCAAACTTATACTCCGGTAAAATATTATGTGATTTCCTTTGTCAAACATTGTGAGAGATATTACAGTAATCTTATAAATTATCGATTGTATTAGGAAGCCTTGCTACCTATTATCACAGTTTATTTACTTTTAGTACAGAAAATTCTCTTAAGAACTATCCATATGAACATTTAAATAAATCACTTCTAAACGGTGCCGTGTGCGGTTGGATATTACAGTATTTGTAGCTAAACTGGTGGCCTTACCTAGTATTGCAATAAACGAGAGAGTTAGAATACGAATACCGAGAAAACGATTAAATGTTTCGGTCTGCCAGGACACAGAAGTCTGTCAACTATACAGTAAATCCAGAAAGATGTACTACTTTAACGATATACGTTACTAAATTTGATCAGTGCAGCCACAGAAATATGTACGCCTAAAGCCCCGTAGAAGAAAAGGAATAGAAAATAAAATATAAATATTTAAAAACTTTTTATGCACATGAAGGCACTATACATATAATTTTAAAATCGGCCACTCTGATGACTCGGTAGCTCAATTGGTAGAGCAACAGCACGGAAAGCTGACGATGCCGGTTCAAGTCCTGTCCGAGTCGAAAATTTTTACAATTTGTTTTCGATTTTTAAATTATAAAATATAAATATGTAGTTAAGAGATTATAACCTCAGCTTCTTGTGTTAATCTAAATATAGGAACTAGTCTCTAATTCATTAACTTATTCGTCTCTTTGAAGGCACAAATATGAACGTTTCTGAGACAAAAGTAGAAATTAAAGACAACTTTATTAAAAGAAGACAATACAGTTTTGCGCGATATTACGAAAAGTTTCCGAAGCAGTTGATAAGATTCAAATTGTTATTTTCGTATATACTGTACAAAATAGTTATATAGATAAAAGATAGGAAATCGTTAAAACGGGAGCGTATTACGCATTTGACAGGAAATAAACTAACAATCAGTGAAGACTGCGACTTCGAAGGGAATCCTCATAAATCCGAACTCGATCCCACTCGCCGACTTCAATCTCGAACCTTACAATCGCAGGGGTTAAGAAACTCTAGATGAGGCAGAAAAATTAAAAACGGGGAGCATAATATGTTAAATAATATATTATTTTATTTAATGAAGTGTAATGTAAGGATATTGAAATATAAATGACTGGCAACCCTCTTTATAGAATACTAGAAAACCGAGCGACAAATTGAGCTGAATCTGAAATATGGTTTAAGACAAATCTGTTGCTAATACAAATATATTGAGAAAAAGTTTCTTTTTATAACAAAACTCCAGAGAAATAATAGAAAGATTTACTTTGAATTATTCAGTTTTATTATCTAAGTTTTGGTGAACAGTGTCACACAAATTGTAAAACTATTTGGATTGTTCCGCCCGTGTCGTTAATTTTTAATTTTATTTTTTATTTTATAACCATCATCTCATGATTAAGTCAGCAATTTTTTTAATCTTAATATTAATAGATTTTTAAGTTATATAATTTTGTCATTAAGTCTAATAATATATATTTATTTTAAGCTCACAATATATTATTATAGCGTAGTATTAAAAAGCCTGTCCAGTCATTCTACATCCAGAAAAGTGTTCTTGCAAAGAGAGGTCATGTTTCTCGCGGTCCGATATATAAAGTCTTCTATAAGTCTCGCTCAGACGGCCATCTTAGGCACCCACATTACATTACTGAAATTCACTTTAGAAGCTATCATTTTAAGACTCTTTAGGTTAGATTTGAGGAAAATTTAAAGTGAAATTGGAAAACAATAATAGATAATGTCTACTCTAATAGAGACTTAGTATAGCTTGTTGTTTACTCCCCCTTGTGTACTCCCCGTTTTGTAAGCAAGAGAATTTTTTTCGTGTAACAGTCAAATTTAGTAGCAAAAACATACTTATCTGTGCTGTCCAAACAGAGTTCGATTAATGAATTACACACTCAAAAAACACCTGTAGTATTATTTAAAAAAATTACAATATACAGATAATTTTCTAAGTTACTTATTAAGTTTGTTATAATTTGGAGGTAATTTGTATTTTTTAGAAAACTTCTTTAAGGTTACGAGAAGCAACAATATTCAGTCAAACTTAAACTATTTGCCGTAAAATGATGAAAAGGACATATAAAAATGATTCTTTATCTAGTGGTTACCGCACTCTAGATCAGTCAAAAACCTTGGCTGGTTAACTTTTGAATTTGAAAGTTTTCTGAGAAATCTCTCACACCAGTCCAGAGTTCGAAAGTTCCACTAATTTACTTGCTATAAAGGCCAACCCGCACTGGAGTAACGTGGTGGGTCGAAGTTCTTAAAACTCTGAAACCTGAGCCCAGCAGTGGGACTGAATATATCAGTACTTTAAATAGAATTCCATTGAAAAAATACGGCAAGCGCCTTTATTTGTGTCACGTAGCAATCTCGCAGAAATCCAATCACAAGGAATGTTAGTAATAAAATAACTCGTTTTAAAACATTTTACGGGCATCGGAACTACACTTACGCTCAGGCCGAATGACCGCATCGTTTTACTTTTATTTACTTCATGGCTGCGTCTATAAAAGGTTTAGTTCAACCTTGGTAGGTTAGAACTATGTTGGAACAGATTTAGAACTGCCAATTTCCGACAATAGATGGCGTTGAAACACGCTCGTAAATGTTTTACGATGACTTGACGAACTAAACGCTTACAAAAATGGTCGAGTTTAAAAATACTGGTCGCACTTTTGTTGTGCCAACATTATTTACTTAACTAATGTGTGAATACAATACTATCGTCGCACCAATAATATAATTAATGAAAACTTATTTTAGACAATTTCTAAAGGACGTTGGATGGCGAGATTATTATGCCACGAATAATCTTCATTCTAAACTGAATGAAGATTATTCGTGGCATAATAATCTTCACAGTTAGCTCAGTTCATAATTATGAAAAAAGTTTTGCACTTGGTAAGGAAGTAAAATAATATTGAAACATCATATTACAGATCAATAACGCGCTTGGGTTGACCATTTTTGATGTTATAACTTTTCTTAAAGTTTGTACATATATTTTATAAAATATAACCTGCCTTTATTATCTTAGTAGTAAATGAGACGAGAGTATACGGTACGATAACAAAAGCGAATGCATATTGGTTTGTCCATAAGAAACTTTAGTAGTGCTCACCGTTTAGTCTTCAGCTCGAAGTCTTGTTAAAACAACGTACTATGAGTACTAGAATCTATTCTATAGTATTATTCTATACGAAATTTCAACCAAACATATTATTACTATTACAGTTAACAATAAAAAAAATCTTTAATCGCCACCATTCAATTGTTTGTTAAGTGTTACATATTATATGCTCTGGGTTCGAATTCTAGAGTCTTAAAAAAAAAGTAATATCTGTAAGTCTTATCGCTAATACGTACATTCAAATGGACACAATAATATGTCCATATTATATAAACACTGACACAATAATATGTCCGAATATACTCACACGAAACATAGAAAGTGACTTCAGTTTTTAAATAATTCGGTGGATTAGATAGTTTCACTTCACATCCTACTTGTCTGTTCTCCTCTATCATAAGAAAAGAATTCTCATCTTCACAACGTTCGTTAACACAAACAAAAAGTTCGTAAAAACATGATCTCGCTCGAACGAAAACAAACGCCCATAGTAGCGAATCGTAACTCAGGTGTCAGTTTGCATTCTACCCGCATTCCACATTCAATTTCCTTGCTATGGCGGACCGTAAAGCGAACGGAAAACTTTATTAGCTCTTGTTCCCTCAAATTGTGTGCGTCTGCACAGCGATGGCAACAGCATTCGCACGTATTCAATTTGCATATGGGATTTGATGTTTGTTATAAAAATTTATTTAAAACAATGATAATAGTAATTAAGCTTATGTTCATGACGTCAAGAAACCCCCTATTTTACGTATAACCTATATATACATGATATTTAATCAAAAATGCTAAATACATAATGAAATTATTTCAGTTAACTATAAAAATAACCTTGACTTAACTAAAATATAGCTAAACATAGCATTAATAATAAAAGAAAAATTCATCCAAACACACATACTATCAATTTAAAAATCGAAAATAAATTGAAAAAAATTTTCGACTCGGGCAGGACTTGAAACTTTTAAATAATTGCCATCGCTTGAAAAATATTAAAGTTTTCAAATAATATAAATTTTATTTATTTAAAAATGATGATCATATTTTGATATCAATTTGAGTTGAATTATATTTGTTATTAGCTTTGTAAGAAGTTTTATTTTTTTTATTTGTATTCATAATAGCTATGTAGTTTCAGATATAATTATACTTTAATTGGATTAATTTAATTTACTTACGTTAGTTTTACTAAATGACGAACGTTAAACGTAACATATTCCTTTACTAGTTTTTTTTACCGAAAATTTGAAAACGGCCGAATTTGAGCCCATTAAATATAAACGCTTAATACGGAAAAGTGGAAGGGCAAGTCCGGCCGTAAAATATAAAGGTATGCTTTTATTTCACACATTACAGCAGTATGGTGTCCGTCCGCCTTTACGACTCGTTGATATTGCTACTTTATTGGCGTTTTATTGGTCCAAAACGCTGCATGACGTGAAATGTATAAACTCACTCAAATTGCTGTGAAAGCTTCAGTATTCTTTAGTTTTTATCTGAAAGATTGAAATAAAAAAAAAATGAAACATAATTTGTAACAGTATTAAAAATGGTATGTTGCCAGTTGGTAGAATAAGATCTAACTCAGCTTATATCAGGTCCCTTGTTGACCTGAAACTGATATTTAGTAAGACACGCAAGTGAAAGCTTAAAAAATCTTAGTTGTAATAAAACAGCATTCATATATCTTTATCTGGTGGGATGAATTGACATCCCACTCTGTCTATAGAATTTTATAAAAGCACTGTGATTGACTTTTCTCCTAATTTGATGGAAGTTGAAATGCTAAAGCTGTACATCTAGTTTAGATGTGTTATCGACCTATTTTATTTTCGGAAAATAGAATGCCACCTTGAAGTCGAAACGTTTTTTATCGCGCGCCTTATCCATCTGTGTTTCGTGGATTTGGAGAGACTAGCTGTGTTCTCACAGGACAGAGTCACAGTATATTCGTAAAATAAATTAAAATTAAGTTAACTATATCACATTTTAAACTATTAAAAGTGTTTTCTCAATTTTGCTATTCGTGTAAATTACAGAATACTTATCCTCTCTATTTCAACGCAGTCGGTTAAGTCTAAATACCGTTACGTTCTAAAACGTAGATCAACATGTCCACGGCGAATATTTACAAACCACTTCTTGCCTCGCCCCATCCGAAGCGCAGTCGCCTTTTGAATGCGCTGAATTTAATTTAAACTTTGCGTAAACAAATACTAAGTATTGAAGTTAATATTCATGACATAACTTCACTAACAGGCTTTGCTGTATATAGTTAAATAATATGTTCAAAATTCCTTGAAAAAATAATAAACAAAAAATCGATTATAGATTTTTTTTAAAATACAACACGCGCAGGACTCGGACTGACATCCACAGCGTCCTGTACTGTTGCTCTAAATACATATTGTATTAATTTTTATAGTGCCATCGTGTAAAAAAAATTTAAACTGCATTATTTGACAAGAAAAATAAAAAATGCATTATAACATCTAATAAGGAGAGCAACCTATTTTGTCTTCAGAATTCGGAAATCTATAGGCTGAAACCGAATCGTTCACACCACTTCTCCATCTATAGGCGAAATTTATATATCCTATTCAAAAAAGTAATAAAATGTTAACAAAATTACAAAATCAATTATAAACATCCCAGGATTTTTAATAATCTACGAAAGGAACCTACTCGTAGATTATTAAAAATCCCCCAATACCACCACTGAACCAACGACCACACTAAATTACATAGAGAAATACCGTCGCAGTATATAAAATGCTACCCAATACATTTATCGCCCGAGGCGAGGTTATCCCGAATGTTAATATCACTAGCTTTTATTACATCTTGCGTGCCTTTTGATAGAATCCAATATTTTTCATTATTTCAAATGTATAGATAACATTTAAGTAATATCGAGATTTGAGGAATGTGTTTTTTTATATTGTGTCTGAAAGAATTTCTCTGTAAGAGTAATATTCTTGTTATTGTAACTTGTAAAAGCAATAATTGTATTTAAATAATGTATATAGATTAAACGATTTTTACGCATTTAATTTAAAACACTTTAGTAGTATTGTAAAACGTGATATATTATTTCAATTATTTGAAAATGATGTCCCCGTTACCACTTGTGCAAATTGCTTCCGAATACTCGGGCCGAAGTTTACAAAATATTTCAAACAAGTTTAACTAATATATCACGTATTAAACCGTTAAAGTGTTTTATTTAAATAATTGTTTATCTTGTCATGATTCTTCACCACTCTTTTATTTTAACATGAGTATCAGGTTCATTGTCGAAAATGTGGCATATCTTTCTATAATTAATTTATTTACAACACTTTTTTCCTTTCATACCCATTTTCACCTAACTTGCAAAACGGCTTACACATACGTATTATTCGGAATACTGAATTTTTTATCTCTTTTATTTTTTGTTATATGTCATCTCTTATATAAGTACTTCATCTTCGCGAGAACTACGTTTTATTTGTGTAAATAAAAAGAGACACAAAATAAAGATCCTTTATTATGTTGCTAGCTGTTTCATTCGCGGAGATCTAAAGAAATCTCCAATACATTAGAAACAATACATAAAGATCGTATCAGGAATAAGCTTTGATTGCGCCGTGGATTTATTTATGAAGTACACTTTGACCTCATAAATATCCAATCTAAAGATGGTCCAGAAGCCGGATAGTGAAACCACGATTCGGAGTTTACTACTTACTTATATATATAAGGCCTTTTATATTTAAATACGCTTTGTAATAATTAAACAGTCGTATCAATAAACAATTTTAGTGAAATGGTCAGCATTTTATTTAAAATGACCGAGCCTTCAATCAGTGTTATCTATATTTCGTTGACAACGTGACAGTTGCAAATCGATTTTTATGGAAAAACTAAATTCCAATTACAGGAACAAGAGGGTTTACTGTAATATATATTGAAACATATGTATTTCTGAGAGATATTCGGGAATTCACAAACTGAAACGGACTGACAATTAAATTTGACGGTATTTGCACCTGCAGACGTTGGTTCGTGGCCCGGGCGCAATTTCTGATACTACCTATTAAATATACAGATTTCAAGTCAAATATGTTTCAGAAAAATTATAAATTGATAGACAAATGTTGGACGCGGTAATGTTTGAATTCACGAGCCGTTGATTAGCTTTGCTAAAATTTAATTTTCAGAATTTATATGTCACTATACCTTAATTCTTAAGTAATGTATTTATAATTTTCTTTCGTGTCTAAACTTAAAATTGACGACTCCAAAAGCCTACGTATGTTTTCTTAAGTGCTGAGAAGAACCCCTTAAAAAAGACGCACAGATTAGTATTCGAAATGTATGTCCCTTAACTCTTGGACACAATACCCTGTAATACAATACTGAAACTAACACTAAACTACTCTAAGTATTGCAAGTCAGTCGGCATTTGGGGGTCGAGGTGCGCATACTGATGTCACTTGCAGCTACGAAGAGTGTATGGCTTTATTGTTTATTTTTTGTTGTAAAAACATTATTTTTTTTGCTCCGTTATTCATCTTTATGTATATGATTATTATATGACTAGCTGCGCCAGCGACTTCGTGCGCGAAAATCTTTATTTTGCGGCAACAAACCCAATATAAACTTAAGTTGTTATCCACGATGTCCCGTCCGCAAAAGAAGAACATTAGCGTCGCGGACTTTTTATTAGATCATTTAAAAAGGTAATCATTCTTTAGTGCATCTTTGTATTTTGGACTTCCAAATTCGTCCATAATTATTTTTTTCTTATTTTTCCCACTTCCTTCTGCATCTTCACTTGTTTTAGTTTCTGGTTTGGTTTGAATTTTTTTTTAAATTATTTTACCTTTTTTTTGGTGTGTTTTATTTTTGTTTTTTTTTTTTTTTTTTTTTTTTTTGCCCCCCCCCAATTTTTTGAATATTTAATTTGTCGATAATGAGCCAAGATATAATGCCAACCAAGTATAGCGCTTAATTCTCAATTCTCTTTTTCTTATTTAAAGATTTTTTTTTATTGAAGAAAAGCACGTAACACCAGCAGCGCTACAATAAAACGTTACTAATACGTTACGACGTACTACCAGTCTATCTACTGACCCACTGTGTTATCGAATGTTCTCAATCAAAACTATAATTTTTATTCACATAGACATATAATGTGCAATATTACGGGAAACTTAGTTTAAAGGGAACTTTTTTTATATTACGCGTTGTATTAATTTTACCGCCTCCATTTTTCGTAATCAATGTCCCGCGCACCTTAACACGGCTACTTTATTTGGGCGAGGTGAGGTCCGTTGAAAGTGATATAGTCCGCCCCGCGACTTCGCACGCCGACCACGTCTCAGCTCTTTTTAACTTTATACCTTTCACCCATTATCTGACTGAATAAGTTTTTCACGGGTTCAATTGATAGCATGAGTAGGTTTATTTATCTCTAAGTCTAAGAGATTAACGAAGTGAAGCGAAATTCAAAAACGAAAATAAAGTAAAGTTTTTCTTATATTTTGAAAATAATAATTATAAATATCTCTTTTATCGTCTCTTTTATAATATTTGGCATTCATTAATACAAAAATTAATACGACAAGATACTGTCTATAGTTTACGCGAGTAGTACACATTTAAATAAAGCACTTTAACGGTTTAAAACGCGATATATTAGTTAAACTTATTTGAAAATGATTTGTTACTTATTTGAGACTGACTGTCTCCCCGTAACCACGGCTGCTGCAAAGCATTCGAAACGTCGGGCCGAAGTTAAAAATCATTTTTAAAAGTTAACTAATACATCGCGTTTTAAACCGTTAAAGTGCTTTATTTAAACGACAAGATTAAATTTAATCTGAATAAAAGTGATGCCAAAAGGGTGAAGTTGCAGCACGGTTATGCTTTAATACCGATTTTTCGCAAAACCCTATTTAGTTTGTCTATTAGGCAGCGCTCATACAACCATTTGATATTTTAAATTACAGCGTCTTAAGCGGGAAACATTATTAAGCATTGACGTAAAAAGTTATCTTAAGATTTTAGTAACAGCTTGATTTTAGGCGGTTCCAATATGTCAGACTGCCACTGTAGCCAAATAGTTAAACGTATTGCCTAGCATTTCGTTAAGAGCGAAAGGTCCTGGGTTTGAATCCCAGGGAAACATAAAATTGTTGAAACGGACACAGAAATGTGTTCGCTCTATGCCCCTAAAGGGGGAAACGGGCTTTGACTTTTGAAAATTAATATACTTATCCCTGCAAATATAATTCATTGCTACCTACTTGCTAGTACAGTGATAGCAACGTACCAGGGAAGGAAATTACATATCTATATTAAAACACGATTCTTGATAATTTAAAAATCGAAAGTAAATTAAAAAAGTTTCGACTCGGGCAGGACTTGAACCGGCATTGTCAGCGTTAAGTGCTGTTGCTCTACCAATTGAGCTACCGAGTCGTTCAATTTATTTTCGATTTTTTAATTATATAGTGTATTCATGTGCATGTAAAAAAAATAAAGCTTTCAAATGATTCGTGTTCTTTGTTATATACATTAGATATTAATAGAATCAAACCAACAACGTATTTATGTAATAAAGACTTATCTTGAAGGCACATTAGTACAACATAATGATATTTGGAAGTATTCCGCCCACATTCCGCGAGATAATAGAAGAAACGAGACAATGCATTAGCTAATAAAATTTACCCCCAAAGCCCCGCAGTCAACAACGGGGGCTAATCAAATATTGCCCGCCCCCGGCGAGGCTTGCATTCTTATTAATATCTTCGTCTTATATTGGGTATAGGGATTGAGCTGGAAGAATGCATTTATTTGTAAAACTTATATTGTTATACAACACAACGAAACTTACGTACGTAGGCTTGATCCTACGCCATGAGGGCTTATCTAAGCTAAGTATTTCGCATATATTTTTTAGCCATTTTAACGGTATAAAACGAATGTTTTGTCTTGTATTTTGATTCTGTTTCCAATAATTGTATGTTACGTTTTGCCATTCGAATAAGATATTTGACATCTGTCAAATCAGTATACACTGTAAAACACAGTCTCGTGTATTACTGTAATGGTAGCAATGTACGGCTAAACGGGCCGTGGGTTCGATCCCCACCGGGTCCAATATTTTTCTAAACAATGTATAATTTTACTGAAACATGTTGGACTTCGTCTGGATACTAAATGGGGGGGAGCAATAATGATATTCCGTCCGGGTCACGAACCATAGCTACAGATGCAACGGCCGTCAAGGTCGAACGCGTTTCGGAATCGGTCTATGAATTTCCGAATATACAAATTCTATAGCGCATCTTTAAATGTATATTTTCAACTACCACCAAGTCAAATTTTGCTTGCTGCCCTCCTGTATGATGATAGATAAATGTGTTGTTCCTGTAACAACTCACTTTTAAGCCGTTTTAATTTAGATTTTTTGTAAAATGCTATCGGCTTATTAACAACGAAATGATAACATTGATTTGCCGCAACCCAATATTTTTATTTGGTTTCAGTCTGTGAATTACCGAATATCCAAAGCCTCATATCATGAAAAAAGCTTACTTTTTTTAAATTAAGAATTTTTTTTATCGCGATTAATTTCCTGTCTCATTTTATTGATAACTTTTCTCCTTCATTAAATTATTAACGAAATAGTGCACATAATATGTGAACATATTAGCCTACTCATAAAAAAAGTCTGAAAGCTTCCATAATATGTTGTGCAAGGCCAAATGAGATATAGCCGGCGGCATTTCAAGGCAGCCAATTTGCCGGGGATAGTTTGATCTGGCGGTGTTTGGTCGGCAAACGAAGCGGAACCACGCTACAAACAATATTACGTGATCACTCCTTTCGCATGGAGTAGATAATTTCCAAATTGATAGGCAACCAGACAATTGGCCATCTAATAAAACCACGCTACTATTGTGAACACCGCCGCTTAATGCGTGGTTCAACTTTTAACGCTATTACTTAAAGTTTGACACTCAGGAAAAAATGATTGATCTGTCAAAATCCAAAAGTTGATTTACCAGTGTGTCATATTTCTTTGATATAACATTTAGGTACGTGGAACGACACCTTTGTACTCTACCTGGCTAAACGTATAACTACCCCGGGACTTAAACCTATTTTCTCGCAAAAAAAATGCTATACAATGTGTTAATCCATCGAATAAGTACCCGCTAGCTCAATTGGTTAGTGCAATTGCATTGGTTGTCGGTTCAAATCCTGCCCGTGTCGTGATTTTTTTAATGTATAACCAATTTTTAAATTAAAGAAGTACCCATTAGAGAAGTATCAGTAAGGATTTATACTGTAATTCAAAACAAAAACGTAAGTTACTTTTAAATTACACAGCTTAAATAATCTTATGAATTTCAGCGAATTGACTAATTTCTCATGAATTAAAACTACATTCAAGTGAGTAGATCAATTTTAATGAAGAACCTTATTTCCTCGTGTACGTGAGCCGATCACAAATGTCTCGAAATATCACATTCGAGACTCAATGTCATTACCCACTCCTCTATAAAGCAACCTACTGCGAAGGATTGACTAAATATTGATTCGTTGATTTAATATGTTATATGAAGTATTCTACACGTTATTTTCATTTAGTACCACTAATATTGCAGACAATAAATAAATATAATATCTATACTAATATATAAAGCTGATAAGTTTGTTTGTTTGGTTGTTTCAGCGCGCTCATCTCAGAAGCTACTGGTTCGAATTGATAAATTATTTTTGTGTTACTTAGACAATTTATGGGGGAAGGCGTTAGGCATCACGATACAACCAATAAGAGCGAAGGTATAGTGAGAACTGTGGAACGGTTCAAGAAACCAAAACAATATGTATGAAAGACGTTTCGTTTTTAAACGATCTAAAAAAATGAGAGCGACAGTATATGTCTATCTTTTAAGATTACTTGCAAGAACGCGGGGACGCGACCGTCGTCGTGGGTAAAAACTTAAGTTTATATAGATAAAGGGGGGTTTTTTTTTTTCGTCGTTTTTATAAACGTGGTACATCTGTATTTAACATTTACTTAACAGATAAAGTAAGAAAAGAAATATTTTCTTGAATATTTATAATTTTCCATGATTTGACTGTGTTAATCGTTTAAAAATATTTTTCTGTAAAATAACACGATATTCTCATGTAAGAATCAATTGATTTATAATATACCACTTGTACAACAGTTTAAATAAGCTTTCTCTATCTTATTAAAACAAATATTTTGTACATAATTCCACCCAATTCCAACGGTTAACTAAAGAAAAAACTTTGTATGTTTTATTATTTCTAAGTTTAATGTTTGAATTCCGCAGTTTTTATGACACGTTTTTGTAAGTCGGTTTAATATAATAAGATTTCTAAAAGTTGTGGGTATTTTTGATTTCCCTGCTATGTAGAATGTGCGTCGCAACTTTATCTCGTAAGAAATCAACCCTCGCCGATCGTTTGCACCCTCGCAAACAAATGTGCTCGTAACCCTTTGTCGATGTTTATTGGGACCCGTCCGACGAAACAGCGATAGCCGAAAGGTTTGATTGAAACTATACGGCTTATGTTATAGCTTGTTCGGCTGTACATAAATCCATATGGTTATTGTTTACTTTGGTAACGTACGTAGTTAACTCCGTAATGTTTTGATCTACGGTGTGCTAGTAGTATATGCAGCTAGTAGTAGTATGTAGAGATATGCTTGTAATGTCTGATTCGGAAAGTTTTGCTTCGTTTAGACCGCTTCCGTAGGTAAATAACATTAAACTTTAACCGACTTACTTACGAAGTCATAAAAACAACACAGACAAATTTTGACACGTTTTATTCATTTGTTTATAACTTTATTTGTGTTCTCGTAAAAATTCAATCTTGGAATGGAGGCTTCGCAGTAAAAGCGCTGTTTTTCGCAATCAGAGAGCCTGAGCGAATGAAAAATTCATCAACACGAAATGTGTAATTTCACGTTATAACGCCATAACTGGACGATTTTCGGTTTTATTTTAGTGAGATGAAATTTTCAGAGTGTAAGGCTAGCTTACAAAATCATCATAAAAATTGTTTTTAAGAACTCAGGTGCTTAACAAGTTTGATTTTAGAAAAGGTTAAATGCATTTTTGACATTTCTATTACGTTAAATTTAATATAACTGTGATACCTTTTTAACGTATTCGTTACTACAGTTGTAAAACAAAATACTTCGCATCAAATCAATTTATACGCATTATCTTTTACAGAAACCGTTTCTTCCACATTACCCACTGTTAATATATTAGTATAGATATTATTATAGGTTTATTAGGTAGGCAGTAAAAATATAAAAGCTCAATGTTTAAAGCATAAAGCAATTGCTATGTGGATTTTTGTATTTAAAATAAGATTTTTTTTATTTAAACATTTCCTTCTCTCGTTACGTTTAGCAAATAGACATCTCGCAAGAAATACATATTCACTCAACGATACAAATATCATTTTGAATAGCAGGCTGGAGCGTGCCAATTTAATAACAGACACGTATGACGTAGATTCGAGAAAATTTTATTAATATTATCAGATGACAGTGGATTTTTTGTGAGAATTTCTTACATTGAATATGAAAACTTATTATTAGGAATACGTTACTTCATTATGTTTACGCACATGTTCATTTTCATTATGTTTTATAAAATATATAATTTTGTTACAGGAAGACAGACAAACATGACGTTTACTTGTTATTAAGTGAATTAGCCCATATAACATCTAAATAAGATACGCCGTCCAATAATACATTTTTCAATAATCAAGAAATTATATTAAAGATTGCTTACGCGATATTATAAATAACATTGAATACAGCGCTTCACAAATGTATTTATTTTTGTTTTGTGACATGAAAGACTAGGCAAGCTTGATATTTATTTGATGGAGTCTAAAATTCGTCAATCTAATAAAGATGCGCTGACAATTTTTTATGGCCCCAAAATACTTCACGGATTTTCGGTCTGTGGACACCTGATCGAAACTCGACCGAAACAGCAGTACCATCGTAAAAATTCTCCGAAATGATTAACATAGGTTCTTGAACCGGTGGGAATCGAACCAACGATCCATGGTTAATTATTAGCCGTATTTAATGATATAACTTTGACTATTATACTACTCTAAGATAGATAAAGACGAAATAAAACCGATATGGTAATATTACACTTAGATATTGAATCAATTATGCAGATGAAAAACGATTGTCAGAAGGAGAGACGTCCTCCTGGGAAATTAGGTGGACGTACTCAGGTCAACGGAGTGGAAAATGTGAGCAAAACCGCCTGTGAACTTAAAAATTGTTGCAAATTTAGACCTAGGTAGTCTAGGTAGATATTTTAACGAGTTCAAAGGCTTTCAGAATTAAAATTTTATTCATAAATGTTATAGGGCTCCATTATAGTAATAATTCTTAATATTTAGGTATAGGCTTACAACACTTCAATAAAAACCCAATTAAATGCAAGAGCTTTAGTAAAAAAGTTTAAATGTTATTTCTATGAGACTTTTCACTCTGTTTGCACTGTGTCATAAAATACTTTTAAATTAAGGACTTGTTAATTAAAAAATATTTTTTTTTTATCTAGCGTTAAATAAATACACAAAAATAACACAAAATTAGTTTAAGCAGTGCTGCTTTATGTTACAAAACTTAATAACTACAACTTGCTCACATATTTAAGACCTTACTTGAATTTATAACAGACAATTAAAATGAAGAACAACGGCAAAATTCAAATAAAACACTTTTTAACACGGGTTAAAACGCGATATATTAGTCAAACTTTTAAATAAAACACTTTAACGGTTTAAAACGCGATATATTAGTCAAACTTATTTGAAAATGATTTTTAACTTCGGCCCGACGTTTCGGATGCTTTGCAACAGCCGTGGTTACGGGGAGAAGGCTGTTTTAAACCGTTAAAGTGTTTTATTTAAATGTGTCCTACCTGCGTAAACTATAGACAGTAATTAACAGCAAAATTTCTTAGCAATAAAACTAATATTAACTACAATAAAACGTTCAAAATACCCTAAAATACTTATCGTTCAGAAGGACGTAGAATCTAGATTATCTGGCGGCAATAGTCGATGGCTGAATGTCGCGCTCCAGATTAAACAAATATTACCCTCTGATATGTGCACTTATAAAGATTTAGACACGCCATTTTTAAATGGCAGTAAGTTATATAATATCTAAAAAGAAGTTCTGTTAACCTATTTTGGTTTTAAATAACATTAGTGCATCAATCTCATGATCTTTCTGTTAAATAAATACACAAATTACTCATAAAAATAACATGAATATAAATAAATATTATTTTTTTATTAAAGTTTTATCCACACTTTGAAACTCTTTAAAGAAGAAAAAAAATACTTTTTCTTGTACATTCTTTGATTACATTTTTTATATCCGTTCAGTTAGACGAGAATTATGCCATCATTATCATTCATTTAATATTATTGCAAAAAATCTACCCAGATTTATATGGGTTTACATAACAATATTTATTGGACTTAAATTATTCGTCACAGATTATACAGATTCTTTGTAATTAAAGTAAAAATGTATCTAATCAAAATACATAGAAATATAATTTACCTAGTCTAAAGTTTGATAGGTCTATATTGCCACCAGCTTTCGGCGTAATATCCAGCAATATCAATAGTGCAGCCGAATCTGAGAAATGAACGTCGCTTCCTCGCTGCTATATTACTTTATACACAACGGACTTTTAATATCAAATATTAATATTGACTTAAATTTCCTAATATTCTAGAATATGTGTATCGCAATTGAATAGAAAGTGCGAAGAATTGATTAAGAGGTCATAATATATATTATAGTCTGCTCATAGTATATTTTGAATATTTGAAGTACTTGAATCTGAAATTTGAAAAAAAAATTAAGATTTCAGATTCACTTGTTATTGCATATATGATGGCATTATATTAAAAATAAATTTTACGATGACGCGACTCAATTGGTTAGAGCAACAGCACGGAACGCTATGGACGCCAGTTCAAGTCCTGCCCGTGTCGTAATAGTTTTTCAATCATAAATTGATTTTTAGTTTATACTTGAATTTATCGATTACGTGCCAACTATCTACAATACACAACTGAAGATTTTTATTTTGATTTTAGATGAGAATTTGTAACGCCCTACTTGAAAGGCTTAACGCGACTGCAACATCTGTTAGTGTCTGAAAACATTAATATTTTTCACATGTTATTGCACATGAAGGATATATAATTTAAAAATCGAAATAAATTGAAAAAATTTTCGACTCGGCAGGACTTGAACCGCATCGTCAGCTTTCCTGCTGTTGCTCTACTAATACGCAAGTGTTAAGGTAGAAATTACATTGCGCGAGAGGTGCATGTATCAATAAGTTGAAAAAATTCGACGATGAGGTGTAGGACTCGGTAGCTCAATTGGTAGAGCAACAGCACGGAAAGCTGACGATGCCGGTTCAAGTCCTCGAGAAAAAAAAAAAAAAAATTTTTTTCAATTTATTTTCGATTTTTAAATTATTTGCCTTCATGTGCAATAACATGTGAAAAAAATTAATGTTTTCTAAAGTTTTTTATTTTTTTTTTTTTCCCCCCCTTTTTTTTTTCCCCCCCCGCAAAAAAAAAAGTGGCCCCCCCCCCCCCGGTGGGGGGGGGAAAAAACCCCCCCCCGGGGGGGGGGGTTTTTTTTTTTTTTAAAAAACCCCCCGGGGGGGGGGGGGGGGGCCCCCCCCCCCGGCGGGCCCCCCCCCCCCCCCCCCCCCCCCCCCCCCCCCCCCCCCCCCCCCCCCCCCCCCTTTCCCCCCCTTTTTTTTTTTTTTTTTTTTTTTTTTCTCTCTCTTCCTTTTTTTTTTTTTTTTTTTTTTTTTTTTTTTTTTTTTTTTTTTTTTTTTTTTTTTTTTCTCCTTTCCCTTTTTTTTTTTCCTTCCCCCTTTCCCCCCTCCCCCCTTTTTTTTTTTTTTTTTTTTCCTTGCGCGCCTGGTGCCCTTTTTTTTTTTTTTTTTTTTTTTTTTGTTGGGGGTGGGGCCCCCGCTGCCCCCCGCCCCCCCCCCCCCCCCCCCCCCCCCCCCCCCCCCCCCCCCCCCCCCCCCCCCCCCCCCCCTTTTTTTTTTTTTTTTTTTTTTTTTTTTTTTTTTTTTTTTTTTTTTTTCTTTTTTTTTTTTTTTTTTTTTTTTTTTTTTTTTTTTTTTTTTTTTTTTTTTTTTTTTTTTAAAGTAAGAATGAGCCTTATGAAGTTTAAGGTAGAAATTACATTGCCGAGAGGTGCATGTATAATTATTCGGGGGCGCGGGGGGGGGGGGGCCCGGGGCAAACATCTGTTAGTGTCATTTTAATCCTTCTACGTGTGTAAAGAAGCTATAATGCCGTGAACACACAGTTTACGAACGGTTATCAAGCGAAGCGTGTCTATTATCAGGCTGTCTGCCTTTCTATCTACGGAAATGAGATTTTTGCCAACCCTGCGAACGAGCCATTTAGCTTAACGTGTTTTAAATAAACTCTACCGATTGTCGGCTTGATTTTTTCTGTTTTTTTGCGAAGGTAGATTTGTTAAAATCTAACACTGTATAGCTTTTTCAGTAGAAATCCTTCTTTTCAATGTTAGTATTAAAAAAAAACAAGTAAGTAATACCAATGGTCCTTTCGAAGTTATATAATTCAGAAATTGAAAGCATTGATACTTTCCACGTGTAACTAAGCAACTTCCTTTATTTGTGGTACATAGTAATAAGGCTCTTCGTTTATCTATTCTCCTTGTTATCCAAAGCTAACACTAAATCCTTCTGGAGTCTGTGTACTTAATGACATTTGCGACAATAGCGACATCTGTAGCTGTCGTTCGATAACTATAATACCGTTGTTTAATTTTGATAAATATCGCTTGTTTATGAATTGCGTAAACAATAGTATACAAATTATAATGTCGTACAAATTATAGGATTGAAAATATCATTAACATGCGTTGCTAAAGTTATTAGGATCTAGTGAAGATGAACGTCAGATAACTATAAATCAACGTTAGAAGAAATCTCAGCAGAGTAATCTTCCCTTGGAAGGTTCGCGTGCTTGACTCAAGAGACAAGTGCTCTGTAATGGATATCTATTAGCCACAGGCGCAAAGAAATCTGGTAGGGATGCCAGGATAAAATAAGAGTAGGAAATAACACCTACAAACGAGCTTGGAGTTTTAACTTTTCGCGCCTGATTTTATCCGATGAGAAGTAAAGTCATTAAAATTGGCGTTGATTATTATTATTGGTGATGAATTTGTTAAAACTTTCCATATTATTAATTGTTTAATAAACAATCACTGCAATTTTATGTTGCAATGAGCACTGTGTGTATTTAAGTAGTTCTATGATATTAACTATGTTTAATAATCAAGACATAGTTGTAGATTTTTTTCGATTAAAAATATTATATTTTAATCTAGGATGGATAGGATTAAGTATGATTTCGTACTTTCGTAAGTGTAAATATTTATTAGTAGATAAATAAATCAATATTCAAAGAAGTCTTACAACTGAAAACTGGACAATATTGCATATGTTTCTAAAGGAAACACATATCAGATCTTAGTCAGTACATCAAAATTATTACTGCCAATAAAAACCATTTTTGTCAGCCCTAACAGGAAAGTCCTTCCATTACGCCGATTTCCGACACTCGTGGCTGACGCAGCTACGCAACCACTTACAGGATCAAAGTGCCAGTTTGTACCACAAAGGGCAAGTCAGGGACATTTATGTCAACCCCAAAACCTCACTGACAAACATTTTTGAAGAAACACGCACTTTAATATTGACCCTAAATTAATATAGCGCTTAAAAAATGTCCACAGTATAGTATTTTATGGAATGATCATGGCTTTGAACAGCTGATGTCGTCAAGTATGGTTCGAATCACCGAGTCCAAGTTTGTGTGAGGAGAATAGTTGGTGGCATTGTTCACATTGAAAGGCCGAGAAGTTTAATCGACATTACGGTTTCCGTTAGTCAATTTGCGAATAACCACAGCAAAAATATTACGACAGAAATTTAGGTTAAGGAACGGAGCATTTTTTCATTTCATTACAAAACCTAGATTAAAGCTCCTACTTGCTATTTCTAGTTATCATCTTCCATATATTGTAATGTGGTTTAAAAGACAAAACAGACAGTTTAAAACTCGTTTGATGGTGTACAAAATAGCTATTTTACAAACGCAACTGGCCTCATTTTGAATTTAACTATATTTGACTTTTCTAAGTCAAAGTTATGTTTATCTGTTGCCTTGATTTACCATGAACAACCTTTTATCCAAACGGACTTAGAACATAAGTTCCTTTTTTACGGCCTTTAATAATTGAAAATTAAAGAAAGTTTGGTGGAAAACGTGCCCATTGTTTTGGCAAGGCAATGTCGCACTTTCGCATTCACAATATTAGTGGACTTACCCCGACCTCATTTCTTCGTTTTTCCATTCTTTTCTGTGATGAGACAAAAAAATAAATTCGATGAAATCGCAAAAAGCTGGTTTTGGAAGACAATAGAATGCTCTTAGCAAATTAGCCACTTCTTTCCGAGAGCAGATTGTATGTAATCCGATGTTATTCGCCGTGATTACTTGTGACTGGGACTCGGATTGCGTTTCGCGTTTGCTGCAAGTCATAGGCTCTAGCGACAACTAATTATTGATTTATTTCCCTCGGGTATATCTTATCTATCTAAACTATAATACACAAAACAAAAAATACATAGACAGTATATATTTTTATCTTTTATCCACTCATTTATCGTATTGGCTAGATCAAAAGTAATAAATTTACGTAATAAGACGTAATAATAACTTATATTTATAGACATAATAACACAATGTCTGTTCATCGTCATACCGATGTTGTTTCGTAGACACAATAAGATTTTGACAAAAGTGAAGTGCTGAGAAAAAAATTGAAAGCATACAGTGCAATTTTAATCTCTTGTACTGGCATAATAAACTTCCGCTAAAGTTATTATTCCAAGTAGAAGTCACATATATAACTAGAAAGTACTTAATTAATAGTTATGTTAATTGTTAATATAAGTTTAAAAATCGAAATTAAATTTTCGACTCAGGCAGGACTTGAACCGGCATCGTCAGCGTTCCGTGCTGTTGCTCTACCAATGGAGCTACCGAGTCCTACACCTCGTCGAATTCTTTCAACTTGATGAAATTACAAAGTTATAACGTTTGAAAACTTTAATATTTTTCACATGTTATTGTTCACATGCATGCACACTGGCACCGGCATCAACGCTGACGATGCTGGTTCAAGTCCTGCCCGAGACGAAACATTTTTTCAATTTATTTTCGATTTTTAAATTATAAAGTGTCTTGATATGTAAAACATGTGATAAATATTAAAGTGTTCAACAGTCATATATGTTCATTTTTATAATAAGTTACGTGAAAGTAACGTAAACGGTGGATCACAGTACTTTAGGCATTGTTAAGACTCTACATAACTTATTATCTATTCCGTTCCTAAATTAATGATAGTAACTTGATGGGCATCTAAAGACAATAACTTGATTGTACTAAGACCGTACCCAACAATCAACGACCCCTGTTGTTAGATTTATATTTAAAAAATGCGTACATATAGAAATCGCTCAGCGTATAACTTACAAGAAAACAGATAAGAAATAAAGTAAGCAGTACACCAGCATTGTTGGCAGTTGGGCTTATATTCTACGCTCGTACTTCAATGTACTAAAATATTTATTCTCCTTGACTGTATGCTTAATTTCATTATATTCTTCACAAACGGGTATTTTTAAACGCTTATTGGCAATAAATTACGTAAAAATATGCTTTCCTATTTTTTCTCAGCACTTCGCTTTACTGTCAATATCACATTGTGTCGAAACAACAGTGGTATGTTAATGAACAGACATTGTGCTATTATATCGATGAATATAATAGCTATTGTTTTGTTGTATGTATTTAGTAGCATTCATATACACTGTCTACTAACGCTATAGCTATAGCTAGTTGTCATCTTTTTCATATTATTATTACACGAATAAAAGCAAATAAATTTAAAAACAGATTATTTTTTTCCACGTTTATAAATATATGGGGCCGCTAGAGGCAGGGATATAACGCAATTATTTAACTTGACTTAATTATTTTCTTTTTACAATATAAAAATGTTAATCTACAAGAGCACAGGACCGAAAATTGTACCATATTTTTTACACAAATAAATTAAATACATTATCGCCTAAGTAACTCACATTGTATATTTTCTACTTATTGAAAATCGTGTTTATTGTTATTAGTCGCCACTCTGCCTCTAACAGTCTCATATATAAGTAGATTGTATATAATTGAAGCTTGCATTCATTGTCGCTACCTCCGTGGCACTATACTCATGACAGAATTGATAGCCATTTCCTACACAGCGCCTCTTGTCGATTGACCGGAAATAGTGGTGGTGTATTTACAACTTCCGGCCCTGGGGATGGCGGGAAACCAATTAATAACTTTTATCGCTTCCGCCGTTGGCATCTCGGACAATTAGCACGGCTATAAAAATCTTCACGGCTGATTGGAAGCAAGGGTAGTTGGCGAATATGAAGGTTTTATGGGCTCTGTCGTATTTGTACCATAAAAAGATACACAGAGAAACTATAAGTTTTCACCGCCTCTATAGCTAAATGGTTAAACGTGTTGCTTAACGTTGCGTTAAGTGTAAATTTATAGCCTTGTTTTATATTAAAATATAGCTTTATCGTCTCTCGCGCTGCAATTTCGGCTATCTACTATGGTATCAATTTCGCTACATACTATATTATATATATTTTTTTGTATATTATTATAACACACCATAATAAAAAGGCCCTAGTGTGAATTTCGCAGCCACTGTGCGGAACTTGCTCAATAAAGCCTGGCTCACTTCTCGATATTGACAAGTAACCTTATATCTACAAGAGAAACTTTTTACACCTTACCTGATAAAAACAGAATTTGGAATCAGATGCTGGAGTCACACTCTTGTTGACCCTTAACCACCCTCATCTTGAGCCACAATGTTGGACAATTACAATTTAAAAGTCTTTCATTAACTGACAGCAAATAACCTACAATAACATAACAAACTTGTGTGTCACAATTAGTATAGGTAGTGAACACATCAGTAATCGAATGAGTGTAGCCTGGGGGGTTCTCCAGATCCACTTACCGCCTATTTGTTGGAAGTCGCGGAACACTGATCAATAAATTGATAGCGAGTTGATATTACATTTCTTCATATGTATTCAAAATCTTATAAGAAATAAATTATCCTTAAGATTATCGGTACCGTTAGGTTATAAAGTATCTTACGAGTGTATATACACCGTGCCCCGTTTCACGATTATAGACTTACTAGGTAGGTCCTACTGTATTTACAAACTTGCAGTGTTTAGATCTTGATGAGGTGTGTTTATACAACCATAACCGTTAAGTTTTCTGTACGTACCTAAGTAATTCACTTATTTAATATTTTTGTCTTTTAAATAAAAACAAATATTAGTAAAAGTAAAATTTTAATCTAAAAACATAATAATTTATTTTTTTTATTAAATAATTTAAAAAAAAGCTGACTCACATTACGTTCTATGTGTACTGAATTTCTAAATGACAAAGCTAAGCCGCATGTCCACTTCGATAAAGCCCCTAGAGCGTTTTATGCGAAGTCTACCAGTCTACCAGATACGGCTGCAATATGAACCCTTAAAAATGTCACATTTACCATTTTCCTACATCGTTGAGTATCGTTTAGGCGCCCGAGGGAGGCCGTAATGACATCACCGCGATAGGCACTCTAGCAACCGAAGATTTTTATCGACAATACATGCTATACTTCGATAGTTTTATCGGAGAAGCGTTTTTGTGAGTCAGTTATCGACTCTTGGGATCCAGGGTACGTCTAAGGCCTATTCTAGTTGTAAGGTAATCGCAAAATCTCATCTTTTTTTTTGTTCAAAATTTTTTCCAAGTATTCGCTACTGGTAACAACAACCTGTAGTAATTCTTACCTGTAAGTTTTTTTATTCCTTCCTTGAAATATATGTACTCAATTCTGTCCTCTGTGAAAACCATATCTGCAATTATCCCTAAAGGTTTGTAGTCATTATTTAATACTACACAGAAAAAAAATTCCTGCAGTTGTATTATTCGTACAGGCGTATATTTTTACAAAAAAAGCCTCATTATTGCCTACTCATAAAAAGACCCTTCGAAATGATTAAATGAAACTAAGACAAACAGATCCTCGCTTCGTAAAAATCCATTGTGAATTCCCTCCCAATATTAATTAGTTCCTCATACTGATTCGAACAATGAGTATAACTTTGGAGGATTCTCACCACGTGTGCCCAAACTTTTCTAATTAACTTCGACAAAAGTTTTTTCGTTAACGACGCTGGACGGAGTGGCTTTTGTTGTAGTTTTAATGTTGTCTTATCTGTTTGTACTGGTTGATGCGAGGATGAGCGAAAAAAGAGTTTAAAGTTTATGTGTATATATATTTTAAGGGCTCTAAAACATAATTTCAACCTTTGTATAGTATGGCTCAGGTCTCCCGTTTCATTACGGCTACCTTCACTAAAGTGCATAGAACGACGATAGCACCTAATTCCAAACTACCTACACAATATTTTTTAAAGTTATACCAAACTAAACGTGGACAGTTTTGATCGCCGTTTTTTGACCACTAGACCAACGCGCAACTGCCGTGTTGATCTAGTGGTCACTAAAAACGTAGTCATACAAAAGTTAGTCACGATGCCCTTCGGGCGCAAACAGACAATGGGTCAGAAATACGTAAGATAATATGGGCTTAAAAGAAACTTTGTTGTAGTAACACATTGTTTATTAAGTACAAAACAAATTAACAGTCTGTTTTAGATATTTTTGCCATTTTTATTTAAGAGCTTCTAAACAGTTACATTCGAGGGACCTTTCTCCGTTCAGGCATATTTTTTGCAACTGAAGCTATATTAATTTAAAAAAATTCAAATAGAAAATAAGAGACTTAATTGATATTGATTATATATAAATTTAGGAACTTTGTAAAAATAAGAACAATCTGTTGTAATAAGTCAACTTAAGGTACATATTTATAATTGAATACCCGAATTTTATAGAACTTTGTTTTACATTACCGTACGAAAAAGTACCTAACTAAAGTATCACAGAGCACCTAAGTAAGCAGTTGTATTGTGCGTTTAAAAACATATTGTACAAATATTTTTTGAGTAACATCAATTCTATATTTTATAAGTAATAATTGTACAAAACCTTTTTATTTAAATATTATTGTATTATAACATTTTTTATCGCATTTTAATAGAATACTGTACCTACGTATACCACTCTTACCTTCGATTGTTGATAACGAGAGGACTGTTAGTTTCCGATTGGTTAAAAACGAGCTTTACTGTATAATACAAAGTGGATTGGTATATCTATCCAAGATAACGAATGCGTCACACCATCGAACTTAAATAATCACAAAGTTCTTTCTGTTAAAATTGTGCACATTTTATAGTAGCACTGAAATATGCAACATCTGACAATTAATTGAACAAGAACGGCATCTAATTTGAAACGCGTATTTTTATCTTTTCAACGATAAAACTATTTCATTGATTGTAGAGTAATTCAGAGATCAATAAGAATGATAAGATATACAATTTGACGATTTTATTACTTTTATCTAAGCACCGACATATGAGGAAACTAGACGCTGTCAGACGTTACTATTAAATTGACAAAGGATAGTTCGTTTAACGTATTTTAAAATTGGTCGGATTATGATACAAACTATGAGAAAGGTCCTCGTCATTCTTTACATCTCTGTTCATACTTCGGATGCCACCATTCTCGAAAGTTTTTGTACGACGAAAGAGAGTCGACCATTTTCTTATCGTTCAGGGCTGCACACAACGCACAGACGTCATCTGATAATGCTGGGTTACTATAGCTATACATCCTCTTCCATCTAAAATAATGACTGTAGGTCTTTTGAAACTCAATTAAAGTCACAATCATAGACGCCAGTTCACCAGGTGATGACTTTTGAGCATCTAAGTAAGAGCCTGGCGGAAGAAACCTGCGAAAGATATTATTTGTTATTTAAAGCGAACACCCCATAGTTAAAACTAAAACTATATTGTGTATAATTAAGAATACGGTACGCTGTAGGTTTGAGTCTCGATTACGTTTTTTTTTTCTATGTTCTATAGCTTAGCAAACAAGTATCTAGCCTTGAGTTCAAAAAGATTTAAAAGTGTCATGTCATAGATATAATTTAAACTTCAATATCTAAAAAGGGGCGCGATAGGTACACAGTCATAGAGATTGTCATTTACGCTCTCGTTGCTCTAATGGTAGTAATGCATGGCTAATATAATATACTAAATAATAATCAACGGGTCGTCGATTCGAGTCCAGTTGGGTCGGATGAACACGTTGGCCTTGGTCTGAAAATCTGGATATTAAATGGATGGTAAGAATATTGAAATTTCGTTTTGTTTTGTCACGAACCAAGATTCACAGATGAAAAAGCCGTGAAGTTTATCGCGTACTGTTTGTCTGTGGATTTTCGGATATGTATCCAAAGTCAAAATAGGTCAACAGCGCAACATGTTGACATGTGGCTTAGGTATTTTACCTTCCACCAAGCCCATGCCCATGCCCATGCTCCTTATCATACAAAATATATAAATGACTATCTATTTAATCTCCCTACGTTGCCTAAAGCGAGCGACAGGATATTTATTTATGGTCGGGTTTTATCTGAAACTTCTTAAAAGATTATCATTTCTTATCAGATGCGTTAAACACACAATTTGCTTGAAATATAAGATATGGTATAGATTAGATTTGACGAGGTGCTCAAGGATTTTTGTGAAATCAATCGCACTTGACGTATGAATAGTAACCATTTGCATTTTAAATCGTGATAATTTTCACATTTTAATGGACGGCTTATAGAAATTTAAGGAATTGAACTCAGCCGAGCTGTTGATTTACCAATTGAGACCGATAAGAGAGATTGGAAACGAACAATAATTATTCTGGTTTCCATATTTTGCAAGTCGAAATCGTTAAAATTACTAACTTCATCAAAATCCAATCAAAATTCATCAACTCTTAGAACTTTAATGGTGATGGGACTTTTTAATGACCATAAACTTTTGCAACTGATTACGTTACGTGTTTTTAAAAGCAAGGATTAATCAAATAACAAACACTGTTGCTAATTATCGTATGATCCAAAAGTTCTGCCATTTTTATATTAGGTACTACACAACATTTATAATATGGAATTTCAGGCATAGAGCTCCAACAACTATAATGAATATACTAACCGAAAAACCACCAAAGATCTTGTATCAAATTTTCGTTGGAAGTATTAATAAAAAAGTGATCTCACCTAGAATAATCGGCTCCTCCTAAAACTACAGGCACAACATCATGCTGCAGAGCCGTCAAGAGTTTCTCCGTAACGTAATCCTCGGAAAAGGAATTTTCAAACGACAAATAAAAGAAGTAATCTCTCTCCAAGAGAGCATTGCAACTATCCTCCCTGTGCCTTGGACATTTATGTGGTCCACATTCCCCATAAATATCCACTCCATAGCCATACCCGTACAATGCCTTGTGCAGCTCCTTCGCGTAACTCAATCTCTTACTTCGACTCTTACAATTAGATACGAACCAAGCAACGGCCTTAGTTTTATTATTTATTTTGAAGAACAAATCTTCATCTATAACGCCTGCATTTTCATCCCATTTCATATTAGGCTTAGGGCCAATAACTTCACCTTTGTAGTTCTTAATTTGTATGTAAGGGTAGGGAATGTCTGAATCGAGTCTATAGGTCGACGTCCAGTTAAAAAAGTCATCGTATTCCGATTTGCAGACTGGATAGTTGTCTGCCGATTCCATATTGAAGTATATGAATTTCTGGTGCTCAGATCTCCTTTGCGGAAGCTGAGATTTAGTCAGGGTGTCTATAGATCGTCCATTGAAACCGATCGCGTCGAATTTCGTGATATCGCCGCCGAGTAAATTTCTATCAGACGTCACAAAACAGTTGACGTACGAGCAGTTCTTCTCGATAAACTTCTTCTGACCGGATCCAAATAGGTAGAACGGTGCTAGATCTGCTGGAGTCCACAACAAGATGAATTTAGTTTCGGTGGGTAGTCTATCGGGCTTTCTGTATACATCCGCGTATCTGTAATCGCGACCGACATTTTCAAGAGCTTCCTGAATTAAAGTTTCGTTCTGAGAGAAGAACGGCTTATCAACGAATTGAATCCAGGTGACTGAAATCGTGAAACTGATGCACGTAAGGATAAAGAACGATCTCGCTGTTAGTATTTGCCTTACATTTGCAACAAACCGACGCCGCATATAAATAAGCATAGGCATTTTAATCGCCACATCGTCACATATTTTCTCTGTCTTTCCGCTTCATACATAGCTTTGATATTCAGAAACGTCGTTTCTTGCACCTGTAACAATAACAATAACAATTAACAAAATTGAGAATGTTGCACACACACATTTTTTTTATTTAAGATGACAAAAAAAATATATTTCATTTTGTTAATTAAAAATGAGTTATAGCTGACTAACATACACGACTAAAACCACTAAACAAATGAGAAGCAATATTGACCTGTATACTTTGCCTCTTTCGTCGTGTATTATGTTCAGTGTGTGTTGTACAATTGTATATACACAACTGTTTCCTTTTATTAATGGTATATACATACATACTATATGTGTATGTAAAAGTCAATACCACGACAGCAATATTAACTACTTAACCATCTTTACCAGGGCGAAATATATGTTCATAGCCATTGCGTTTAAGAAATAACTATACCTATTATATATTATGTACATACCTATATAGTTGTCGAAAGTAATACGAGTGACTATCCAGTCTTTTTTCGTTATAAAGATAAAACTATCTACTTAATTGCAAAAGCAAATCAAAGTGATAAAAAATTATAGCATACTGCAGTGTGACCACACAATAGGTATGGTATATGTAATAGATAATAATATTATTATCTTTAATATAGATTTTATTATTGGAAGTTACTTTAAGTTTAACTTTTGCTGTTATCGATATTCTTAGTGATAAATCGTATTAGGGTTTGAAAACTTAATATTTTTCACATGTTATTGCACATGAAGGCACTATATAATTTAAAAATCGAAAATAAATTGAAAAAATTTTCGACTCGGGCAGGACTTAACCGGATCTAGCTTTCCGTGCTGTTGCTCGAGAGGTGCATTATCAATAAGTTGAAAAAATTCGACGATGAGGTGTAGGACTCGGTAGCTCAATTGGTAGAGCAACACCACGGAAAGCTGACGATGCCGGTTCAAGTCCTGCCCGAGTCGAAAATTTTTTCAATTTATTTTCGATTTTTAAATTATATAGTGCCTTCATGTGCAATAACAGGTGAAAAATATTAATGTTTTCAAACGTTATAACTTTGTAATTTCATCTTCAATGATTTCTGGAGCTGCAAAGCAAAAGACATTGAGCCTTAATAAGCAAGTGTTAAGGTAGAAATTACATTGCGCGAGAAGGTGCATGTATTAAATGAAAAAATTCCGTAGTCTTGGTAGGCAACAGCACGGACTAGATCCGGTTTAAGTCCTGCCCGAGTCTTCTATTTTCGATTTTTAAATCGTATTAGGATTCTTGGTACGGAACCCCAAAAGGGCAAAAAGGCGGGGGTCCCCAAAAATAAAAAAAAACCTTCTTTGTTTTTTAAATCTCCTCCTTTTTTTTTTTAAAACCTTTCTATTCTCATATGATAAAAAAACCATTACACCAATAAAAAAAAGGTTAACCTACAAACTTTGTGTGTTGGGAAGGAAATAAACATTAAATAAAGACGTTATAACAAAACCTGTGTACTAAATAGAAATAAATTACATATTATAAAAAAAGACTAGAAGTCGCAAATTCATTTGATTGTTACATTAAAATATTAATTTCGTTTATAATCATAAACAAAGACGATTGACAAACAAAAAATGCCAAAATATTGGATTCAGAGGTCAATCTAGTTATAATTCAGCAAAATAGAATTGTCCATCATTAAAAGAAAATACTACGCACCGCGTAACCTTCCGCCGTGGACGTATTATACCCGCACATGCGCTGTCAGTTCATCATAAACATGAATCACTTTAATAACATCACTGATTACATGATCTGCACATTTTTACTTGTTATAAAATAATATTGTAATGTTATGTTATAACACTGCATTGTAATGTCTGTACGCTAATTTTGTTTACGAATTCCACGATTTGTTTATTTTCGATTCGTGCTCACAGCGCAACACAACGAGCCGTTCGCGACTGCGCAGTCTCAAGGAAACCATAATGTGAACCTTCATTTATTGTAGAGTGACTCAGTTTTTTATTTGACTCTCGACCCTTAACCATGGCTTAGTATTGTGTCGATAAGAGTGTCATATATCTTAGAAATAATTGCTTTATTAACATTGTGAATTATCTAAGAATGTATAACTTACGTGTAATTTTGTTTTCTTTTTATAGTTAATAAGAAAGAACCAAAACATAGTTAGTTTTTTTCATTTGGAGGTTTTATAGTCATCTTTATTTGCTTTAAGTTAGAAAGGTGTATTGGGTATAAGAATAACCTATTAAATAAAAAAAATGTGTGTCATATTTTTAACTGTATGGGAGATTATCTTTAGACACAAGTGTACAATTGTTAGCACGACTATCGAGACTAGAAGTGGAATCATAAATTATGTTATTACAGCGATTACTATGTTCTGTTTTCGTGCGTTATAAACGTAGCATGTAATTTATAACAAAATTATTATATGATAACAAATCCTTCCTAAATTATAACGTCCTTTAAACACAGAATGAGATTTTTAGAAATGTCAAAATATCCTTGAGATCATAGCTACTCTTTTTACAAGTTAATCGTGTTTTTTTTCTGTAAAAAAATAAATAAACAAATAAAAATAGCTATTACTTACCAATTAGGAAATTACTATCTACCTATATTTTAATTTTGTAATCTTATACCTGCGCTCGGAACCTGAAAAGAACCACCCCTATCGCCTCTAGATATAAAACTCAATTAAACATGCAGAAAATTATTACTAAAGTCGTCTAAGCAATAAATTTAGACCGGTTATTTACTAACTTTACAATACGTAATACTATTTAACACTAATTGGGTTATTATGACTGACCGTCACGTATTAAGCCATTATTTCATTTATTATTTTTACCAAGCAAATAATAACTAAATAGTTAGATATTTTAGACAACATATAATTTGATTTTATAACACAGCGCACTAACTGTCAATAGATTTAATAGTTATAAGTAATATGTATAGGCATTCAATCCAAAATAAAAAATTAAAATACAGATTAGAAGAAATATTTCTTTTACCTTTCTGATTTTAAATAAATAATGTCCAAACGATATATAGGTAATTGATCAAAAGTATTCTATACATCCGTACGTTTTACAAAATATAATATTTATACGCGCTTTTATCGATTGATAACGAAAAAGTAATATCCTGCCACGACCACACACACCAACTTCGTTTATTTAACTGATAAAAACTACGTATTTATCGTGTTGTTCGCGAGCTAACAGGTCAGAATCATTCGATTACGCGAGCGGGTAATTATATCTTAAAATTATTCGTTTTGTTCGATTACTGTGTCCATAGACTATACAATATGTTCGATCTAAGTTCATTTAGAGAAAATTGATCATCAAATTAATTGATCGAACGAATTGAACGATCCAGATCGATTTTGCCGATTGGATAAGTTGTTTCTGTTAGTTGCGATGGACACGAAAAGCCAACACTAGTTAGAATTACCATTGTGCACATGATTTTAGATATATAGCGGACTATTTTGATAAACAAACGTTTATTAAAAATAGAATGCGGTAACCTGAGACATGATAAATATATCAGTTTTATCACAATTGTATTTTATTTTACATCCTAATTGATACAGTAATTAACAAATTGTGGTAAATATTAATAAATTAAGGGCTAATTGCGCTTACGGTGCTTTTGTAGAATTCTAATATATTCGTAATTTTGTGGCTTCATAATTGCCATAAAATACACCCAGTCGTTTCTTAGATAAGTTCGAACAAACACACAAAATCACATCTTCTTTTACTATGTACTGTTACTAACACATTGTATTATGTATTAAAGACAATAATATACTGTAATATAGATTTAGGAAGAACTGACGTTTTCTGAAGGTAAAAACTACATAAAAACCTAGGGATATTTTGCTGTTGGGATTTTCCTATTCATTAATAATATTTAGCATTTAATTTGTTGTGAAAGTTATTTCACTATCTTTTATACATGCAAGGAAATGGCATGTTATGGGGGCCAATCTGTAACCAACTTTCTATTCCATATTACTGTGTTTCCCAACATACTGCGACCGTAATGACCGAATTAAGATAACAAGTCTATACGACGCGAATACTAGCAAAACTTGATTTCTAATTGTATGTGTACGGGGGTTAATTCTTAACTCGCGCCGACGAAGGCGCAAACGATACAATTAAAGAAAAATTCGTGAGTGAGGTATACACAATTGGCGACATATGTTAACGTATACAAATGCGGTTCTCTCCAAACATTTTGGCCGGGTTGAAGTTAGCGCGACCGCCATCTTGCGCATGGTACTGTCAATTTTTAGCAAAAAGTCGAGTAGCCCTGCACCCGCGCACCCTTCTTGTAGCAACTGGTACCTGCTTTTTGCGTTCTGCGCAACTATCTGCGCTAACTTCAGCCCGGCCAAATGGTTTGGAGAGCATTGTATATTATAAAAATGCCCCCAGATTCATAAAGCAATGAATGAAAGTCGAACGAAAACAAATATGACTTTTTCATTCATCTATCAGAATTGCCCCCGAGTTCATAATAGTAAATAACCATCAACGGCAATTGCCAAGCTATTACCGTTTTTCTTTAGTATTTACCAACCTGTTTGAAATGCATGTTTCTGAATAAACATCTGTATGTGTACTTTTTCGATGTTTATGACTTTTAAGGAAAAGTATCGAAAATGAAGATCGCATAAGACATTTTTATCGTCCTTGCATTGTTAAATATATAGATACTTAGCAGAAAGGTAGTAGGGATGCATAATACACGCGTATATGTATTTTGTGTGAAACAAAGTGAAACACCCCAGCCATATAACATCTAAACAAGATGGGCTCTTGACCTATTTTTGCATAGGATATTAGGTTATTGAATGTGCTATGTCTTTGAATAAGTATAGAAAGTGAAAAACGTTTTAATAGATAGGCTTTACTAGGGACGTCAGTCGAAAACAACCACTTAGTACAGCCTTGCACGTGTGTCCCTAGTGAGAATTATAGTAATACATTGGTTTCGGGCTGTATCTAGTTTGTGCTAGGCTTTCAGAAGGTTGGTGAAATTTTTTATAGGCAACTCTAGTAATATTTAAATTGAAACCCTACTTGTACCTATTTACTATGTGCTGTATGTTTTTTATTGAAAATAATAGGATGATATACGAAAGATACAAATGAATTCAAACGGTATAAAACTTGTCTCTTATGCTAAAATATAATATACTCCTGATACATCATTGTTTTCGGGCTGTTTGGCAAGTTATATACTCCCGGTGTTTCTGATATGTTTTGCTGAATAAAAAACGAAGCGTTAAACTTGTAAGTTAATAAATTTTGTAGGTCATGTATTTTGTGTTTAAATCGATAAAACATCTTCATTCATTATTTGTTATATTGTAAGACTTCTAGTATTTTCTAAGAACTTAAATACCAAAAGTATGCCGTAAGTCAAGGTACTATACTTACATGACAAACACCGTATACTTTACGTTCATTACAACTAAACACAGAAGTAAGAAGGTGCTTAGTTTAATGTGACAGTAATTTAGTTTAAACGCAGTTTTCACTTGAAAATTGTTTCAGTAGGTACTTACACTAGTGGGGACTTAAACCTTTTGTACCATAAACAAGAAGAAGAGTTATATTCAACGTAAACGTATGTTTTGTTATGAAATTATTAATACCGTAGTATAAAGCATCTTGATAAATGTAGCGCAGTTTAATCACGAAGTGCATCCGAAAAAAAAATGCTTTATTTGATTAGGGCACAGACTCCGATGTTACTTGTCAATATGAAACAATTGGAAAAACAGACACAATTTTATTGCCCTATGAAGGAGAAGAAAATTTATAGAGGCTTGGGATTTTTAAAAAGTATTATTTTGTATTAACTTACCCCATTGATTCTGATTATAGAAGATACTACAATATTGTTGCAAATCACAAACTGATTGTATGTGGCTACCTGTGTGGATGGACTGAAGGTCGCTAATATAATGGTTAAAAGCTGATGGTCACATAGCACGCTATTCATTTCTGTTGTAAGGGTGACCAAGAATTGGTTTTTCTTGGGGTTTTTAGGTATCGTTACTATTTTGCTCAATTTTAAATATGAAACCAAGTAATAATACTTTTGCACGAAGTGAGTACTTACCCATTATTTTATCACTTAAACAGCAATTTAACTTCTAAATAAAACACTTTAACTCTTTAAAATACGACATTTATTAGTTGAAATTATTTTTAACTTTGGCCTGACGTTTTAGGATGCTTTGCAGCAGCCGTGGTCACGGGGAGATAATCTCGATTTAATTTCAAATTTTGGTGTACAATGAAAACACCTAGTACATGCCTATTTCAATGTATTTGAAAAAATTAATTAAAAAATTTAAAATTATGCACTAAAAAATAAACAAATACCAATCATAAGCTTTTTTTTGCCTTCATAAAAAATATCTAATTGTACCTAAGATTAAACATATATTTAGACCTATACATTATTTTCCTCGAAAAATACTTTTCAAACACGATTAAACATTCATATTAGTTTGCGGTAGAATTAGCTAGCCATTTGATGATATTGAAACAAAGCAAAGTATTCAACAAACACATAACATTCTCTACAAAGCTTAGAATCTTTAATAAATGTTTGTAACTAGGTACAGTATTGCCAAAAACAATAAAGCATACATAATTCTGTCGTTAACCAAAATGTAAAAGGCGGGAAAAACCAGCAGCGAAAGCCGTTTCTTTAGGCGATTTGAACACCGGAATTTCCGTAGTTAACCCGCGATTACTGGCCATTGTACCTGACAATAAAATAAAAGAAATAATAAAAAGCAAACGTCTGCCGCTAACCATAGATAATGCTTGCTCGGAATCATGCTAATTTGATTTCTTTTCGAACGGAATAAAATTTAAATTTGAATTGGCCGCGTGACTACAGTTTGAGGTTATACTTTTTCGCGGTCTTTTCATCTTTTGTGAATGTAAGATGTACGGGAGTATTGTGAGGAAGAATTTATATTCGATTTCGTACAACAATGAATGCAGTTGTTCTGTTTGACAAAGGCGCTTCAAAGGATTTTTTCGTTCAAATGACGCGCTGTTATCTTATTATTTTATTTGCTCTTTCACAAAAGTTGAAACGCAAGGGATATTTATATGAAATTGTTTGTAGAACTCTTGATTATTCGGACTACAAGTCTAATACCTTTTTACTTTGAGAGATGTTACCATGGCATGGTTTCTCATTTTAATATAAGAATAAACATTTTAAATCAAAAATAGATATATTATAAAAAAGATTGTAATTCGGTGTTCAAAAATGTATTATTATAATATTTGAAGTGTTTTCCAGGACATTTCTACGCCCAGATTGAAAAAGTAATTATCCTTTCACCCAAATAACAAGAAAATCGATATAAAACGCACCGCAAGTAGAAGATACGAGTCCATAATCTCATGAAGTGGTGGAACCGCTTCGCCAGCGGAACGGACACAATAAATCTTTGTAGGATAATCCCGAATTGGGCTGACTCGTCTCTTTGTGTGATATGACGTATCTATTGAAAGTTCGTGTTTTGCGCTATATTGGATTCCGTTTGTACATCTTCCTATTTTTATCTATGTTCACCTCGGCAGAAGTTTGTGAGAATAAGTTATTACCTACTATTGATCCAATTTAATAATCTTACTTCAAAATTTAAAAAATAAGATTATATTAACAAAAAGTACCATATTAATTTATTCAATGAAATAACAATTCATATACATGATGTAAGGTATGTATACGGATTACCTATAACGAGTTACTAATTATTTATTATGATTTTGTTTCCTCTTAACACTTATCTGGAAGCTTAATACGTGTTGTTTCAATTGAAATAATTACTAGCCTTCTTATTGGCTTCTCCGTCGTTCTTTTAATATCCTTATATATATATATTAGGCGCTAACAGTGTGGGCAATATTAGAACTAATAAGGCATCTATAACAATTCGTTGGACACGTTGTCATGCATGTCACATTGCGTGTTACATTTCATCGATTAAATGACGTTTGTGTAGAAGCGCGAAGTGTGCGCGGCGCAGTACTGAACGGTATTGTAGCGAGACGCACCCGTGCACGAAACAAACATGGAAAGCCAAATAGAAAGCTCGTGGAGCGAAGAAAATTCACTGCAATTAATAGCAGAGTACAGGGCCCGCGAAATTCTGTGGAACCCGAAAAATGAAAACTTCTATAAAAAACATTTTAAACAGGACGCTTGGAACGAAATCGCGCAGTTGATGTCCATGACGAACGAAAAATGTAACAGCAAAATTGTTAGCCTCCTATCTTCGTATCGCCGCGAAAAACTGCGGGAACGAAAATCAGTAACGCGGGGGAAAGGTAAGGTCTTGCTTTCTAGTAACGGTTAAGTAACATAAAATGATCGTTATCTTGAATAACGATCATTTTAAGGTGGTGGTTTAAGTATTAAAGGTGTCATTTACTATCATTGTAAGCCAACTGACGGAGATATATTACTCATGTTTTTAAAAAATGATGATGTGCTGTTCAACCAGTTAATATCGTAATGTCTCACAGTCCAAGAATCTAAGTGAGTATTAAGAAAAAACACGTAATTGATAGCCAAGGACAGCATTCCCCCTACAACTAATCAATATAAAACTAGTATCATTAAAAAAAGCTAACCATACCTCATATATATTAATAGTTTAATATTTTCCGCCTCATTTACTTAATGTATTGTTCATATTATATTATCAATTTACGTTTCAAATTACACTGTGCGAAAAAATAGAATATATCTTACGTCAGCGAAATGTCATGCGTTTGACAATGCACAAATAACTTATGTCACTGTCAAGTGTCATTAAATAATTAATTATTATCGTTTTTATTTTCGAAGTATGTCCATCTATATGATTTTATTGTGTTAGGTTAATATAAAGTTATTGTTTGTAACTACTAAACAAACTATTCTATAAGCGAGTATTTATAAAAGTAAATTAAAAGTCGCTACTAAAACAACTCAAATCAAAGGTGAAAAAAACATTGCCGACAACAAAAGTATATTTTCCAAAACACTATGGTTTTGGAACGTAAGAAAAATTTTGTGAACAAACAGTGTAAAGAAAATAGGTGCTATATCATTATAGCATAACAATATGTAATATAGAGCATTAGTCTTATATAATAGTTATACAGAGTAGTCATTATTCTTATGAAGAAATTTTTATTTTTTACTGTAAAGAGCTAGTGATATTACCCTATTTGTGTAATAAACTACAAAGGCTTTTTATATAGCTGCATTAAAATCTATTATATTATCTCAGTACCACAGTGTGCTACATTAACACAACAAGTAAATAACATTACCGAGCCAACATTTTGAGCTAAGAAAAATTGTGACTAGGCTAGTGATAAAAAACTATCTCTTAAAGTATTTCAAATGTACCTACACAAAAATCGCATTGTTAACATTATTCAGTATAAATATAATTTGTTTCATCTAAATTAGTGTTGTTTTATTTTATTTGTGGGGTGTGTGTCGGCAGTATTTCTTTAATTTTATTTTTATTTATTTATACACAGGTTTTACATATTTAATACACATCTGTTAAAACTAAAATCTATACAAACTAGTTCTTTAATGCACTTATAATATACATTTAAAAGTTAGACCTAATGGTATATTTATTTTATACTATAGTATCTAAGTAAGAGTCATAGTACAATATGTATTTTGTAAATGTTTTTATTTATATATTTCTTCTCTTCATAAAATAGTACTAGCTTATATATAAACTGATTAAGTTTTATTAAATAACTGAATACAGCACACTAAATTTATCACAGTAATTGTTAAATATTTTGTTGATTTTGTTACTTGATACCTTATTAATAAATAATTTCCAAAAACAAGTTTTTATTTTCTTTTGTTATAAAGTAGGTAAGTAATATTTTTGTGGTATGTAAAAAATAAAATAAAATAAAACTGTAATCCAACAGATCATAATATGTTTTTTTATCTACTTGAAGTTATATCTTTACTAATATATAAAGTTGAAAGGTTTGTTTGTTTGAACGCGCTAATCTCAGGAACTACTGGTTCAAATTGAAAAGTTATTTTTATGTTTGTTAGAGCGTTTATCGAGGAAGGCTATAGCTATAATATCGCTGTGATGTAATAGGAGCGAAGAAACAGCGGGAAATGTGGAAAAAATGGTGAAAATTATTCATCTTCGTGGGTTTCCGATGCGTACCTCGTGGGTAACAGCTTTAATTTATAAAGATGAAGAGGAGGTTTGCAAAAAAAATTTGGATGCCCCAAGTAACTATTCTTCGCGGACGAAGTGGCTAACACAGCTAGTTGTTTTATATTTTCATATTTACTTCAGTAATCGTTACGTTGTTCACAGATCCCGCTGATAGATACAAAAGTCGATGGTTTGCTTACAATGCCTTAAAGTTCTTGGACGACAGGAACAAACCACGAAAAAGAAGAATTATGGTAGGGCTAGGCGTTTGTATACCACAAACGCCCTAGAAAGCTGATTAAATAATGAGAATTATAACACCCACAATTATTTTTTACTTGCAGGAAATACTTCAAAACCCGAGCCCAGAAAAGACCAACAACACAGAACCCTCTGCTATGCAACTAACACCTCAATTACAAACGAGAAGAAATATTACGATTATGTCCACTAACTCAATAGGTACAATACACACGGCAAATAAAACGGGAAATACAGAAAACAGCCAAGCATTAACTAAAAGTTTTTCTACCTTCATCGGAGCCAAAATGAGCACTTATTCCGACCAAACGAGAACATCTGTGGAGCACGCAATTTTCGAAATTCTGATGAAGGCTGACCGGGGCTATTTTGAGTTACCATGGCGACAGCGTTGTGACCAACAGGAAGACATTTAACTGTTTTCGTTAATCCTTCAGGGAGCGTAGCTAATTCTTCCGCAGACAATACAGCAGACGTAGTTAAGATTCCAGATAATGTAAACAGTAATGCGTCATCGTTAGAGTCGAGGTAACGAAGATCAACATGCCCATGAATTAAATGACGAATCCTCTTCAGATAATAAAAATGATTAGGACAATTTATAATTTAAAAGATCCGGTAGAACAGCGTTTTGACCTAAAAAACTTAGGGATGTAAAATATCTATACTAATATATAAAGCTGAAGAGTTTGTTTGTTTTAATGCGCTACTCTCAGAAACTACTGGTTCGAAATCAATCAATCTTTTTGCGTTGGTTAGAACATTTATCTAAAAACTATTAAGCAGCAATTTAGTAACTGCGGTAGAGGAGTTACCTTCGTTAAACTTGTTTGAAGGCAAGTTCATCGCTCTTTTGATTGAACCTACTAAGGTATTGTAATATCTTATCGAATCATATCGCACCCTACATGAACCTTCATTACAAGGGTAAGCAAATATTTGTCACACTTCTAGTATTGATCGCAACGTACCGAAACGTTTCTAGAAAAAATCGTAAGCTTAGTTGTGAGGAGACAAGCGATTAAGAACACTAAACGACCGCACTTAATAAGTAAACAACAGCGCATTTTGTTTAGATGTTACATGTCTGAGGCATTTAAACTACCATCAAGTGACCCTCGTGCTCGTCTGCCCTTTTTCTATCATAAAAAAAATATCGACATATAATTTTTTATTGAAGAGGGTAATTTTAGAATGTCCGATAATGATAAAGCTTTGATGAAAAAACGCTACTATTATGGATATTACCTTCACTTGATTTCTTTTGATTAGTAATAATTTTATAGTTTTTTACAAGGTTAATTAGCATGATGTGCTCGCTCTTCCTACTTTAGTCACATACCGACTGAAGACCTGTCTCTTATGACTTGCGCCACACTCACACACAGCCAGTAACACGCAGTTTATTCACAAGTTCGTACATTCTCACAACATGTCGCCCGCTCCCGGATAACAACCGATTTTATTGCAAGACTTTTCAATAATTTATATCATAACACATGCGGACTCAGACCCGTAATAAAGTGCCCCTGAACGCTATAAATTCTACTCTCCCCGAATAAGATACTTTATGTAATATATTATTCGGAATGTTAATATTTTTGTTATGTCATATATTTTACTGTCGTTGGACTCCTCAAGGATTTTTTGTTACGCGAATTATCTGTATAGACTAAGATTTGGTTCCGAGTTCCGACACGTTAAAAGTTTTGTTTAGTCTAACATGATGTTTTATATGCTTAAGCTCCTTAATACCGCAAAATACAAAAGAAATATATGCATAGATATGTATAGGTAGTTATAATCATAGATAATTCTAAATTTATGAAAACTTGTGAATATCTTTAAGCTTTCAGTTTACTATGGGTATCTTTAAGTATCTTCTCTATAGTTTCAAAGAATTTAAAGAGTTAAATACTTAAATAAAACACTTTAACGGTTTAAAACGCGATATATTAGTTAAATTGATTAATTGTCTCCCCGTGACCACGGCTACTGCAAAGCATCCGAAACGTCAGGCCGAAGTTAAAAATTATCTTCAAATAAGTTTAACTAATATATCGCGTTTTAAACCGTTAAAGTGTTTTATTTAAATTTAAAGAGTTGTTTTATGTAGAGTGAAAGAATTATTTGGTACCACTCTCACTCACTGGTGTAAGCCACGATATCACTACTGATAATACAAGAGTGGTTGTGTTTCTTTTCGCATTTTTAACAAAAAAAACCGTTTAACTACAGTAACGAAGCGGTAATTAATAAGAGCTTAAAAGTGCACCCTATTAAATAGTTCCAGCTTGTACCTAAACTCCGTGTAATAGCGTAGCGGAAATACGTAAGTAGCACTAATACTTCTGTTCGTATTCTATTCATTATAAGTTTTAAGTTCAATTCGGCTTTTACAAGGTTTTAGCAGAGTTGTGGCTTAAGCGCTTGTGAAACCCGTAAAATGACGGAAGGGGGATATTTTAGCGGGAAAATTCAACCGGGTTTGCCACTCAGACAGCATAAATCCACTTAGCGTATCGTTTTGTTGAAGCGTAACGTACACTTTCGTGCTAATTTTGGATGGATGGTCTCTTATCGGTACATAAGCGTTATCGCATTTACTACTTTCACTACTTTTCTTCCTGCAGATATCTTAAAAAGAAATAACGTAAAAATACTGTACCTATTTTATGTGTTTAATTTTATAACATTATCCAAACAATTTTATACTTACCTTTAGACATAGTCGGGAGAACAATTCTAATAATGTAAAACAAATTATTTAACATGGGTCACGCAAGGCAGACACCAGCACGGACTGTAGTAGAAGTAGGAGTATTCTACTCACCCTTAAATAAAACCGCTCCATGAACAGCTATGTCGCCTACCCATGTCCAAAATTTCTTGGGATTTTGATTACCAATATTGCATAATATGATTTTGTACGAATAAATAATTTATTATCATCAGCTTCTTCGAAAATTCAAGGGCCATCCCGAGAAGATGTTAAAGTAATTGCAAGTTTATCTCGTGTGTAGATGTAATGTGGCGTGGAATAAGTGTGTTCCCGATTCAGGTGAATAATACACAACCGCAGAATAACACCGAGCTATGTGCATGTTCATCAGCAGAGCGAGATATGAAAACGATTTATGGTACTCCTATTTTTAAAGCGACTTGAAAGGTCCTCTGCAATACGAATCGTAAAATATGATTTTCGTGTTGGATTGTACATAACTTCATCATTTATATGCCGATTTTGATGTTTTGTTTTTTTTGACGTACGATGTCGTGTTCAGGAACATATTATTTCGATAGTTTAGAAGATAAACTTCGATTAAAATGACTTCAGATACCTACTGGGCATTAGACATGTATTAATACATTTTAGTTTACCTTTGTATACAGTGTTGTATTGTGATAATCTGACCCCATTTAGCACCCGCTATCGCTCCGCTTATACGCGTGAATGATCGGTGAATTCAATCAGATTCAGTGCGCAGTGATCTCGTAAGGGCGCGTGCATAAATAACGCGAGTCCGCTCCCATCCGCCCGATGGATCCTACAGGAGTTATTACCCGACATCACGATTGATGTGCCTGTAAGATAGTGCGTTCAACTTACATAAAACTTCTCACATTTTACGAAAATCTTACTTTTATATGCTACATATAATAATGCTTGATAATAATGTTTTTAAATTTTGATGTGTACACGATTATTTAAAAAAATATTGCGTCATTATCGGTTTTGCATATTACTTATTCTTGGAATTTTAAAGATCTCGTTCTTGTCAATAATGCACAATAAGAAAAAATATTTATTTATCTGACCAATATATATTTTTTCTAAACACTGTTGTTGGCTCAAGGGCTTTGTAGCCAAACCATTAAATACTGTTATTATAATGTTAAAATAAATGCAGCTAATTTCTCTATGCGCCTAGCAAAAAGCTTTTAGCAATGAGCAAAGTTTTAAATAATCAGCCATTATTTTTATTGCTGCAAATGGCCATGCTACCATTTTACTCGATTCTTTACCTCGACTCGTGCGATCATCGATCATAGATTAACATCTCCGTCGTCGATGTATGCATTTTTTTTCTTCTTATAATATTATAGTTGATTTTATTACTGCATTATAACTGTAACTTTCCCCGTGTCGGTGGTGGTGTAGCAATATATCTTCGATTTCACTAACCTTTCTCAATCCTCAGGAGTACCTCTGTTACTGGACCTCGCAGTGAGAAAGAGTACCTCATTGTTGAGAATGAATACCCTTCACCAAAATTTTACTTGCTGTTTTCTATAGCCTCTCTCTTACAGTTAATTATTTCCCTTCGCTTGATTCCCTTCTTGAAAAATTTGTTCCCGCATACGATATTCTCATTTTGATGGGCGATTTTAACACTTGTGTTCTTAAAAATGATTATCGAGCTAAAAGGCTCATTTCTCTTACTGATTTTTATAATATTTACACATTCTACCGCTTACTGCTACACACCACTATTCCTATTGTACTCCCTCTCTTATTGAGTTTATGATAGTTTCCAAACCTGGATTTGTGTAGTCACACGGTCAGTGTTAAACATATGCCTTCTCTTTTCATGATTTTGTATTTCTCTCTTATAAACTGCGACATGAAAAAAACCAAGGCTACATTGTCTTTAATTTTAACGCAATAGACAGAGTTTCTAAAAATGCTCGAAATATTGATTAGAATGTAATTAATTAATTTATTTAATAAGGCTAACTACCTACGTACACAAACATGTTTTAAACTACTTATGCTAATTATAGTAGGCATAATTCTTATGTACCTACCTTATAAGTACGCACAGCGTTGGCTATAGATATGTATTTCAGGTTGCCTGGAAGAGATCGCAGCTTAGCGATAAGGCCGCCTTTTATTTATATGTTAGTACGTAAGATTTTTCCTCATTAATATCTATTTTCTGTGGTGTGTTTTATAAAAAACAATGTTATAATAATAAATACTACACTAATGACTTATATTACCTTGAATATAATTAGTAACTATACACATCATATTTTAATTTCCGTATTAAGCATATTATAATTAAGTTCCATTAATATGCTCTAAAGCAATTATAACCATGGTTCGAAAGCCTCTAAAGAAATCGTTTAGTACAACGGACTTAAATGTGTCTAAATAAATAAATTTATATAATTTGAACACTTTCAACAGAGTTTAAAAGAAAAGAGTAAGGTAATAAATCGACTGAAAGCAGGTGAGTCGATGTGAGTCCCCTAAATCTAAGCAAGGCTAGACAAATGATCGCACCAAACAATACACTTAGCGTCGATTGATTGAAGGATATCGGCGTTTTCTTCTAAACTGTACTGTGTGTAAAAATAGTATTCTAAGTTTGCTTGGGTATATTTGTATTATATTACCTGTGTTTTCATAATTTTATACCATTATACTTACATTGGAATTAGAAGAAGTTATACGTAAATTTCTTTCGTGGCGTGTAGGTAATAACTTTTTTGTTGGTAATATCACGTAGAAACTAATTATTATTTATACAGAATATTGTATAGATTCATTGACATCAGTCGAGACGTTAAACATATATTAGAACAAACAGATAGACAATACTTTTACCCACACATTAATCAGTACATAAAAATAGCATATATAAAAAATAAAAAGCTGCCATTTTAAAGTCGGGGACAAACCTTTGCATAGAAGAATTTGAAAACCTGCTAAGTTTGCTCCGATGTTTGAAATTTTGGAGCAAGGTTTGAGTTAATGCAGTAAACCTTGATAGGCATCATTTTGCACTCGTGCATTAGTAATTAGTAATTACAACAATGCTCTGAACTCAATTGTTATTTCGATACATTATCGTGAACATGTGAACCAATAAAAAATAATCTATAAAGCCAAGAAAATGTCATATAATTTACTCTCAACTAAGTTACTAACAGGTGTTACATGGCAATCGCTGTTGAAATTGATTTTGCGTGTATTAGCTGTATCGCAGATTATCACACCAGCAGGATGGCCGCCATCGTACCATCTGAAAGGTATTTCATCTACCATTGATGGTTCTTGTCGCTGGTTTTAGCCTTTTACGGGGGGCATAAGCGCTTACGCTTTTTTGTAATTTTGGCCGTTTTCTTACTTTAGTACCTATTCAGCTCGTGAAAATACATGTCTTATGTACTTACACTAAATGTGCACTACCGGAATTGATCCTACAATTAGAAGTACCTTTTTATTATTTAAAATAAAAAAGTAATAGTGGTAAAAATATAAACAGCTAGCTAGCTTGTACGTGACTCTCTTGAGTGTAAACTTCTTTCAATCTTGTTTGTCGTACCGCCTACATTATAATGTTTAGCCCATCCCACGAAATCATTTATTTGTCGAGTTCAAATCAAATCAAAACCAGAATTCTGAAGAAATAATACGTTTACACTAAGTTTTATCACACTCAGTTAGGCTGTTCCGTAGACATGTATCAACTGATATAAAGATTTATTATCTCACTTTAGATGGTGCCGTCTTCGACTTTATAGTAGTAGGGGCTGGTTCGGGTGGTGCTGTGGTTGCAGCTAGGCTTAGCGAGATATATCACTGGAAGGTGTTGCTGATAGAAGCGGGGGGAGACCCCCCATTTGGAAGTGTAGTAAGTATCGAAAGTTTATGAGAAACAATTCAACTTTACTTACATCTTAAATTTTATAGTGTATTTCAAATGTTGAGCGCGTTTTAGAATTAAACTCAATTCAGTTTAATTAGTGTATTTTTAGTCTGTAGGAGGAATGGAACAGATCTTCTGCTCTACCTATTTTTCAATTACAAGTACAATAGTTGATCAGATTTAATGCTTTAACTTTTTATTGTCTTTTTCAGGCACCAGGGCTTTTTCAACTGCTGCCAGGGACAGAATATGATTGGAATTATAAAGGTCATCTTGATCCAGGAATAGGCTTATCACATCCTGGCGGTTTTCTACGAATCGTGCGTGGAAAGATGTTAGGGGGAACCTCTTCTATTAACTATGAAATTTATTCGAGAGGAGTTCCAGAAGATTACGATAGATGGAATGTAGTTGCGCCCGGGTGGAGCTGGAAATCGGTCCTGCCCTATTTCAAAAAACTCGAAGGAATGAGAGATAGTTCTGTATTTAAAGATTCCAAGAACGCAGAGCTGCATTCGTCACGCGGCCCAGTTGCGGTATCTCGATCACTTCATAAGGAATTCGAGAAAACAGACAATATAATGCTAAAGTCTTTCCAAGAAATCGGCGTTAAAACAGTTCTCGAAAACAACGGTCCTGAAAATTATGGAATTTCTCGACCACATTTCACTTTCTATAATGGCAGGCGATCGAGTACAGCGGAAGCTTATTTAAAACCAGCACAATATAGAGAGAATTTTTATCTAACAAAGTACGCCAGAGCTATCAAAGTTCATATAGACCCTCATACATTACGAGCGTATGGTGTTCGTGTTATGCTAGGGAAGAAAATGATTATCAATGTGTATGCTAAGAACGAAATCATTCTGGCAGCAGGGTCTATCGACACACCCAAGTTGTTGCTGCTTTCTGGAGTAGGACCCAAGGAAACATTAAAAAAGTTTAATATCACGATTGAAGCAGACCTTCCAGTTGGTAAAAATTTACAAGACCATGCAGGTTTTCCTATTACTTTTGCTGGCCAAACTAATTATGATATTAGTAATTCTTTTTCCTTACCACCAATAGAAACATATCCTACGCCTCTTCAAAATGGCTTTATAACTGTGGATTCAGCTGTTTTTCATGAATTTCGGAAATATGGTGATTCAAGACCGCAACTCCAAGTTGTCAACAGCCATAAAGGAGCCGTCGCTTCTATTGACACTGGTTTAGGTAGTTGCAATATAATTGAAAATTATGATGATGAGTATTGCTTATCGTTGTCAAAATCGAATTTATTTAGAGAAATATATTCTATTTCAATGCTTCTATTACATCCCCTTTCGAAAGGAGAAGTGACTATTAGAAGTACTAACCCAATCGACAAGCCATTAATTAAAATGGGTTATTTAAGACATCCCTATGATATTTTAGTTGCTAAAGAGGGTATCAAGTTCTTGACGAACTTGGTTAATACAACATATTATAGACAAGTCGGTGGTGAAATCGTGAAAGTAAAGGTAAAAGGTTGTGAAAACCTTACATGGGGTAGTGATGCATATTGGGAGTGCTATGTTGTTAATATTATCGGCACTTTTATGCATCCCGTGGGTACATGTCGTATGGGACAAGAAGGTGTAGTCGACGAAAGACTAAGGGTCCATGGTATCTACGGACTAAGAATTGTTGACGCATCTATAATGCCCGAAATAATCAGTGGCAACCCTAATATACCAGTTATGATGATCGGTGAAAAAGCAGCCGATATTATTAAAGAAGATTATGGTGAATTCACCATCACCTATCTTGATGATTGATTTGCAACAAGAGATGTCAGGCTTCCTTAATAATTAAAATAAATGTATGTAAAAAGTGATATTTATTATTTAAAACTGGTTTTAGAATATATTTAATTGAGTGTATATCTCAGAGGTATTTTTAAATAATTACGACTCTGAAAGGGCTCGTGGGTCTTATGGAAGCAATGTATGGCTAATAATAATCGATGGGTTGTAGGTTGGATCCCTACCGCCTTCAACATGTTTCTAATCAATATACATCTTTTCTATAATATGTTGGATTCGTTTGGAAATGTGTATCTATACTATATAACGCGCTTATCTCTGGATTCTGGAACTACTGGTTCGAATTAAAAAAATCATGTGTTTGTTAGAACATTTATCGAGGAAGGATATAGGCTGTAAAACATCGCCCTGTGACTAATACAAGCGAAGATACATCAGGAAACCTGAAAAAAAATGGCAAAATTATTCATCATTATGGGTTTCCGAGGCGTACGCTGTAAAAACGGTTCAAGATACCCAAAAGATATGTATGAGAGGATGATTTCGCTTTAAATGATCTAAAAAAAAGTCCGTGATGGCATATGTCTATATTTTAAGATTAGCTCGCAAGAACGACGGAAAGGGACGCGACCGACGTCGGGGTAACAGCTAAGTTTATAAAGATAGAGATTTGCAATAACGATTTATTACATTACAAAATTTAGATGCCTTATATATATGATTGAGTATTTTACTTACCATTAAGTGAACCCCGTGCTTGACTATCCTCCTCTATAATTAAAAAAATAATAACTATGATAGATTTAAATAAAACACTTTAACGGTTTAAAACGCGATATATTAGTTAAACTTATTTGAAAATGATTTCTAACTTCGGCCCCACGTTTCGGATGCTTTGCAGCAGCCGTGGTCACAGTCTCCTCGTAGCCAAGGCGAGAATCATTTTGAAATAAGTTTAACTAATATATCGTTTTAAACCCTTAAGGTGTTTTATTTAAATGTGTACTACTCCCTATAGACAGTATTTAATTATGATAGATTTTCAAAATTTTAGCTTTAGCTGAATAAAATAGAATGTCATATGTAAAATTTGTGCAAAAAAAACGTTTATGAGTAATAACGATAGTTAGCATTACAATAAGAACGCCGTAATGAATTAATATAATTGTTCCACCAGTGCCATTACAAGGTTATCACGTGTAACCCCAAAATTTTTCAAATAAATTGTCTTGAAAAATGCGCACACGTGTATAACACTCGCCATGCTCACAGTGTAAGGATAGGAGTAGTAGATATGCTTCCAAAAATTTCAATACCTTGCCAATCGTGGCAATCGCTCCTAAAATTGGTGCTGCAAATGTTAGCTTTGTCCCAGACCATAACCCCGGCAGGGTGGCCACCCTCCTACCGCCTGAAAGGTTAGTAGTGCCAGAAAAATAACGTATTCTAATGACTGCAGTTCACGAAACTGTATGTCGTATTTTTTTTTGCCATATGTAGTATTTTGACTAAATTTGATTACCATTAAAATCGATAGACATATACTGTCCACTGTACAATTTTTTAGATATGTAAGTATGAATCTTCATTTTCATAGGTACATATTTTTGGGTGTCTTGAAACATTTTCGCAGTGCACGGAACTTTTTTTGCAAATTTCCTTCTTTTTCTTCGCTCCTATTGGTCATAACCTAATGTTTTATAACCTAAAGCCTTCCTTGATGAAGTAAAAATAATTTTTCAATTTCTACATTCCGTAGAGTAGTTCCTAAAATTAGCGCATTCAAAAAAAAACAAACTCTACAACTTTCTTATATTAGTGTAGATGTTAAATTTTTTAATTTGATATGTAAAACCTAAATATGGATAGGTTTGTCGTACAACAGTATAATACTCATAAATATAAAATAGTCAAAGATAATTCTTACTTACAGATAGCGAAACCTTTGACTTCGTGGTAGTGGGCGCTGGTTCCGGTGGTGCCTTGGTTGCAGCGAGGCTTAGTGAGATAGCTAAATGGAAAGTCTTGCTCATAGAGGCAGGAGGGGATCCACCGTTTGGAAGTGTGGTAATAAAACTAGTCCAAGTGTTAATTTATTCATTAGGTCGTCATTTTATCAAACACTAGCTGTGTCAGCGACTTCGTCCGCGTAGAATAGTTATTTTGGACAAAAAAACAATTTTCTCATCCCGCGCGTCCTATCGTTCTTGCAAGTTAAGATTAAAAGGTAGAAATATAACGTCACGGACTGTTTTTAAATCATTAAAAGAGGAATCATTCTTTCATACATAGTTTTTGGTTCCCTTGAACCGTTTTTGCAGCGTACGCCTTGGGTACCCATAATGATAACTAATTTTCCCATTTTTTCACATTTCTCGCTTCGTGAATCTTCGCTTGTATTATATAGCCTTCCTCGATAAATGCCGTAACCAACACAAAACATATTTTTCATTTCGAACCCGTAGTTCTTAATATTAGCGCGTTCAAACAAACAAACTCTTCAGCTTTATATACTGCTATAGATATGTCTAGCATTAAAGATGTAAAAGACTACCAAATTCGTACTTTAATTTGCTTTATACTGAAACAACGACAATAACTGTCATATAGACATTGATCGGAATTACATAATTCGAGGGGTTTATTTCGAGGGATTATTTTATATATATATACGTAATCTTATTTAAAACCGTTCAAAATGGTTTAATTAAGTGTAATAATTATTTCAGGCTCCTGGTTTATTTCCGCTCCTACCGCACACGGAGTATGACTGGGATTATAAACACTATCTTGATCCTGGTATAGGTCAAACTCATCCTGGGGGATTCTTACCTTTAGTACGCGGTAAAATGTTGGGTGGCACGTCATCTATTAATTATGAAATGTACGTAAGAGGAGCACCGGAAGATTACGACAGATGGAATGAAAGCGCACCAGGCTGGAGCTGGGAATCCGTCCTACCATACTTTAAAAAAAGCGAAGGAATGACAGACAATTCCGTATTTACAAATCCCAGGAATGCTGAACTTCATTCAACACGTGGACCAGTAGCAATATCACGACCACATAATGAGGAATTTGACAAAATAAACAATATAGTGCTAAATTCTTTTGAAGAAATCGGTGTTAAGAGAGTTCTAGAAAATAATGGTCTTGAAAATTATGGAATGTCTCTCCCTCATTTTACGTTTGCTAATGGCAGGCGTTATAGTACAGCGGAAGCGTTTTTGAAACCCGCAAAAGATAGAGAAAATTTATATGTAACAAAGCATGCAAGAGTCACTCATGTACACATTGACGATACATTACGAGCTCACGGAGTTCGAATTACTTTAGATACAGGGGAAAACATATCTGTGTATGCTACGAAGGAAGTCATTCTTGCTGCCGGTGCTGTCGATACACCAAAGTTATTATTACTTTCCGGTGTTGGCCCTCAAGAAACGTTAGATAAATTTAACATTACAGTGAAAGCTGATCTTCCAGTGGGCAAAAACTTACAAGACCATGCCGGTTTTACCATTGCGTTCACTGGTCAGAACAAATACGATATAGGTAATTCGTACGACCTGTCACGTATAGAATCCTTTCCTGTACCATTGACAAATGGCTTTATAAGTGTTAATTCTTCTTTGTCTGACGGGTTCCAAGATTTTTATAACATGAGACCGCAGCTTCAAATCTTAAACACATACAAGGAAGCGATTTCTTCTATTGATATAAATAATAGTGACTGTAAAACTCTTGAAAATTATGATGATGATTATTGTTTGTCATTGGCCGAAGCTAATTTGTTTAGGGAGGTAAATTCTGTTTTTATGCTTCTATTACATCCTTTATCAACAGGAGAAGTTAGTATACGAAGTACGGACCCAATGGTAAAACCGTTTATTAATATGGGTTATTTACGACATCCACATGATATTCAAGTTGCTAAGGAGGGATTAAAGTTTCTGACAAATATAGTAAATACTTCATATTATAAAGAGGCTGGTGGTGAAATCGTAAGGGCTAAGGTTAAAGGCTGCGAGAATCTGACGTGGGGCAGCGATGCGTACTGGGAGTGTTATGTCATTAACACTGTAGGCACGTTAATGCATCCAGTAGGAACATGCCGCATGGGGCCTGGAGGCGTAGTGGACGAAAGGTTGCGAGTATTCGGCATCACTGGTTTAAGGATTGTTGATGCCTCTATAATGCCCGAAATCATAGGAGGCAATCCTAATGCACCGACCATGATGATTGGTGAGAAGGCAGGGGATATGATAAAAGAAGATTATGGTGAATTAAACATATCCTGTGAAAATGAATAATATAATTTTCATTAACCTCTGTGACTTTTGAAGAATATCAAAGTAGACAATATTTGTTTCGTTTGATATAACTTTTATATTACAGTTGGCACAGTTGATTAAATAAACAAGACAAATACTTCGGCGGTTTAATTTTTTGCATAATACAATATTGTTCGATAAGTAGTCATACATTTACAGATTTTAAAATAATAACTTGACTAACTTATACAGTATGTAAATTGTCTTTTCATATTTCACTGCACAATAAGGATCAACTTTTGAGATAGACATTTTATAATGAGACATTAAATAGTCATTACCTTGGGGTGGCTATCAATTTCCATCACAAAGGTTTTGAGAATCGGGTCCATGTTTAAATGATTCTTGATATCGGAGTATGACGATTCATAAATAAATATTCCTTTGTTGTTTGACTTTATAACAGAAAGAGAATAGTTTATTGTCGGTATACATGGTCGTCTTTCATTTACATAGATTGCAGTTTACCTGATAAGTTTACATTGATATTAATGAAGACATCCAAGTAATAATAAATATGATACAAAATGATGTTTGTAAAAAATTTTTGAGCAGCTTTCAAATAATACTACAATTGTCTTTCATATTATAAAAAATGTTAAACGATAAAAAATAAATTTTAAAATCAAATCATTCAACCGTCGAACCGCTGAGGAGATCAAATCCTGCCGAGTCGCAAATAAAATTCATTTTAATTATATAGTGCCTTCATGTGCAAAAACATGTAAAAAATAATAAAGTTTTCAAATAAATAAATATATAAAAATGGATATGTGAAAAACGGGGAAAATTATTTTTCCTTGTGGGTTTTTGGGAGTGTGGGAGGAGGTTTACAAAAAGAAATTTGGATGCCCAAAATAACTGTTCTACGCAAACGCTGACACTGCTAGTCTGTAATAGTGGATTTTTTTTAATAACCTAACGAATAACAAAATAACATCTGAGTTATTGATAACTGTTAGCTGTTTGGAGATATATTTTTCAAATATAAGAATTTTCATACAGTTTTATCTTAATTTATGCATTTTGGGATATTAATCTATAACAGAAACAATCAGGCTCTACGACTTTATATTTCGCCTCATGAACTATTGGATTCCATTATAAAACTCTTCAAGCAATGACGGCGGATGTAAACTTTGCTTTAAGTTTTTTTTATCGTGTGCGTTTTACTGACCGAGCTGTGATAAATTTAATATTAAAACGCACTTGTTCCCTTGCATTCTGTGCACGAGAGAACCTGGGTTCGAATTTTAGGGTAACAATATTTTGTTTCAGACGAGCGGGGTACAGAAGTCTATATTTGCCTGAACATAAAATCTATTAGACGATCAAATACATAAATGTATACGCTTCTTGCCTCACATGACGAAATTTCTAAAATAAAGCTAAGAAAATTTTCAAAATTATGTTTTTTTATATAATGGTGAATTGTTAGTAGCGTATCGCGTTATGGTGCCAGTCAAAACATGTATGATCTGTGATAATTTAACTTTATTGGTAAAGGTTATCACGACACCCAGACGAACTAGACGCACCCGACCTTCTCTTCGTCTCTTAAAACTCTCTTCTCTTAAATTTCTATCTACTTTACTAATCGGTTTTTCTTCATCTGACATCTCTGCTATACGACTCGGATAGATAGCATCTTGAGGATTATATCCTCCTTCTTTAAAATAAATATTTTTGCCTTTGAGATACATTAGAGCATTTAAACGTCGACGCAATGGTTAAAACTTAGAGAATATAAGAATAGACTGTTATTTCCAAATTACCAGATAAGTTCCCCCTTACAATCAGCGAAATGTTAATAGACTTCTTAATTATTAAAACAATCAGCTCCAAGCTTGACCCTTAAAATTGAGTGCGACAATACTTAGGCAGGCTCGTAAACTGCCTCGTTTACATGACAAAGTCTCGTTGGGGACCTTTAGAACATCATTATTCTGGATTGGGCTCTACTACGCTCACGCCGAAGTTTTAACGACATTTACATTTAGTTCAACTTTAATATTGTAACTATTAGGTTATTACACGATTCCTTTATTAAATACTTACAGAAGAATTAATTGTTTCTTCTTGAATACTGTCTGTAGTTTACGAGTGTCGAGTAGCACACATTTAAATAAAACACTAATAGTTTAAAACGCAATATATATTCAATGATATTCAAATAAGTTTAAACATCGCGACTCAAACCGTTAAAGTTTTATATTAATTTTTTTTTGGTTGCGCAAAACTGACAACTATGGGGCACTTAAAGTGAAGTACTTCAGCCATATAACATAACGTTTTCGTATAATGTTAGCTTATAATATTTTTGAATGCTAGAGGAGGACAGATAAGCAGGAGGCGTTCATTTGATGGAAGGTGAAGTACCCCAGTCATATAACATTTAACATGATGTGTTGTAGACCTATTTCCGAAACGTAATTAAACCTCACGGCTTCATCATCTGTGGACGGTTGTTCGTGACCTCTATATTCACGCATTTAATATCCAGTTCATCCACCCGTTTAATTGTCTTATTATTATAACTATCCGAGCACGCTCCGTCAAGCGAGAAGTCGTAGAGATCAGGCATCTTGAGATTTATAAGACTACTTTGATAAATGAAATTGGTTCTTCCGATAAGTGTGGGTATAGTATGTCAAATCCTAAGTTAGCCCTCATGTATAAAATGATTCTGGTTAAATATTTACTTATTTTCTGTCTCGAGGTTATTTAAGATAGTGTATATTTCTTTAGTAGTTTGTTCATAGTAGACGAAGCAAATGTTAGTTATGTTACAAAATATTTATTATTCGATTACGTCTAAGTAATAAAATATTATACAAAACGCAGGCAATCTCGACATTAAGCAATTTTTGCGTCCGTTAAGTATTTAGAAATTTCATTTTCAAAATCCAATTGCACGCAAACAAAGCCGCAGAGCATTATTTATTTGGCGTCATAATTATCGCAATTAATTTAGCGTAACGATTTTAATTCAGGGAAATTGATTACGGGAACAAATCACATATGAACTATTCTATTTTAAAATAACTATTTGGGAACAGTTTACAGGGCATTTAATAACTAATATCGATGACTAAGCTGAAGATTTAGAAATGGGTCGTTATATAATATAACTATAATGTTATGACTACTCGACTAAGGAAATTATTTTGATGGTAGGAATATAGACATTCCGTCCGGATCATGAACCACCGCCCACACATTAAAAAGCCGTGAAGCGTAATCATTCAAAGCCGAAATAGGTCGACACCATACCATCAAGTTCACTGTCTATCATCCTCTATCAAGAAAAAAATATGTATATCTTAGTAACATTACTTACTTTTCTCTTGCTTACTTACTTACTTACTCTGCTCTTATTTGAGTCAATATTAAATTAAGTAAAACCTAATTTTGCTTTCTTGGATAAGGTACCTACAACTTTAAATTTGCTCAAAAGCTTATAATAACAATAATATAAATATAACAATTAGATTAATTAATTATTATACTACGACGACTAGACGGCTACTGTTGCTTCCACCGCCAGCGTTCCAACTGCAAATAACTTCGTCTACAAGAAAAATACGAATTAAAATAAATGCCTTATTATTTCACCTCAATAGCAATTTAGACGTTACGCAGGAAATGAGATTCAATAATAAATTATTCGGGATTAAGCCGAAGTGGGCGATAATGGGCGAAAAATTGCCGAGTGTGCATCAAATTGAATAATTTAAGCGTAAAACCTGAGTCGGCTGACGCAAATTAGAATCAGGATAAGCTTCATTTCATTAAAAAAATATCGAGGATTACATTATCGTTATGCTGGATCGTAATTATTTATTAATTGCAACGGCAGACAGCTTCGGACTTAAATAAAATTGGTGGTACGGATTCATCTTTGTTAATACACTCCATTGAATCAACAAATATGGTCAAACACAACGGTTATTTTGACGGCCGTACATACTTAGTATAGTATAGCATAGTAGAGCCGTCCCCCTTGATCCTCATTAAATCTTATTTGTGGTATAATATAAAAATCTTTCAAATATTTAAACTTTAATTATCATTTTAATGAATTGTCTTAATTCTGGTAATCACAATTCAGTAATCTCAAGAAGTTACTGAAGTTAATTGCTTAATTATCCCCCGTGAACACGCCTGCTGTAAAGCATTCCAAACGTCGGGTCGTTGTGAAACTAAATCAAAAGTAAGTAAACTAATAAATTTCACATTTTAAACTGTTAAAATCGTGTGACAGATTATTATTTTATACTCCGTGTTTGTTTTTTTGTGATACTCTGCGTTTACATTTGTTATTGGTTTTCATAGATCAGGTATAATCGATTGACAGACAATGCATGTTAGTAATTGTAAGCTAATCCGCCGGAGCGTCGTGCAGTTAAGCCGATATTAAGACAGCAGTCAAGATCGTGAGATTGTCGCGAGGCGCGGGATTACATCTTCTATCAGTGTAATCCTAGTACATACATTACATGTGTACGCTGTCCTATATAACTACGAAAACCATGCTAAAATAAATCTAATTAAATTTCTCATAAATAGAATAAATTTTCTTGGGAAGCTAAATCGGATATTCTTGTATGTATATCACTTCGAAATATACGGGACCCAATAACATGCCCTTTAGATTTATGATAAGAAATATAACTTCTCCGAGTGGTACACGAAAAATAAATAAACAAAAATCGCATTACCACTAAATATATCTTTAAACACAAACTCACATAATCAAATAGAAACAATAAATTTGGATACACCCTTAAATTAATTTTTCATTTGATCTAAAAATAGTATCCAAAAGTGTCTTAGCGATTTCAGTAATTCTATCGTATAGGTTTTTAATTTAAGCCCTGGTAATACGCTTTTTTTTCTGTTTAAATAAAAAAGAATAAAGTAGAGTACACTAATATGTATTCGTTAAGTTTTCTCGTCATCAGCAGAGGTGGGAACTCGATAACTCTGGGGGACATACCTAGTGTATCTTTGTAAGTATAGCAAATTGTATTATGTAAAAAGATGCGGAAGTAACTTTATTCACACTTTATACAGAAAAAGTGACTCGTTATGGTCGTTATTAAAAACCAAACCGATATGCAAATACCTGAATAGTAGAAATTATTAATTTACATATTCTTTCAATTAGCCTTTTTGTTTGCATAGCACAGATACATACAAGTAAAAACAAGACTTATTATTGCACATGAAGGCACTATATGTCAGTAAGAAAAAATTATAATTTAAACATCGTAAATAAACTGAAAAAATTTTTCGACTCGGGCTGGACTTGAACCGGCATCGTCAGCGTTCCGCGCCGTTGCTCTACCAATTGAGCTACCGAGTCGCTAGAGTTTTTTCTTACTGATGAAATCAAGGCTTCTTTTATTTTAATTATAACATATATGTTGTTATCATATTTCACGGTAGCAGTAAATTACATGTTCAATTAATGCCAAAGCTATCAATCGTTGTGTCAAGGTTTTTCGATAGCCGTGAAATAAATACAAGGATCAAATGACTATTAGCATCTACTATTAGTAAGATATTTTGCAGAAATCACCCAATTTACATGATGCTTGAAAGTTTTTCAATATTTTTTTATTTTGATGATACGGCGTTCGAACCAACAACAACAACGTTCTGTGTATTTGTATTTATACGAACATTCGAGTGAAAATTTGAAAAAATAATTTGCAAATATGTAACAGTAATAATGTGGTAATGGTGTGGTAGTGGGTAACTCAGCACATCTTCGTTTAACAAAGTTATATGCAATTGTATACAAGATAAAACGACGAATTCTAACTTCAGCATTTATTTTTACACAGCCTTATGTTATAAATGGCAACGTCATATACCAAATAATTAAACACACATTAAAGGTTCCTGAGGTAAAATTACGCGAAACTATGTCTTACGTGGATCTAGCTAAAACCGTTGGTTTTAAAGGTGCTAATTTATGCTCTTGATACTAACAATTGATACGGTTACTGGTCATAATACAAGAATTCAGAATAACCTTAATTATTAACAGACTAGCAAGTTCATTAATGCTAATTTCCTGAAGTAATACACGTAATTAGGATCCTGTTTTTCCACGGTTCAGTGCACCCTTTTGAATTCAACTGACCTATGACAATAATAATGTTATTATTTCCAATTTTATCTGGCGCCCTTGCACTACATTTTTACACGTCCGCTACTGCTAACATACAATATAATTACAGACTTAACAAGTGTAGGTTTGAAAATAGTGTGTTTACGTGAATGCATTTAAAATAACAATATACGGAACACATACATCTACTATCACTGTTTGGTCTATAAATAAGTAAAGCGCACTGACTCTTATTACTATATCCAGATTTTGTACAGATCTACAACACATATCTGTAAATTTCTTATTATTCAGTTCAGCTAGTACCTCACTTAGTAGTTCATTTACATCGTAAATAAATGTTTTTATATAACAAATAATATTTAAATTGCAATGATAATTTTCCTAGTATTGACATTTTGCAAATATATAACCTAGTTTGAAACTTACGGTTTAGTTTAGACTAGATTTATAACACGCCATAATCTTCTTTTATCATATCTGCTGCCTTTTCTCCAATCATTATAACGGGTGCATTAGTATTCCCACTGGATATCTCAGGCATAATAGATGCATCTACAATTCTTAAACCATCTATGTGATGAACTCTTAATCTTTCATTAACAACGCCATCAGGTCCCATGGGACAGGTTCCCACTGGATGTTGTAAAGACGTAGCAGTGTTTACTACATAACAATCCCAGTACGCATCTGTGCCCCATTTCAAATTCTCACATCCCTTAACATCTACCTCCACAACCCTACCACCGACGCTCCTATAGAACGATGCTTGTGCTATTTGTGTCACAAATTTAACTCCCTCAGCGACAGATCTTATATCTTTCCTATTTCTAAAGTAACCCAATTTTATTACTGGATCGTCAAATGGGTTAGTGCTTTGTATACTCACTGAGCCTCTTGACAATGGATGTAAGAATACTAAAGACGTGAAGTCTATTTCTCTAATCTTATTCGCATTTCCTATAGAGAAACAGAAACGTTTGTCATAATTTGCAATAGTTTGACATCCGTAATAAACCCCAGCGGCTGCAGTGGCGCCTATATGAATGTTGAAAATTTGGAATTGTGGCTTATGTTTAAAACGATCAGAATGAGTATGATTCAGCTTAAAAAAGCCACATTGTATCGGTGTTGGATAAGAGTCTAGCTCAGCACTGATGAGGATATTTTGAATAGCTGTACCAATTCCTTTCCGTCCTGTTATAGCTAATGGTACCGTTAAATGATCCTGCAGTCTTTTACCAACAGGAAGATCAGCAAACGGTTTAATTTTAAACTTCTTTAAAGTTTCTTTGGGTCCGATACCAGATAAAATTAGAAGTTTTGGTGTATCAATAGAACCGAGGGACAGTATAACTTCATTCCTAGCATAAGCATTTATAATATCTCCGTTTCCTAATGCAACGCGAACGCCGTGAGCTCTAAGCGATCTAGGGTCAATATGTACTTTAATAACTCTTGCATGCTTCGTTATGAAGAAGTTGCCCCTATTTTTAGCAGGTCTTAGATAAGACTCCGCTGTACTCGACCTTCTACCATTTGCGAAGGTGAAATGTGGTCGAGCTATACCAAATATTTCAGGTCCATTATTTTCTAACACTCGTTTGACGCCTATTTCTTCGTAGGAGTTCAGTACTATTTCATCTATTTGCTGAAAATATCGGTTAGACACTGGCCGAGATACAGCCACGGGACCAGTTCTTGAATGGAGTTGTGCGTTTCTTGGATTTTCAAACACAGAAGAATCCTTCATACCTTCGAGTTTCAAGAAGTATGGCATTACAGAGTTCCAGTTCCATCCAGGTGCAACGTCTCCCCACTCGTCGTAGTCTTTCGGTACTCCCCTGGAATAGATTTCGTAGTTATTTGAGGAAGATCCTCCCAACATTTTCCCACGTGTAATGGGTATGTAGCCACCGGGATGTGTACTTCCTACACCGGGGTCCAAATAACCTTTATAATTCCAATCGTACTCCGTGTTCGCTAAAAAGCCGAAGAAACTCGGTATCTAAAATTATAAATTTATTAATTCAAACAGGATTCAAGAAAAAAAAAGAATTAGATAAGATTGATTGAAGTATGTTCAAAAAAAATTGCATTACACCAATTTTTATAATTTTGTAAAAAAATACCTGTTTACATTGTACTAAGAAATTAGTGCATTGAATTATTTTTTTTTCCAGATTGAGACGTATTGATTTATTGTCCTTAATTAGTAGAACACCTACAAAATATATTGAATATTCGAGAAGATAAACAGCAGCAAATAAAACAATAATCAGTTTGTCGTGCTGGTATATAAATTTATAACGGATCCAAAACGAAACATAAATCTTACACACAAAACAGACCATATGTGCTAAACTAAATCGTAAAGTAAAAAGTATTCTCACCACACTCGCTGGTGGTGGATCTCCTCCAGCTTCAAGAAGAAGTACTTTCCAATGGTATACTTCACTAAGCCTCGTCGCAACCACAGCACCGGCAGAACCAGCGCCAACCACGATGAAATCGAAAGTATCGCCATCTAGCAGGATATTTAGCGATCACATAAGAGATATTTATTCAAAAATACACAATAGACATAACAAAAAATATGTCGAAAATCGATTTTACATTGAAAAAATTTAAATACTGTCTGTAGTTTACGTGAGTACGCATTTAAATAAAACACTTTAACGGTTTAAAACGCGATATGCATTAATTAAACTTATTTGAAAATCATTTTAACTACGGCCCGACGTTTGGGATGCTTTGCAGCAACCGTTGTCACGGGGACATCTGAATCTGGCGGGACTTGAACCGGCATCATCACAGCGTCGTTAGAATCGATTTTAAATTTTTACAATGCCATAATTTGCAATAACATGTGAAGAATATTAAAAGTTTTCGAAAGAAACATTTCACAATGCTCCTTTAGGGTCTCAGCACACGGTGGGGAGGGGAAGGGGATCGTAACCCAAACCCCCCTCCCCCGGGCGGCCCCCCGGGGGCCCCCCCCCCCCCGCCCGGAAAAGAAGGGTTTAAGGCGGCCCCGGGGGGCCCCGGGGGGGGGGGGGGGGGCCGGGGCGCCCCCCCCCCGGCGGGGGGGGGAAGGGGGAAAAAAAAAAAAAAAAAAAAAGAGGAGGGGGGGGGGGGGGGGGGGGGGGGGGGGGGGGGGGGGGGGGGGGGGGGGGGGGGGGGGGGGGGGGGGGGGGGGGGGGGGGGGGGGGGGGGGGGGGGGGGGGGGGGGGGGGGGGGGGGGGGGGTGGTTTTTGTGTGGGGGGGGGGGGGGGGGGGGGTATAAAAAAAAAAAGGGGGGGCCTTTAATCGTAATAAAGTCCTTTATTCCTTAGGGCTTAGACAGACCCTATATTGTACGTCAAATAACTAACCCAATCATGATTTGTCCACCCTTAGCGAAACTTAAAAATTTCCAAAGATCTTTGGTAATATGAAATTGATACTCATAACACGGTCTAATTATTATTCAGTAGCAGACGTTGAAACGACGTCCTTGAAATAATGACTTTACTTTATTTCTATGGTCACAACTATAACATTTAGGAATGTAGGTATTTTGTAATCTTAGTTAACGGCATATCACATGGCCAAAATTGTTTTATAATTAGTTTTAGATGCTAACTTTGTTGATTGTGCCATTTGTTTTTGTGCTAACATTGTTCAAACAATAATAATTAATTAGGTTATCTTTAGAACTTAGTGCAGAATCTATGCCATTCTTCATTTTGGTTGAAACATATCCTTATTGCTGTTTCCATTAAATATCTATTTTATTAATATTTTCGCAACATTTTATAAACAAAACATTGATGACGTTTAGCTTACGAGGTTCAAATCCTGAGCATAGGCGGTTTCATTTTCAAAAAATTCTAATGTCATGTGTTTTATTATAAGTATATTATATATAATATTATACGCAACTTAAAAAACTCTACTACTACAAATATATTTCTACGACCGTTTTAATTTCTGGGGTTCAAACCCAATACTTCTTATCCTATCACATGCTTGCATACATAGTGATACGTCTCGATTGTATCTCGTAGTAACATATCAATTCTGAAAAATGAAATTCAATTTGTATATATTTTTTTAAATAATAACTTTTTTATTAAAATGGGGTAGGCGATTAAAGCGTAAATGAGAAACAAACATCCATCCTTTATATCTGTCTACTTGCGTACCAGCACACTCTGGTAGAATATGAATAAAATAGGGTAATATTCAAACTACCAACCTTTCAAATGATAGGACGCAGGCCACCCTGCCGGAGTTATAGCCTGGGATAGAGCGAAAATTCTTAACATCCATTGCATCCAGGGTTTCCATCTGGACCTGACTTGGATAAACCCAAGAACTTTATTCGTTATAACATTTAAATTCAGCATTTCCACAATTCGAAGTATTCAAGATAAACGCGCGAAAATTACTGTTCATAGAAATATATAAGAGAATAAAGAGTTAACACAACAAAGTTGAATAAATATAATAGGAAATAAAAAAATATTTAATCCCTTCGCGCCCGACCGAATAGCACAAACGCTAGTTTTAAATTAATAGTAGACATCATTAATTGACGAATTTCGCGCCATTCCACCAAAGGCCGAATTTTATAAACTGGATCCTTGTATTTATTTCGCCTTTTGTCGGCCAAATCTATTATATAACTTAACTAGTTGCATTGCATTAGTTTGGGTATTGTGAGCAATGTACTTATGAAAATTACACCTTCAGATATAAACACGAACTTGATATATTTTTTTTGTAAACATATCTAATACTAACTGATGCCGCGACTTCGTCCGCATAGAATAGTTATTTTGGCCATCATAATTACTTGAATTTTTTCACTCATCTTTTCAAATTTTACCTGTATACTGGGAAAATCTCACATATTATAATCAAATAAGTAATGATATTTTTAGAATATGTTATAATTATACGTGTTTTCTAAAGTTACTATTATTTTATATTTGCCCCTGTATGCATGTAGGGTACATACTTGCAAGCGGCTACTGCTTAAATACAATATTGTTTGTTATTTCTTTGGATAATTACAAGACATTTTTGCACATGCCTTGGCTATTGTAAGTAAATTTAAATATTTATCTCTTTATTTCAAAGAATAGGATACTTTTTATTATTTTTTTAAATTTAAAAATTCGAAAATAAATTGTTCGACAACAAAGAGCAAAAGCACGGACCGCTGACGGTTCAAGTCCTGCCCGAGTCGAAAAATTTTTTCAATTTATTTTAGATTTTTAAATTTTATAGTGCCTTCACGTGCAATAACATGTGAAAAATATTTAATTTTTCATTTTTTTTAATCTTAAGTAAATTTAAAATTCATTAATAAAGTGCATTAGCATTAAAAAAAATATTTAATCTACTTTAGGCCGTTTTATTAAATATAATCATAATTTTATTAAAATATTAATGTATTAATCGTTTTTAATAAATTGGCCAAAATAACTTTCAGCACAGCAGACAGTGAAACTAAAGCCTAGAGTTTGTGCGTCTTTCCGCGCGGTTTTCCATTAGGCATAATTAAAAACACAAACAAATTTATACTCACCTATCCGTAAGTACCTATTAACGACGACCCAAATAATTTAGGTCTTAGCTTAAATACCACTAAAAGTCAAGTGTTTTAGCTAATAGCTGTTAATTTGTACAAGGGCATCTAGTTTGGAGTAATGACTATGTGTTTCCGATATACTTAAAGACAGTTTAGAACCCACAAACTCGTATTTGATAAGTATTTTATGTTTTTTATCCCTTTACCGACTTATTTCCATTGTAAACTTTTTCATTAATTAAGCATTTTTTTTACCTTTAACGTGTAAGTGTTTATGCGCTTTTACTTAAATAATAGACGAAAAGTAAGCAACGTGGGCACAGTCAAACATACATCCATTGAATATTCCATTATACTAGAGTTAACTTTAAGTTAAGATTATTTGTAGCTATTTCCTTAAATTAAAGATATAAAATTTCAAGATTATAAGAATTAAATTTAAAAAGTCAAGCGGTCAAATGCGCAATGGCGTAGTACGATTGTAGTAAATCTGAATTTATAAATAAACAACACATTTCACATAATCTGGTATTTGAATATAAAGTAGCGATTATGTTTAGCTTAACTAGGTCAGGGTCGCCAAGGCTAAACACAAACCGGGTGGATGGCCTAGACAAGCCTAGAACAAATCTTGCGTCCCTTTTTTAATATCGTGTAAGGATGTTTAAATTTTTTTTAATATCTCATAAAATAACTTTGACTACATATAAAACATTGAATACATGAAATTTAATTCCTTTTTTTATAGATAGCATCCTCACCGAGCCAATATGTTTCTATTCAATTTATAATTTTCCTAAAATATTGGACTTCCTTCGAAATTTGCATATCAAATGGGTGGTAAAAATATCGGAATTCTGTTCGAGTACAAACACGTCCACAATGAAAAAGTCGTGAAGTACTGTCTTAGTTTACGCGAGTAGTAAATTTAATAAAAATCAACGGTTTAAAAGGGAGTCTCCCCGTGACCACGGCTGCTGCAAAGCATCCGAAACGTCGGGCCGAAGTTAAAAATCATTTTCAAATAAGTTTAACTAATATATGGCGTTTTAAACCGTTAAAGTGTTTTGTGTTGTGTGGATTTTCGAACATCTAAAGCTAAAGTAAGTCGATAGCGCATATTGATTAGATTCTTGTATGGGAGGTATTTATACCATCAATACTTAAACACCATGCTTGTTTGTCCTCTTCTATCATAGAAAAACCCGTTTAGTGCAATTATCAGCAGCGTTTTTACACCAGCAGGCGTGACGGGTCGATCAAGTTGCAGTTACGCTGCGATTAAGTTTAAATTCAGCACCTAGACGTCAAAGGGAGCGAGTTCTTCTACCTTTACTATTTTTGTCCATACATGGGCTGAATTAATAATCGGTATCCTATTAATTTAAAAACATTAGCTTTTAAAAGAATTATCGTTTCTCATTAATTATAGAAAGCCTTTTTTTTAATTATATCTTTACTCTAACTGAATCTACTGAACTATACATAATATTTATAGTCTTTAATATTTTACTATCGAATGCCTTTTCGTTAAACTGACCAGTGTCAATTGTCATACATTCAAATTCTAAACAAACAAATCTTATAGAGGTTATAATTTTATTTTGATAGCCTGAAACTAAGTCTAAAACCGCAAAATATCAAATAATGTTGACCAAGCAATTTAGTTGATTAATTAAACATAACGTTTAATAAGTCAGTTAATAATTTAACAATGGATCTTGTAGAATTGACATCGGAAATGTCATTAAAAGAGTAAGATTTTCCTTCGTTACCAAATACTTGCGATTTATTTTTACGATTTCTACTTAATTTATTATATGTGACTTTAGAAATACCGGTGCCACGAAGACAAAACGTGAAGATTATATAGATTGGAAAGAGTACTTTATGGCAATTGCATTTTTGGCGGCAAAACGCAGTAAAGATCCATGTTATCAAGTCGGTGCCTGCATAGTAAATAAGGAGAATAAAATAGTTGGTATTGGGTATGTTCTCTATTATATTGTTCCTCATCTGTTTATCACCTCAGACCTCAATGTTTAAAAAACATAGAGTTAAACTCAACAGGTACTGGTTTCAAATCCCTGGAAGAAATCTGTTGGTCGGACGGAACACAATAGTATAATAATTGCCCGGTTAATAAGAGTGATTCCAGAAACAGACAGACAAACTGTGTACGAACTGCATCTGCCACTTTTACATTGTTGTTACAAAATTACTTTTTATTTTAACTGCCAATAAAATTGATTAACTGTGACTGCACCATAGGGTATGGAAACGGACCAAATTTTTCATGAATGATTTAATATTTAGTCTGTAAATAATATCTTTTTTTTCATGAATTTTAGGTACAACGGTATGCCTATAGGGTGCAGTGATGATGAATTTCCTTGGGCAAAAAATACTCCATCTCCTTTAGACAGTAAAACTCTTTATGGTACAGTATTTAATAAACTAATGGTTAACTATTACGTCAAAGTCCTTTATGATTGCACAATATAATATACATCCAACATGAAAGCCCCATCTTATAACTTATTTGTATTTAATGTTAATTGAATACAAATAAGTTATAATTAATATGAATTTATGGATTTCAGTGTGTCATGCGGAAATGAATGCAATATTGAATAAAAACTCAGCAGACGTCAAGAACTGCACGATATATGTGGGTCTTTTCCCTTGCAATGAATGTGCAAAAATAATCATACAATCTGGTATTAGTGAAGTAGTTTACCTGGCGCATAAAGGTTGGGATAAGCCAAAATATGCAGCATCTAAAATTATGTTTGAAGCAGCAGGAGTAAAATACTGGTAACCTAATAATCTTTGCCTTTATATAGCCACTAGCTATGTCAGCGACTTCCTCCACGTAGAAAAGTTATTTTGTTTCGTTTTTGCAAACCCCTTCATCTTTATAAACTTAAGATGTTACCCACGACGATCCCTTTCCCGTCGTTCTTGCAAGTTAATCTTAAAAGATAGACATCTATTTGTCTCTCGTCGCAGACTTTTTTAAGATCAGTTAAAGAGGAATTATTCTTTCATCCATATTTTTTGAGTATCTTGAACCATTTTTGCAGTTAGTTTGCTTTGGCAACTCTGGTAAAATATAATTTTAATATTTTATATCTTTTTACAGGCAATTCATACCGAAAAGAGAGAAAATTGAAATATGTTTTACGTCTGTTACATCCAATTCATTATAATGGTTTAGGAGTAAGTATATTTTGTGATGGACTTTTAATATGGTGCAGAATGTTGTAATTTTCATTATAAATTATTTAAAAAACATTGACATAATATACTGTTTAGTATGTTTAATATTTATATAGTTATGACTCATTTTATATTTGATATGATATTTTGTTTGTTAATGAAACAGAAATAAATTTGTAAAATAAATTTTATTACTTTATTTACAAGACGACGGGGCTACAAAATACTCCAATCATCTGGGGAAAATAACAATTTTATGGAAAACAATACGTTAAAAGGCCCTTAGTGGCAATTTGTATTTGATGTTTGTTTCAAATTTAAGATTGCAATATGTCATGAAAGATACGATTTGCTCAGAATAATTTGAACACATGAGAGACAAACAAATCTACCATAATCCTTTCAAGTAAATTCAATAAATTCATTCTGTAACCAATTATTTTAAGAGCAGACAATATATCGGGCATCACAATTTATTGAATAATCCCTAAAATTTATTAATATTGGTATCATTTTTTATATCTGGAATACATCCCAAAAAGTAGTTTTCTGACGGAAGTAAGTATTCACTTCTTCAATTTAAAGGGTAGTTTAAACCTCAATACAATAGAATTATTGTCAAAAAACAATTTACGAAATACATACCAATCATATTATGTTTGATACTACAGCAATAATTATATAATTTACACAGAGTGTGTATTTAAAATGTATAAAAGAGTTAGCTGAAGACATCGCCATAATTCCAATAAGTCGAAGCGCATACCGACGTACGGCTTAAGACATTGAGTCGAGATATATTTTAAACTAACTGAATTTTACAGTACCTTAAAATTATCGTTTATTTACAAAGCGAACCTCTAATCAGTTATAATTATTGCGTGAGGTTAAAACTTACATTTCACACATTTATACATTAAAACCAGAGATTTTATTACAAATCTTAAATATAACTTGAAAATTGTTTGAACACTTGAGGCCATGCAGCTTAACAGATAACAAGAAATATTGATCGAAAACAAAAACCCGACTGTAAAAATCCCTTATATCATTTTTTTGTTTTTCCCGCCCTTTTAAAAATTTGCCTTAAAAACAGACTATATTAGTGTGAGACAAATGCTTACATTTCACGTCTAACCAATGAAAAATAGTTTCAATATTAACCTGTATTGTACAGTCGGGTCAAAAACAACAAATACATTAAAAGCTAAACCAAGTGAAGCAAAATAGTATTAAGAAATAATAGCTAGATTTTCTATCAACAACAAAGGGGGGAAGCGAAAATTTCTTAAGACTAAATGCAAGGAACTTAAAAAAAAATAAAATGATTCATAACAAATTGTAGGGGTTAGTTACGAAAATAGGATCCTTTAGCTGCAGATGGAGAATTCAGCATTTAATGCTAAATTTAAAAAAAACTGAACGAGGGTATGGAACTGAATTCAAAAGTACTTACAATTTGCTTGTATTTGAAAATGGCCTAAACATTCTTATTAGGTTCTGTTCTACATGTTTATAGTTTTCAATTTTATTTGAAATGTAAAACGATTAACTATACAATTCGCAAAATTTCCTTCAAATTAGTATTATTTTACAAGTCCAACAACGGAATCAGCTTAATATCTCAATCCAATTGCATTCTTTGTGACATCCAATAACACCCAAAACCAAACCACGCCTACGACTACGATTTTTAATAATAATTCACTATTTTTAAGAAATCGAGATAGTTTCATAACAAATTTTTGGTGTTCGAGAAAGAACCTTGAACTGGGATAAAAGACGACCTTCGTTTAAAAAAAATACTTGAACGTCTTCCACTAACTAAAAATGTTGTAGTTTAGTAAACAGTAATATAAAAAGGAGGTAATTTTACCTAAATATAATCCAATAATGAGAAGTAAATGAAATTTAGACTACTTGAACTACTATTACTGTTAGAATAAAACAATTTCAATACATTCATAAATTTTGTACTAAGCTGCTAGTTGGTCTAGCATAATAGTACTGGTGTCATATTTTGAATTTAATTCGGTATAGCAACAAACAGTTTCATAATATCATGAACAAAAGATCTATTACGGTAATAGGAAATAACTTTAAACTCGGTTATAATTATATATATTATGATAGTGACCACAATTGTAATTTCTAGATTTCCGTGTTTGTAATGATTTTTAGCTGTGTTAATGTTTTGTAATTTCGAAAATTTTATTGTGTATCAATATTTGAGACCAATTGGTTTTCTCGTTGATATCTTTTAATTGGAACAAAATTTACAATCAAAATTTCTAAAACTTTTCAAGATAGGGCCAAAACTTAAAAAATTATAAGCTTTCATTTTAACCTGTTAAAATTGTTTAACTAAAGCTATCTTATTTTGCCGTAATAGACCTGTGATTATCTTACAACAACAAATAATTTGCTCAAAAGATCGTCCATTAAAAGCCCAAGGTATATGGTCTGAGGCATTGATCTTAGGACCTTAAGCCTATGGTGTAGACGTAACTACAAATGTCGACATTCACAAATAATGGTAATAATAAAGATAGTTCACATTAGCTACAGAATAATTATCTGCGCCTTACTAGAGCATAATTAGAATTATGCTTTCCAAAGAATTCTACTTCGTTATGTGTCAATAAAAGTCTGTGAAAATCCAAAATATCCTACACCACCGATGAATATGACCCTAAGATCTGAGTCTCACTATAATAGGATAACATTACGGCAATTGTTTAGTCTCATCAGTTGAGTTGTATCTCCTTGGGCTGAAGCGCGGCGTCGTCCAAGTGATTCTCCTCCTGCGCCGGCGCAGGCGGACTGAACGCTATAGCGTACTGGTACTTCGCCCTACACGCCTCAATGTAGGCTTCGATTTCATTTTCGCAAGGGCCGAAGTCTCCGTCTCTTAGACTTTCTAGTACTTCAATGCAACCCTGAAAAGTGAAAGTTGATATTATTATATGAGTAATGTTATATTAAAACTTTACCCAGCTGCTATCGATCTCTTTACTTCTTATAACTGCTGTATTATCAAAACTTTGATAGTCGGTATCTTATTTGTCTGAGGTCTTAAAACATTGAAGAGATTTCGTATTTGCATACCTGTATAGAACATTGCGGCGTATCGAGTGAGGTGGCGAGGGCAAGCGCTTCTTTCGTGCGTTCAGGCACAAGCCGGCGCAGCGCTCGCGCACCCCACAACGCCGCCGCCTGTGACGTCTGCGCACACTTCGAAACGTACTCCTCCGCTATTGTCAGCGCACTACGGTCACCGAACATCTGCAAATCGTTGTTATAATATGTAGAATATTTAATATAAAAATGCGTACTATTGAATTTACTAACTAAGTATACGTTTTAACTCAAAATAATTATTTAGATTTGATATTGGCATATATTATGTTATTTGATTACACAGTAATAAGAAACATATATACCGTCTTCGTTTCCGCGTTTATGACTTCCACAACGTGTGGATTCAACTCGGACATCTTCTCCTCGAGCCAGCACTTAAACCTCACTAGGCAATCGTGCAAATGCTGGTGATTGCTGTCCAGCTGCCACGCCCGCTTTATACTTTGCAACATTAGCAGAGGCTTTTCTGAAAAGTCAATAATTATTTAATTTTAAAACTGGGATCGATAATTATTTGTATTCTTTGGTTTACGCGGCCGAAACATTTTATTTTTTGTGCTTACAAATAGTCTTAAAACCATCGTAACATTGTCTACCCCCTGATATTAATTAATGGCTTCATTAACAACTTGGAAACCTTTCAAGAGTCACAATACGCTTTGTTTTAAACTCGCCATGATAACGAAAGAAGTTCACTAAATTTGAAGTAAAAATTAATTGTATGAAATACCTTTTCTATAGTATATTTCGAAGGCCATTAAATATGTGTCTATTCTATCGGCTGCCAGCTGCCGAAGGGGTAAAAGGAACTTTATCGCCTGCTCTAACGGGTCTTCCGCCTGAAAACCAAAAACATTTATTTCAACGCCATCTAGGTCCAGTTAGAACAACAGGAGCAATGGAATACATATTATTATGCAATTTATATCATAATATGAAACGCAACTCCATTTGTTGCAATCCTTGGTGTAGCAATATATGGTTAATATATAATAAACCAACAGATCGTGGGTTCGCTCCCTACTGGATCATCAACATCGTGTTTCTAATAAAATTATTTACTTTTTCTGAAACTTATGACTTCGTCTAAAAATCTGTATATAAAACGAATAAATCCTAAAATATTGTTGTAGATATTTTATTTACAAAGTTTTACACACCCTAATATTTGCATCGATAATGTATGTATTAATATAATTCAGAATCACTATGACCAAAGGTAAGTAGGCTTAATAGATAAATCAAATTTATTTTGTTCATACTTCAACTGTTTACCGTGGATTCAAACATTATCATTAATTTTTGAATCTTATAAAATAATTGTGCAAAGGTCTATACTATGATTCATTATTGAGATTAGAGATGGCACTAGCAGTTTCCGCTGTAGGAAAGAACTATTTAAATATTTTGCAATTTACCCTGGCAAGCTTGTCAGGTATGAGTTCATCTAGTTGTGGTGCCTCAGGGTCTCCTTGCTCTTGTTCTCTTCTCGCTTTGTGATGCTGTTCACGTTTCACCTGAAATTCACAACGACAAAAATCAATACGATTTTGAGAATGTTTTCCAATCAATCTAAATCATTATTTTTATCTTCAATGATAAAGAAGACAAACAAAAACATAAAGAACTTTTATTACAAACGAACTACTTAAAGTTTAGTAAAGACACATAAAAGGCTCCTTACGCCATAGCGCGTACGTCATTAATATTTTAACATGCAAGGAAGCATTAAAATTTATGCAAATCAGGGATTCGCACCTGTACTTGCGCGGCCAGCGCGCTTTCCTGTTCCGCTTTGCGTTTCGCTTTCCTCTGTTTGTTCCTGAGCTTCTTCAGTTCTGACGGCGCTAAGTTTTCTGTTGACAAGTAAGAAAATATTAATATGCGGGTAAATAATAAAAGAAGAATTATAACTCCGTAAAACGACTCGACATAGAAGAAAACAACGAAAAAGAACAAAACCTCCGACTTTATCACCAGCAACACAAGTTGGCAATCCATCACGTTGGACGATAGAGAATCAACCAAAAAATAAATACCTACGTATTTGCATAATAAAGCATATCAATTATAAATATACTGTCCGTTATTCCAAAGCGTTATTAAAACACAATACTAACGTGAATCCCTATGATGTGCGAAAAAATACCAAAAGCAGTTTGAGATCGTGGTTAGAATATAAAACAATATCACACCTACTAACGTATTTTTTTTACTAAGAATATAATAACAGACTCGTGTACATTTTTTAATAAGAAGAAGAATTACTTTTAAAATTATGAAATGAAATTTTAATGCGACTGAAATAATTAGAGAGAAAAACAAGAAAACATAGAATAAAGAATATGCAACGATAATAGCGCGATGGTCATTTCTAGACCAACGTGGTGTAATCAGAAACCCATTAGACGTAATGTATAATAAGATCCGCATCAAGACGAGCGATCAGCGGAATCGATTAACACAACAAACAATTAAAATTATAATCATATCCACATATATGCAAAGCGGATATCAGACATCGCAATTGATACTTACTACTAATATTATAGGAGAAGTTTGTCAGACCGGATACAGGTATTTACTGTCGGATATTTGTTGTTTCACGCAAGTACTATTTGATAGAATTTAAGGAATATTTTAATAAATCCATATTAGAAAATTGAGGTATTTATTATTCAAAAATGTCAAAACCCACTTAGGTATACGCCATCAATAATGTCTTCTTAGTGTGATGGCTTTCCCATTTTCAATGGTTAGTGTTAATGTTTATTAAGCCTCGTTCATTGGGTTCAAATCCTTGTAATAAATATAATTTTAAAACAGCTTCAGTCGCGAAAGGCCGTAATATACAGTTTGTAAATAAAAAATCTACCAATAAAACAGACGTAAACGAGTCGCCTCTATACACTACGTGCGGAAAAGGATTTACTTCTCCCTATACGGATGAACATCTTTCATTAAATAATGAGGATAACAGCTGAACAATTATCATCTGATCTATATCCGTCAATTGAGCCAATAAATGGGCCACGTCCTGCCAACTACCGCGTGCTGACGTCACATCCGCTTTGCATTTCTGATAGAATCGAGATCACTTATCAGTTATCATTAGGCCAAGTTCGACACTTAATTGATTGCTACTAAACAATATATCTGAGGCAATAATAATATAATACAACCGAGAATGAGTTTGTATAATAACTTGTACAGTATTTTATTTCTAGTTAAACTGACTTGAAATAAAATAAACAACATTGTCTATACTAATCTTTAATGTTACTTTACTAAAGAAATGAAAATTTATATATACGTGATATTTTTTACAGCTTATTGTCCGTGGCAGTATGATTCAGCCGAACTATTTAACAGTTCTAGCGCACACTTTTGTCTGGAAATGGTTTTTCTTTTGTTATAAATAAGTATAATAGAGTAGTTCAATATAGTAAGAGATGCAAATCCTACTATCGTCAGACACAAGAATGACTGTATGTTTAGGATTCTTTTATATGTACTAACATTATAAAACCGTAGAGTTTGATCGTTTATTTCTACTCTATATAGAAAGCATATGCTCTAATACTACTGGTTCGAAAAATTCTATTTGTGTTGGCTGATAATGTATAAAGCTGAGGAGGTCGTTTGCACAAATAAATATGATGCCCAAAATAACTATTACACGCGGAGGAAGTTGTGGGCACGTTTATTATAGATATATAACGGTTTAATTATATTTAGGCCTGATCTCATTACAGAGAAAATTGTTTCCAAATACTACATCTGATAAGGCCGCTTTACGTAACGACATTAGCATGAGTTTTCCCACGAGCTTTTAAGCACGTATGCAATCGAATTCTGTCACTTCTCATATCACAGCGCATTATCTCTGTAACTAAGCCGGTTAAGTTTCGCAAGCTTTGAGTATTAAGGGCACCCACTTTAGGTACACCGCCCTGCTAGAGCGCTTTGTTCATAAATTTTACCTTAAACGTTGCTAACCTGAGTGTACCTAATCGAGTGAGACCGTTTTATGGCTGGTCTATAGATACGAAATTGAGATATTTAACTCTTTTTAGCATAAAGCAATACGTGAAAAGATATATAAAATGTTCTTATTTATGAGAAAATACATCGGTTAGATCCACAAACAAACAGACAAGCATGGGGACTTGATGGATATGAAATACCCCAGCCACATAATACCTTATGAAGATACGCTGTCGGCCTATTTTGTCTTTAGATAATCGGAAACCCACAGACTGAAACTAACCTAAACGTGAAAAACTTTACGGCTATTTCATCAATCTGCGGGACGGTGACGGTGGTTCGTGACCCGGTCGGGATTTTGATATTCCTACCACACTTTAATATCTAGATTTTTAGACAAAGTCCAACAAGTTGCAGACAAATTGTAAATTGATTAGAAACATGTTGGGCCGAATGTTAGGGATCGAAAACGCGCCCGTTGATTATTAGTCAGAAATTGCTACCAGTAGACCAACAAGCCCATCAAAATGAATGTACCCTACACAAACAATTAATTCTTTTTAATTACACAGAAGGAGACATGATTAAACTCCTTATGACATCTTTTATTCTACAAATAAAACGAACAGTGTTTATATTAGATAGGTTGAATACATGGCGAGTCGTGACAGTATCACACGAACGCAAATACCACATTCTGGCATCTGATGGGTGATCACTTAACCTGGGAAGACGTATTGAGGATACTATATTTCATTTGTGATATTCGTTATATGTCTTATCTCAGTAAATAATGTCTATAAACCAGCAGAGAAAAAAACTCCAGAGGACCAATACATTTTATTTAAGACATAAAATATACATTTTGCTCTGTTTTACAGCTATTGTTAATTAATCATATGAAAAATCATAAAGCTTATAGAAATAAGTATTTAATTGCTTCACTAAATATTCTGACATCGATATTGAAACGAAAGTAAAAAAAGATATAATTTATTCTAAGCTATATTATTTACTTAATATAAATGTCCTTGGATGAGATAAAGCGGCAATTTTCAAACCTTATGACTAAGCGTAGTTTCGACAGGTACTTTGTACAGTGGAGGAGTGCTCACGACTTTGACTTGTCTAAGTAGAACGAAGTTAAACTGAATTCATGTATGGTGTACCTCATATTAAAATCCAGCCGTTGATTAAAGGCAAGTAAAACATCGGATTCCAGTCATTATAATTTATATATAACATTAAAGTATAAAAATGAATATTATTTAACACTTAAATTTTTCTTTCTTTTAAAACATTTTATCGGTTTAAAACGCGATACATATTAGTTTAACTTATTAGGAAATTATTTTAACTACGGCCTGACATTTCCTTTGCTTTGCAACAGCCGTGGTCACGGGGAGGTCATCTTTCTTCCTCTCTTTCTTTCTTCTCAATATTATCAAATCAACAGTGCAAACACTAAACTACTAAAATGATGAAAAGAACCAGACTCATAAAGTAATATCCATATATTATATACATCCTTTGTGTAATAAAACAAAAAAATAATAAGTATTCAATTATTAGTAGCACTGCAGTAGTTGGTCTAATGTAAACGGACGCGAATATTTACGTAAGAGCATTGTCTTGAAGTTGTCTAGGACACGTCGCACACACAAATTGCTGCTCTAATTCTCTGCTCTTTCGAAAAACTAATGAAATCATAGCTCAAGAGCTAATGATTTATCATTTAATAAATGGGTGTTATTATTTTATTTATTTTTTTAGGGTTTTCGATTTAGTTTTTACAAGTATTTGTTCATAAGTGTACTTTGTTGACTTAGCTATAATCATAATATACTTTTTACTAGATTCGAAGGCTCTTAACATAATCTACTGTTTTTGACATCACGATATAACCAGTATTTTCTAGTCGTTCATAGATTCTTGTACACGTAGGTATGCGTCGATTTAATCAAGAAATCGAGATATTAACGACCTGGTAGGATAATCCAAATCCCGTCCAGGCCACGAACCCCCGTTAACAGATAAAAAAGTCGTAAATTTTAATCGGTGCGTAAAAGTTTCAAGGACGTCACGCCTATCTGTCCTTCTCCATCATAAAAAAAGTTAAAGACAAAATCAGTTGACTTGTTCCTTTATATTACCATTGCTATACGTATATTTATTAAAGTCAGAAGTGTATTCTCTTAGACTACAGTGACCATGGTGCGCCCGCGACGGCGTTTGTTGTACGCGGCAGGTCGTAAGGTCAACCATTTTAATAACGAAGAAATATCATGCAGGAAGTATAATTTTAAAGTCTATATTAAGATATATTTTATAAGGTGATAAATGAAGATATTTTACAAAGATTTAAATGTGAACTATGAATAATTAGTTAACAGTTGTTTTATCTTTTTTTTATATATGATGGAGGAGGACAGGCAACTTACACCTACTTGATGGTAAGTGAAATACCGCAAGACCCCAAGAAGCGCTGTCGGCTTTTTGGCTTGGATACTCTGACCCGACTGAAATCGAAACGCGACCAAACTTCACGGCTTTTTCTTCTGTGGACGGCTGTTCGTGACCCGAACGGAGTTTCGATATTCCCATTTAATTATTTAACTTAAAATTGTTAAAGTTGCTTTCCTCGTTTTAGAAAAGAAAAAAGGTTTCTCTAAACTAAACTAAATCCTAAATAATTGAATTCCGGAAAGTATGAATGAACTTTTGAGTCGCGTAAAGAATTCAAAGGTTGGCAAAAATTCGAACGGCGCAAGTAGCCCTGACAACGCCCTGCGGCCTGCGCATGAGTGTCGCAATAGACCAGTGCACCGCAGCTGTTTTGATCCAGTTTCATATCCGAGCACTTGTCTTTTGAAATTCCTAATGAAGCAAGATTGTTTTGCGAAAAGCACTTGTAATGCCTACTGTACAAGATTACGCTTAGTATTATATTCCTACTAAAATCTACGTAAGGTTTGCACAAAACGAATTCGAAAAGAGATGCTAAAAGCTACTTACTTTGGAATCAAATAAAGTGATAATCGTAATACTTCGTTACGGTAGAAAATAAAACATTATTTTGCTTTATTCAAAGCATTTTTTAGATTTGCGTAATGTAGGTTTCGTGGGATTATATATTTCTTTCTGGTAATGTTTAGGTGCTTTTTATTGAAAAGGTAACCTTTAAGTATTGTCTATAGTTACAAAAATAGTACACACTTAAATAAAACACCGTTCGACCGTTTAAAATGCGAACTAATTCTGTTTTCTTTTAATTACGACCCAGTAATTCGGATGCTAAGCAACTGCGAGCTTTTTTGCACGGTTTTTTTAAATATATAAATTAGTTAGTTATGTATCGTCCTACAAATGTACAAAGAAGTTTTACATAGATTAAATTCTATGTATCGTTGACTTAATGCTGGAAGGCACGCGTGATATGTTCCACCGTGCTCGTGAAGCCAAGACATGAAGTCCTGAGATTAATGATCGTATTTAGCATCACGAGCCAATTGATTTCGAAAGACGCACTTGAGACACGTGCGTCTTTCATTTTATTTTAATTAATCTTGTTCATTATGTAAGAAATGGTAACGGACTGTTGCGGTAAGGAGTCGGCCTTGACTGTAAAGGTGCATGGAACAAAGGAGTTCTTTGCGGTGGAATGCTCTTATTAACCTTTCGCTAGATGAGGTAAACTAATTATGTTTATGTACTGACTTTGTAATATATTTTGACTTATATACAATACGTAATACATACATACTTAACGATGATATATTAGTTTGTTTCGGTTTTGTTGATTGGCAACTGTAAACCAATTTGTTTCTATAACGGTGGATATATGCAGCAGAAAAGGCCATACAGACAAGTTATTTTTTTAACTAACATTATATTAAAAAATACATATATTATACCCAATTCTTCTATAAAAATTAATGTCCAGATGTAAGCTACAAGTGTAGTAACTTTCACGCCAAATTTAATTAAAATGTGTAAAACTTTTTCAAAGTTGAAAGGGCACAAACACTTGCACAAACGATGATTATTACTACGAATAGTAAATTGTATACATTTATTAGCGCTTGACTCAAACCAACGTACTCGAAGATAAAAAATGGAAACCGATTTGAATGTTTAAAACATCGAACGACCTATCGAACGAAACAGGATGCGCGATCCTGCGCATGATTTGCTTACAGTCGAAGATGACCCTTCAATCGCAAAGCCTTTAATTATACAGACATAAATCACTGTGTCTGCCATAAGACATGTCACTTGACATTGAGACGCAGAATCGTGACCGTTCTACACATAAGCTGTGTGTATTCGCTGTACTTCCGTTTCTTAACGCCGACTGTAATTATAGTTGACATTACTAGAATGAGGTCATGTTTTGCGTTTCGCCAAACTGAACTATACTTCTATTATTAAGCGTTAATTATAGGTCATAAATGATCGAGTACTCATTGTGTATTTTTTATTGCTAGAACAAAAAACTATATAAAACTTAAATCTTTTACATAGATTAAGTGAAATCCCGTTTTCTCCGTGGGGCATGGGGGCGAATATGTTTCTTTGTCCGTTTCACAGATGAGTTTTCTTTTACAGTCAAGTTGTCGATTAGAGTTCTGCCCGACCCGAAACAGGTTACTGTTTCCCCGGGATTCGAACCCAGGACCTCTCGCACTTTACGCAATGCTAGGCAACACGTTTAAGCATTTAACTACAGAGGCGGTCAATTGTTATTACGTATAGAGAGAAGTAGATACGTCATGAAAACGGTTTTAAATCGTAATCTGAATGATTAAATTGTCTTAGTAAGACGAAGAAAAGGCTGCAGTGTTTAATAGTGTTGTAACAATCGTAAATGTTAATAACAGACCCGATAAAAGTTACTTTTTATTATGACAGTAGGTGGAAGCGCTATATGTACCTAAATCAAAGTGTAGAAAGCTGTTGCAGTCGGTAATACTATATATTTATATTAGCCACGTTATCTTTGTACCGTCGAGTATAAGTCTGAGAAATAGATCAAGTGCCGACAGTGAAACTAGGCTATTTAGCCGTTGTTTAGAAAGCCGATTGCAGGATATAGAATTGCTAATATCCAACTGGCCTTATCACCATTAAAACGAAACCAGCGATTTTGCTCAAGTATTACTTGAATGGACTATTATTATTGGAATAGTGGTCAGATCGAAAATTGTCGCTCAGGAAAATCCATTAACTTGCTAGAAGTGGGACACTTTGATAATATGATAAAAAGAGGGTAATTACGAGGCGCATAGTATCTTTTTATGATAGGGGATGTGTGGATGACAGACTAGAATGGGAGTTCACTTGAATGTAGGTGAATACGCCAGCCATAAAACATACTAGCTAAGTCAGCGACTTCGACCGCGAGAATCGTTATTTTGGGCACCCAACTTTGTTTTTGCAAACCCCTTCATCTTTATAAACTTAAACTGTCACCGTTCCGTACGTTCTTGCAATTTACATATTTTTTTGGGTATCTTGAACCGTTCTTGCAGCGAACGCCTCGGAAACCCATAATGATGAATAATTTTCCCCGTTTGTTTCCACATCACCCGCTGTTTCTTCGCTCCTATTAGTTACATCGCGATGTGTTATGGCCTATTTCGATAAATGCTCTACTCAACACACATGTAATTTTTTCACATTTCGAAAAAGGAGTTCCTAAGATATGCGCGTTCAAACATACAAACAATCTCTTTCGCCTTATACATTAGTATAGATAAATAAACAAGATGAACTGTTTAGATAAAACAATTTAGCGGTTTAAAACGCGATATATTAGTAACACTCATTTGAAAATTATTTTTAACTTCGACCCGACGGGACGGCTGCTGCAAAGCATGTCCAGCTTTCCAGGGGAAGTATGATCTGATCATGTTAAGCTTTAGTCGGTTTTTTCCTTTTCCGTACTATGAGAATATTTTAATATGCAAACATTGCAGTATTATCTATCTTAACTAATATATAAAGCTGAAGAGTTTGTTGTTTGTTTGAACGCACCAATCTAAAGAAAGACGGGTTCCAATTGAAAAATTATTTTGTGTTGGTTTGTGGTGTGACTAATAGAATAGAATAGATACAGCGGGAAATGTGAACAAAACGGGGAAATTTTTCATCTCTGTGGGTTTTTGATGCGAAAACGGTTCAAGACACCCAAATCTGAAAAATTTCCGCGACACTATATGTCTATCTTTTAAGATTAACTCGATGTCGTGGGCAGCTTAAATTTATAAAGATGTAGTGGTTTGTAAAAACAAATTTGTATGCCCAAAACAACTATTCTACGCGGACGAAGTTGCTGACACAGCTATTATACAATAAAGATAGTCATATAACAAGGTATCTCATACAATTACAAACAAAAACATTAATAGCGTTCGTAATATTTCTATACTTAACATATTTAATGAAACTTTCCCTTCAATTACCCTCCATCCTCCACTTTATACCAGTAAACATTAAATAACGAGCTTCATTAGAAATCAATTTCAAACATAATACTGTTGATGGAGTTTAATGATGTGTTAGCTGCTTATAAAAGTAATGATATCGTCAATAATATTAAGACTATTATTATGTTTATAATAGATTATGATAGAAAATTCAAAAGGGCAATTGCTGGCAGGTCTATCTATTACTGTTGAACGAAATTTATATAACAGGCCTTTCAGAGCAATTTAGGCGTTAATTGAGATGTGGAGACTAATAATAAAAAGACACTAATATACTTATAACTTATGTTTCTATATATAATATTAAATATGTTTTATTTTCAGGAAAAATACAGTTACTATAATAAAATATAAAGCTGTAGAGTTTGTTTGAACGCGCTAATCTCAAGAACTACTGGTTCGAATTGGATAAATCCTTATTGTGTTTGCTGGAGCATTTTTCGTCTATTGATACAAGATTGCTAGCAACAGGTGCTAAAAACAGTGCTGAATGTGGAAAACAACGGGGTAAAATATTCCTATATCTATAAGGGCTGCGAAAACGGTTCAACAAACCGAGAAATATGCATAAAATAATTGTTTCCTAAATTAAGTGCAATAAACAGCAATCCTCTTTAAAATATTTACAAAAATGGCAGCAACAATATAAGCCATCTTTTGAGATTAAACTCAAGACGGGACGCGGACAAAATCAATTATACAGCTGGGTTGTATACAAATTAAATTTTTAAGCCCAAGATAACTCCCACGCGGGCACTGCTAGTACATAATAGAGATATAATATTTAGATGGTTATTTTTCGATACACAACATATTCAAGGTGCTTCTGGTATTTTAATAAATAAAAATCCCATTCTTTAAGGATCAAAGAGACACTAAGGACGTTTCCTACGCACGGGAGAAACGCAACCTTGTTTAAAGATTAATGCGTTAAGTCAACAATGTTGCCAAGATTAAAAATTATTCTACGCACATTATGTTATTAATATGTAGTGTCCAGATATACCCAATCCCCTTGAAAACAGGACGGAAGATGGGAGCTGAATGTGCAACAGCTCATTACGATCTTATCTGTGTCCTTTATCATTTATTTTTAATTTATCTCAACACAAATCTCGTGATTAAGTGCACCTTTAATAAAAGTACATGATATGCTTGCATTATTATTTTGATAGGGCAATTGCAGGATCAAGAACACTTAAATACAGTGTAAAAGATACAAAAAGATCAAGGCTAAAATCTAGAGCGAAAAGCCACTCAATCACAAAATACATGTTGATTAGATTATAACAACTACCTCCGTGGCTCTATTGTAAAATGTGATTTTTATATAAATTAAAAAATTTATTTTAATTTGGAAAAAATTACGACACGGGCAGGACTTGGACCGATGTTCACAGCGTTCCGTGATGTTGCTCTAAACAATTGAGCTACCGTATCCTACACGTCATCATCGAATTTTTTCTACTTATTGATACACGCACGTATTTTTTGTTTTCAATTTATAATTGATCTTTAATTTATATAGTGTCATGTGCAATAACGTATGAAAAACATTAAAGATTTTATCCTTTTCAGTTAGGCCTTGTATACAAGACTGTAGTAAAATCGCGTAGTGACACTGACAATATTGAAAAAAATATCTATCTTTTAGTGAGTCATATTTTGAGTACATACCGATTTAAGGTAGTATTACTCGTATGCTATTTATTAAAAAGTGTCTACGTTCAATTAACAAACGAATAAAATGTTCAACCTGTCACCGGCTAAATTCCGAAGCCGTATATGTAGAAAGAATTTTAATGACTTTCGTCCAAAATAACCGTGCCCAGACGGCCCAATTCCCACAGTTCGACGTATGTCTACAAACATACATACATAATGCGAAGGTAGTACGTGGCAATTATGATTCTAAAACTGCACTCGACCCGCTTACAGAAATAATAAAATACTTATTTAACAACAGCCTTGAGTGTATTCGAAAGCCGCTATTGTTATATTTTGACAAAATAGGAGGCACTAGTGAGTATGTATTTAAATAATAACAAAACCTCAAACAATTACACAGTTGTCTGCTAAGAAAGTATATATTTAAGACGCCATTAAAACGTAACTTAGAGTGATAGAGAGAGAGATTTAAAAAATCTTTTTTAAGTTCTGCATAAGAACATGTTTATTATTTGGATACTAGTAAGCAATCTCTGCAGTTTTAAGCAATTAGAACACATTTAGAAAAAACACAAACGGTTTAAAACTTTGCAGTGGCCGAAACGTCGGGTCGTCGTTAAAATAAATAAGTTTTAGCGACATATTTTGCGTTTAAAACCGTTAAACTTGTGTTATTTAAATACGGGTATGTATTCAGTCGCTGCTTTGATATAATTTATACTATTTACATTAGTGTAACTCGGATAAATTAGTATAAAGTATAAAAAGACAATATAAGTTATCCTTAACATCTTATGAAAATAATGGCCTACTTATTTTCACTAAAACTTTAATTTAATTTCCAAATTGAAAGTTATTCCATACTAAATTAAACGTAAAGAATGTGATGGGCGCGGTCTGCCAATTATTATCTAACTTTAAAATTATTACACGTATGATACAGGAAAGTTATAACAACGATCAAATCCGTGTCGTGTGTGTACCGGTCATGAACACGCCAAACAATACTATTAGCTGCCGATCATATCAGACCACGACTTCGATGTCAATATCGAATAGCAGTCTAAGACCAGGATAAGTTTTTTCTACGATACTGTTTCGTCATTCACATGGGTTATCAAGATATAGATGCGGATTCAAGTAACTTACTTGAATAAGACCTTTTAAGTTTGGTGTATACATATAATAATTACTTTTCTTACTATTTATTGGTCAAGATGCAAAATTTTAAACATTAGGGGAAAATTCGATTCTGGATAAGTGTATGTCGTGTTTATATATTTATAGTAATGACTACCTATCTAAGAGACAATACCAATGCACATATAAATAATTGAGTTATCTTTTTCATTTTGTTGCGAACGCTAATTAAAAATTCAACAGTTCAAAGTACGCACGGACAAAAATAGTAATTACAATACAAAAAATTCCGTATCCGTCATCGTGGTACATTTCGTAGTCGGCATTCGTCCGCGGCTACATGACCATCGTGCAAACACTGCCGAGAAAAACCCACGCGATTCCACATCTGTGACGAATAATACAAAAATGGCGATCGGCGCAGTGATGACGTGACGCGGCGTAGGCGCAGCGCACGTGGCGCGAATCGCTACGGCCTCATCGGGATAAATTAATAACACGAACCGTAGGCGTGACGTAGACAAAAGAATACGTTGACCTTTGTGTCAACACGGATAAACAATTGCATGCAATTGGCTGGGTGGTTGAGCACCTACACTGAACTGTGTTGAAGGTAGAACTCTATTGATAGTGCACAAACGCTATGTTGACCTAAGTTGTACATTAATTAAAGCTTCTCAACGAATGTCATATTTTAAATCATGACATACAAATCATACTTTAGTCTATATCAGAATATGAGACCTGAAAATTCAATAATTGTATTTGATAAGAAAATAACAATTTTGTTAGATTCTTTCGCCAAACGACTGTACATCTCTAGATTGTGACTTTTTGAAGGTATCTTTTACGATGACCATTGTACACGCCCTTTGCTTCTGTCTTCTATATAGGATATTACGTACAGTGTTTACTGTACGCCATTCAATTGCGTTGGTAAAGACGGAAGAAACACCAGACTCTTTCTCTATTTCACCAGCGCATAACTTAAGGCGTGATACGATGTAATGGAGCTGTGATGACACGAATTCCTACCACTATTGCGGCATTAAATATTTTGAAGCAAACCGCATGATATCACCAAGAAATGGCGACGTCACTAGTGTTAAAGATGGCAATCGACAAACGTCAAATACAAGTTAAATGAATCACTGGTGCGGTAATTTAGTTAAGAATGTCTCCTATGAGTAATCTGTGATTGGATGTTAAGTGATAAGTGGTTCCGAACCATTATAAAGTAGAAACCGGATGCGCGTTTTACAATGTATTAAGACAAAGTTTTCCCAAGTGAGTTACAAGGTTAATATCATATCAGCCGTTATAGACCACCCTCTCGCATCTGTCAAAACACTTATAATTTTTTGCACTAAATATACTATATATTACTTATAATGTTTTTATTCTATAAATATAAAAGTGAAAACAAGTAATTCTATAACGAAGCATATCTCTGTGGACATAAGCTTTTGAACTTCATTATTTTTATCAGTTTTCAGACGCAATTTAGGGGTCTGTAACAGCGAAACTTATGACAAACACTTATAAAACGATTAAATACAGCATCCCTTCACTTCAGTTCTCTTTAACAGTTCACCCTTATAATGTATATAACCACTATAAGATAACTTTATTGTATATAAACCAAAAAAAAACATTATGTATTAAACCAAAAAGATAAGTTTCTAGATGTTTCGTAAAAGCTAACGCGTTTTACTTCTAATCGGGCAACAATTAAGTAATTTTATCATTAATACGTAAAGCAAAATTATTACAAGGCTTACATAACATAGAATAGTCAGTCTTCTAGAACCTAATGATCTAACCGCTCTTAGCCATGACAAACGACACCATGAAAGGCAGTCCACGTGGTGTTAAATAATTGTCATCAAACACGAGTATCACATTACAAGATAATTACGCATTTATTGATGCAACCTGTTATTCATTGGACTGCCGTTTCAGGTCCTAAAACGCAATTTAAAAAAAACATAGTGTTAAACCGAATTTTATTATAATTCTATGCAATGTGCTACGAGGACATGTAGACAAACTCGAATGGGTTTTCCGCGAACCTTTTTATATAAGTTCTTAGTTCAACTCAGCTTTCTTATCTCTATTGAAAAGCTTGAAAAATGTTCGTTATTCAAACATGAAACTATATCTATAAAAATAAATTAATTCGAATAAAACGAATTCAGCGCGTAAGCTTTTTAACTAAAAAAGTACATAGTTGCTTTTATAACATATTTAATTATCTGTTTGTGTAGTCAACACAAAATATTTGCATTAATGTCGTATGTTTACAACCTCGAATGTTTTAAAGTCAAGTTCCAAGGAAACTTTAATCGGTGATGCGATGAATAGGATATTAGACATGGTCCGTGGCTTCCAGTAATCTGGACGTCATGTGTGGGAAATAATAAATCTCTCATTGACAAGGACTGTTATTGTTAGACACCGAGCTGATAATGGATTTTCCGAGCGATTTGCATATTCCATCGATTGTTTTTATTATCCGTGAAATTGCGAAATGTATTGTGTTTATAATGTCTTGATAAATTGTGTTTGTATGTTTGATGAATCAGTGTGAAGACACTAAACACAATAATATAATAACTAAAACATTTTCGTTTATATACGACAATAATAACAGTTAACTATCTGTACATACAAAATGACCTTTTTATTAAGGTAAAGGATATTTTTTTTAAATACACACGAAATCTAAGGGTGGCTGGTGTCAATGGTCAAACCCGACCAAAAGTCAAACAAACTGTTTTATTTAAAATTGATTAAAACCTTCTCATATTGAATCTATGAAATGTGTACTTCAATAATCATTAAAAGCACTTATCACTTTTAATATTCAAACGTGGAGGAAAATAAAAGTCATTTAACAATTTAAATGGAATTTCAATACAAAAAATCACATAAGAAGCGATAAAATAGTTTCACGCACACGCTTTTAATTGTTTCGTTGCGTGATTATTTACTGACTTCAATCGATTTTAACAATGTCAGAATTGAAAATATTGTTAGGTGTAAAGACATAGGTAAGATTTCCACTTATTTTATAGAAGTTTTCAGGGCCTCGGTAGCATAATGGTAAAATTCGTTACCTTGCTTTGCATGTAAATAAAATTATGCATGATATGTCATAAAAATGTACTGCTGCTACTGCTGGGCTGATCGTGCGCTTATATATTTATATTCTATTGCAGGAGGAAGTTTATCTTACGAAATTTCCAATTATTTTTATTTAATAGAAAGTCTCCAATAAAAAATAATTTTGATTACTCTATAATTGAAACAAACGGCTTAGGATTCGTCGTAGATGCTATTGATTAGTCTTCATGTTTATGTTTCTGAAAAATAAGTTAACGTGTTTTATTTAAATTTGTACTACTGTATTTATTTAAAATGATTCATTTTAGAATCCTGATAGAACATTGTATAAAATTAACATGTCCTTTTAATTACTGCATGTTTATTTATTTTATAAAATCATCGCAATCTTAAAGCTTCAAGCAGATGTACAACATCACATCAAGATTAAACAATATAATAAACACTAGACGCGATGGACATAAGGATATTATTTGATATGTATCGAATGAGATTGTCATCTCGCCGGATGCGGCAGTTTCACTTGCCAACATGTCACACATTTCAAATCATCATTTGTGTCATAACAATTTATTTTATATATACACTTATAAAATATAAGTGAAAAATAAATCTGTCGAGTTTTTGTCGGTCTGTTCTTTACAGTGAATAATTTCGACATAGAAAGATGCTTAATATTGTGGATAACACATGGTTGAGCTTTTTAAAAGCTTTTTCGTAGCAAGTGCTACGGGCCTTACAAAACTCTTATAGTGACTACACAAAGTGAGTCATTATTTTATCTTTTTACTACGGACGTCAAATAAACTTATATACACTTTTACTAAGCTCAGGTACTTAGTTTTACTTATCTGTTCTATCGTTTTAAATACTACAAGAACGTACACAAAGCTTACAATAATTAGCATAAAGCCATCTGTTCCAGCTGGTACGCCTTTTATGACATTATTTCTTTAAAGGAACACGCACGTAATGAGTTTGCATAAACATAAAACATAGTAATCAAGATGGTTTAAAAAGACTATTAAATAAGACGATGAAGACGTGCAGGAGATAATGTAGCATTACCATTCTAACTCTCATTTATACTGAACCATTTAGATACATATATATATACACGATATAAACATAGTGAGAAAACCACGCTAGCAACTGTAAATCAGTGGAAAAAAAGATTTCTATAAAGTCCGGCTTAGGGGTGCAAAAAATATAAATTGTGTTTTTTTTATTATTTAAATTAAATTAAGAATTTTAACATAAGTATTATCAGGAACATTTCTATTATGGTTAGTTACTAGTATATAAATGCAATGGCGAGAAATAATATTTGTACATCTTAGCTGAATATATAAATTAACTAAACTCTAACCACAAAAAACCCACATTCTAAGCAATGCCGCAAAAGAAAATTCCCTTTATGGATTTTATATTGATTCAGCTCTCTAGCATTGCGGTTAATTACTTAAACCTAGGTGATTTTCGATCGGCATTTTCCTTAAACAGTATTAGTAAAAAAAAAACTAAATTTTTGTTTAAAACACCTATAGAACGATAGTAATTAAATAATAAGGAGTTGTTCGCTATGTATACCTAAGTCATGCCTACTAGACAGAACGACGGTTCGATAAGACAAGCAAGATCTTATGCAAACAACACGTTGATGGATAGCGTTTCAACAAGTTGAAATCGAGTTCCCGAAATGGGTCGTCAACAATAGAACTGGACAGTCGCATGATAAAAACAGGTAAGTTATCTACCGGTCTGACCCGATTCGTGACCGGTCAGTAACTAGACCGGAAATTCGCTACGACACGTTTTAACACTATTCTGAGATTGTAATCCGAGAATTTTGGTATAAACGTGACTGGGGATAAGTATAAGACATGTATCTATATTAACAATTAAAGATATAGCGTTTGAAGGCGTAAACGAAAATGTTAAAAGCAAAAGTGTATACTTATGTCATCTATGTTATACGCAACACATCTATAATCGTATTTGACATGAAATACTAGTCATATCTTAGATTGACATTTTAACAAGATGTCAATCCAGGCTTTGACATTAAAAAATGATTGAAATAAAAACTCCTTTTCCAAATATAGTCGTGAACCGGACAAAAGTTTGATTTTAACGTTCAGATATTCTATACGAAGACTAAAATGTTTCAGAAATATTATAAAGTGTTTTAAAAACGTGTTGTGAAAGAGAAAAAATCTAACCCACGACTCGTTGATTTACACACGGGCTTGACAAATAGTGTCTCCGGAATTCGAACCAGATTGGGATAGATAGTGGTTCTAATATGGAACCATAACAGACCCTTTTGCTTCTCTTAAAACATCTCATTAGTGTAACGTTTTCAGCGGGAAAACCGGGTGATTATAACAGTTATGTAACAACGGAGGAATCAAATATATCCAGCCAACATCCGCGTGTATTGTTTGCAAATGCTACTTCATAACAAGATCAAAGTTATTGGAGATACCGGTACAGTACATATAACGGGTAGTGGGGTAATATGCTGTCCTTTACATGTAGTTTAACAAAATGTCAATACGGTTTAGGTGCATTTTGTAACTATGATTTTAATGTGATTAAAAAATATACCTTAATGCAAACAGTGAAAAGTGAAATTAATAAAAACTATTATAAATAAATACGAAAATTGTAATACATATTGTCTCTTTTATTCTAAACTCAGTACTGTAACAAATAACTTTTTTATTTATATAAAAAAAACTTTATGCAAGTATCTAACTAACGAACGAATAATGTGTCAATTATGACAGGTGTCTGATACAACCGATGTCCAGTATGTATTTAAAAGGGGTCGTTACGAATCACTAACCGTTAGTAGACTGTATTACAAATGTAACAAATGTAGATAATATTTGCCGATGATATGTATGCAAATTAGATTTATTGCGATGTGAGCAGAACACTCATTAAAATAATTACGAGGAATAATTACAACACTGTATTTATCTGATTGTAATATTTTTGCATATATAATCGTTCTCCATTGTCCTGGAAGAGGTTTTTTGAAAAATTCTTATGGAAATTTTCTGTGATAAACGATATTATTATAAAGCACAATTATCAAATAATTGTTTAGTGAATTGCTGCCATCGTCAAGTTAGTTATTACACACACATACACGTGTGTTATAATTTGTTTTATTATCACGAACATACCTGTCCCACAGTTGCAAAACACCGTGGTTCAAATCCGTAGTTTCTGTAGCGAATAAAGGCTTACCTGAAACAAAAACATACAAAATTAATTACATTTTCAACGTACCCTTTGATTTCAATACTGCCTTATGTTTATTTAATTATTTAATAAAAAAATAAGTAATAACACCAAACTATTTAAGTTATAATTGAAATATTTCTTCTTTAAAAAAAAATCAAGTTTAGTAAGGGTCATACGGTGCCGGCACTAAATAGTTCCTAGTGAAAACAATGAAATATTGGCAGTTGAAATTGCGTGGCTCCTATACTTAAGTTACATTTCTAATGGCAAAAATAATAGAAACAGCAGTGCAACAATCTCACATATCTTGCGTAACATCTTAATTAAAGATGTAGACACATTGCTACAATTACATCAATAAAATACCCAAGTGGATGGACGTGCAATATTTAAAACAAACGAAAGTAAGAGGTTGCAAACAATAACGGTTGCGTTCTATCCCCATTGTTTAAAGACGTCAAGAATTAATTTCATATTAGTTCAACTCCACTTATGACGGTATCAATTAATCATTTAGTAACTAGCGCTCGTTACAAAATGAAAAGCGTATGCTGGCTAGATTAAAACTTGATGACTTTTGTGTACGAACCTTAAAAAATATAACTATATCTTATAATAGTAACTATATAACTAACATGTATTTTATATTACTATTAGATGCCATTGGATAGCGACATAATTAATTAAGGTTTGAACTATAATATTGCCTTCTATCTTAACCATAAGTACAATATAAAAAATTTTGATCTTTACGTATGCGTAATTAAAATACGATTTAAAATCTAAGCAAAGTCTAATTATTTAAAACGTACGACACACATGTAATAAAGTCAACGTACACGCCAGCACATGTGACAAGTCCATAATATATGGGAGAAGACGCCGGCAAAAACAATAAACTTTCACACGTCACTCTCGATGGAAAGCGAATGTGACAAGACACGCGTTAAAATCGCGATTTACCTTTAACACTTGTCGAGTTTCACTCATTAACGAAAATTTCTACACGAAGTTACGAATAAATATAATGTTAATGTTGCACACGAGCTTTCTCCCGATGAGTAAATTTTGCGTGCGCTGGCGCAGTTTCCTCAATCTGGAGCCGTGTTCTGGGTACGATTAATGAGCGGATGCGCCTAATCATTTCATCAGTCATCGCCGTTTAACTATCAGATCACTCGTTTGTCTTAGAATTTAGTTTAAGTGGTGATGATGGGCTTCAATGGCCAATTTGAGGCTATGACCCTTGCCTATGTAAATTGCAATTCAAAGTCGTACTTCAGATAATAACTCCATACCTTTATAGCTCTTGATCATCATCAGATGAGGCATATTTTAGGGTGCATTACTTAAGACCACCGTAACACATATTTGATGCGATTTTTTTAAGTATTGAACTTACTTGCAACCTAAGTATACGGCGTAAAAGTAATTACAGCAAAATGCCTACTTGACGATAGAGGAAAGAACGTCAACAATTGCGTCAATCATCTTGCCCTACCACAATATCGTAATTGCTGTAAATTACGAGTCAATCGCTTTTTCATAGATGTAATTAGTTATTTGCATACACTTTTTACAGTGATTTTAATATAGCGCACTAAGAAATACTATAAAACATCGAATACCAAACGCAATCTTTGCGGCATTTTGTCAATTATGTAGAGCAAGATTTTTTACTACTTCTGGAATTATTCTCATCTCATCGAAATCATTAAAGTATATTACATATTTAAAACTCATTAGAATAATCGTATATTACAACGAGAAAATGAACAGGATATATATGCCTGGTTTCGAAAAAATCTATAAAGCCGAATTGTCTATATGTTATTTATAAAGCTTTTCAGATGGGCTTTGACTATGTCATGAAAAAAAATATTTTTATTGGATGTTACTCTACGAGCAAATACCTAAGTAATAGCTTCACGACGATCAACAACAAAACAAAACAGCTGTTGGTCAAAGAAGAAACAACAAAAGCATAGCAAAAGTAAAATAGTAATTGAACCATCTCCATTTCCATATATAAATCATCTCGACACCATAATAACATCGCATGATCTCCGCTCGTAATACCGTCCAAAGATATCAACAACACTTCCAAGAAACTGATTAAAAATTGACAGATTATACAATTTTCTTCTCATAACATAAATGTGGGAAATGTCAGGCTAATGGCTAAATGATTAATTATGTTCAGCGCGTTAAAGCTTACGCGTGTTTATCTTATTATTGAACTGACCATTGTGTGCGCTTGGGAATCGATTACGTGCTAAATACTAATTCATTATAGTGGATCATTAGATGGAGAGTGACGGATAAGATGAGCTGATAAAGGTGAACGGAAATTATATGATATGTGAGTTCAATATTGCATACGAATTTAAAAAACGACTCGTGCGCCGCTTGATTGCTAAGAATTTGCGATTACCTTTAGACAGCACCCCATTTATCGAACAAGAACCAACATTAAAATGCGATTGTTTATTAAAATGCAACACTAGTAAAAAAAGTTAATTAAGAGTTGTATTTAAAATTTATAGTGGCAAATAAGGCAGCAAAGCTATTCTCAATGTTTCTCAAACTTGTCTTTGGGTGGGGTATAACCCACCCCTGACATAACAACATCCACGCGATACACAAGTGTGATCTAATTTTCAGGTCGTAAGATCAACCGGTTGCCCGGCTATGGTAATGCAACATGTTTATTGTTTATGCATTACTGGTGCAAATCAGTGTAGCAAGGTCTTCGTTGGAAACATGTTCCAAATATATTCACGACATGTGTATATATTTACAAAAGTGCTTGAAAACGCTTTTATGCAAACTTATTTAACAATTGTATGGAATAGCTATTTTTATTACCAAGGATTTTGTTTTCTTTTACACTATAAAAACGCAAAATATTTGTTTAAGTTATAAAACTTTATACAATAAAATAGTATTAATAGTTGTATAAATAATATTGATATAAATCATCGAAAAATACTTTATACTGTATATTGAAGTGTTACCACAAGTAGGTACAGATATTTTAGTTCAACTATACTTTAGTGTGACTTAGCAAAAGTACACAAATAATACTATAGAAGTGAAAAAATTAGAGGTTATAAAATGTGTACGTCGATATGGCACAGAATGATTTTGAATATTTCAAGTATGTACATGTCCAATATGCGCGTGTCTTGTCGGTCAGATTTTTACGACTCACCGGATGACATAACTGCCGTTTCAACCTGAACAACTCGAAACAAAGACAATGGAGAACAAGTTATTTATAGACATTTAGCAAGTCAAGGTTAAATGCATGAATTGATCTCGATCTTAGCGTCTAGATCGCGGATATTACGAAGGGACAAGGAACGCGGATATGCATTGAGCCACAGAATATATTATTTGTATGAGTAGGGTCGAGGTGATTTAAGGAAAATATTGGATTTATGGTTTTATTTATATTACTGTGTAGTCACGTCCCGTAGAATTTATCGTTAATTTTACTTTAAGAAACCAAATTACTTTAAGTTATTAATATTTAAAGAAAATGTAGTAACAAAAATGTACTATAAATTGAAATGTTTAAATTTGTGTTTTCGGGTAGGCCTAAATTAAGTACCGAGCTGTACTCTGTCTAAAATCAATTTTCAATGTTAACGCATAACGCAAATTCATAAGCTACCGAATTTATTCATTAGGTCAAGTACGAGTACTTGAGACAGGTGTTCGAATACATCACAAGGTGTTATGGATTAGATATTTCACTGCTATAACTAATTCACGTATTGTATTATTGCAAGCGCCCTAATCTCGACTACTACCAAAATAACAAAAATTTAAATTAAGTAAAATTTGTGACATAGCAATTTTAAGATATATAGAATCAGATATAGTGATATCGAATTGGCGTAGAGGTAGGGAGGTTTATTTATATTAGAGATCATAACAAACGTTGTTCACATTTTAGGCCTGTTTTTACAATCAGCTTCGGCAATTGACACACTAAATTTCACACCGAGTTGTTGATTCGTTAAAACCGTAAATCAATTAGAAAAAGATATTTTAAAAATGTAGTTCTAGTAGACCTTGCAAGGTCGCACATATCCGTTACTGTGATTGACTATATTCATTATGCAATAAACGCTATGTTGCTCGGTTCCATTCGACATAGATTAAGCATAGCATGAAATTAAATAGATGGTACTTTTTGATTTTAAATTATTTAAATGTGTTTAATTACAAGACAGCTTTTATTTTAGTATTTTTTTGTTATTTATAGATATTAGAAAACTGCCAATATCTATTCTATAAAATAATCTTGTCACACGGTGCGCGAAGTACATCATAAATATATGTATCAATTTTAATGAAATTTTGTATATACATTCGTTAGGCCTGAGAATAGGGTTAAATTTTATAGTCATAAACGCTTTTATTTTATTAAATAAGTGATTTCAATTAAATTTAAGAGTAAAATAATACTGAATGAGAAAATTTTAAGTTTTGTTAATTGCTGTATTTTAGAGAAATTGGTATTTTGAAACAAAATAGTCAGTATTCATAAATAAAAATATAGGCATGATGCCTGATAAATAGAATATAATTGAGATTTTTTTATTAAAAAAAAACATCACAATAACCTCATTATGAGAAACGTTAAACATCTGATAACAATAAAATAAAGCCTCATTTCATTGTACTCTGAATCATCGTGAACACAAATTAACTGTCGATTGATAACATTTTCAAACAATAATGTTTCGTAACAAGACAAAGAAACATGTTCAGAGCTTTCAGACAAAATCGTGTTGGTCAGTTAATAACATAATCGTGGTACCATTAGACCACGCCTTGAAATGTGCGGATAGGAAAATAATTCAACGCGATAAGAAGTAATAAAAAGGTTTAACATACTAACAAAGTACTAACGTTAGCCGTAAAGTTACTTACTTTAGCTTAAAATAAAGTATTTTTGTCTCGACGGTAAGAGACACACAGCAGGTTGATACGGGCTATAACAATTAATGAAGCAAAATTACCACTAGATTTTATCATGACATGAAAGATATTTCACTGTCTAAAGATAATCCCGAAAATCTCGCTAACTTTTAACTAGCTCCAACACATTAATTTACATCACATTAACAGACAAATCTGTACATATATCAATCAGGGACAGAACATTTATCGAGATGTAGAATATAGGTACATATCTTATACCCGTAACGTTTATGTGTGACATAGTTTAATGATTACTTCAGTTTTGGTTGAAGAATAAATGATGAGAAAAATAGGGTAAATAAAATTAATTATATTTCCTTTTTGGTGTTAAAAAGTACCTACATTCTTCTGCCTACACCTTACAAACCAAGTACATATGAAACAACAATTGCTAGATTTACTTCCGCCATCAAACAAGTGTAATAAAAACATTATCTTTGAACATCACCACGTCACCGCTGCGTCTAATTTCGAGATGTACAATTTTTTGCTACCTCTCAACAACCCATTCAATCGCCCACGAAGCACTCCTCATGACCTTGTATGAACTTATGATACACTGCTTACCATAGTAGAATTCTAAATTAATTACTTATATTATGTTCTGTAAGCTAGCGGTTATTAATTATAATCTTTTAAAATTGGTGTGTGGCACCATAAAAGGATATCTATAAATATAGGATTTAGTTATATTAGAGCAGATGCATAGTTGTATGTTATTTTCAAGTTAGACTCGAAAAATCTTGATACAGAGAAAAACTTATTTGAATTTAAAAAAAATGGCCGTAGTATGTGATCGATATAAAAACTTCGCATACATACTTCATATGTTTATTTCAGTAAAACAGGTTAATTCCTTAAAAAATATAGGTACATTTAAGGAAAAAACATGCCTATTATGTACATTTACCCAAAATGTGTCCTAAATTTTATATCTCTAAATAAAACGTCATATACTGCGTTTCATAGTAGTTAGTATCTGAATCATAGGCTCAAGATATTTTCGTTATTGGAACCAACAACGGTCATAATTACGTTTGTCGCCAGTCATAGTTATTTTCGATTTAATTATGATTGAACTTTTGGCAGATGCATGAAGGTTCCAAGAAAATATTAAGATTGGTGTAGTTCGTCTGAATTTAAGTGAGAATTATGCTGTATTACTTTAGAGATGTTGGAATGTAATTTTTTTTATTAAACATTTTTTATGAACATAATACTGAAAAATGATTTAAGATAATTCTAATTTTATACACAAAGCTGTAAAATCTACCCTACTCAATTATTCATGTCTTGTATTATTCCGGCTGATTTCCAAATCTTCTAAAAAGTTCACCTTATATGGGACCATCACGAACCGAATTACAGAGATTTACATGCGGCAGATGCCGCCGAAATAATTACAGGGGAACGAAACATCGTAACGCCGGCCGCAAGACCGACGCGGGCGCATGTCACGATTTCTAACAGAGCCTTACTAGGTCAACGACTTCGTGAACCTTGAAACGTTGAAAAGATCGCACAGAGTTCTGACCCATTTCCACGAAAATTTAATTTACACTAAATGGAATTGCGACATCAGTTAACTGTTAGTGTGTACACAGCTTTCGTTAATCCTAGGACAACACGCAGTTTGTTTTCTAATTAGGCCTTAAGTCCCGATTATTTTGCTTTAAAAATTAATTTACACTTTAACACAGATTTTTTCGAACTATAATTAAATAATGAATGAAACAAATATAGATAAAAAAAACATTACGACGAGGTCGGAATTCAAAACCTACTGAAACTTCGTCTCATTTAAATTGGAATTCGTATATAGATATGATCAATATTTTCTATTTCTCTGAATACCTATTCGTGCACCAATATTAACAACTCATGGCCATTTAATCTAGCTGTATAATTATAACAATAATTAACAGTCATACACCATCAACACTATCTTGGCAAAAACATTTTATCATTAAAGCGCCGACTACTGGCTATGCAAATGATTTACGTAATTTGATTGAAATATGCTCTTAATGATTCGTGAATATAAACATTAGTCTCGGGTAGATTTAATTTTAATTATTAAGGCAGCTGTTTTAATATTGTCATCGTTTTTGACAATCCTTAATAGTTCTCGATCTCATAAACGGAATAGATTTTAATTATCACGCCAATAAAACCGCCCTAGGAATATACAAAATTACTTATTATTAGAGATTTTTATTTATTTATTGAGAGATGCGCCGAGTAACTTTTGCTACTCGGCAACTCGACGAGTACCTACCGAGTACGAGTATCAAAACACCCGCCGAGTACGCAGAGTACCGAGTATCAACCCAGTACTCGGCCCATCTCTACTAAATAGAGAATTCAACTCGAGCTGACTCGAGTTAACCCGAGCTAGCTACTCGAGTTGACCATCACTACTCTACTTATTATCAAGACATTTTCCTTACCGGAGACCACAATTTAAATGTGTACAAAATTTTGGTGCACTACATCAATATAGTTCGTAAAGGGAAGTCTATATATAAAATTAACAAAACAAAAAAAAACGACTAGTTCTTGCTTTCCTTTTTCAAGACCTACCTAAAATTTAAATATTTTTGAATACAATCACATCAGTTGAACCTGGTATGTAGACAATATAATAGATACATAGTGACTCATACCATTTCAAAACGTAAAGGTTACTTACCAGCACCTACTTGCAATGGGCGGAACTTAATGTTAATAGGAATTTAGAATAACATTCAATATCGCGAGGAATTTCCAAACAAATATTATGCACTAGAATGCTATTCTAAGAAATGCAATCAAGTCTTCTTGACGGGGACCTATGAGTTGTAACGTAAGCGTACTCGTCCGAGTAATTTAATAAACGTGATTAATATGTGCTAATTATTATATCAATTTATTTCTTGATTGTGTTAGATAATATAGTGAAGTTATGATAGACAATTATTTCACTAACATTAAAGTTTGCAGCAAACTGTAAATCAACGCGTAGAGAGCAAGTAATGTTTAACTTTAACAAGGATAACATATCCTAACGGTTTAAAACACGATTAATATTATAAGACACCGCCCGTGACCACCGCTGCTACAAAGCATCCAAAACGGCGGGTCGAGTTAAATAAGGCAACGAAAATATATTCGTTTTAAATCGTTAGTGTTTTTTATTTAAATGTGGACTACTTGCAAAATCTACAGACGTTTTAAGGAATATAATCTCAAGTCACATTAAAATTAAACGCCCAAAAAATATTTAAAAATTTTAATTATGATGTAACAAAATCCAAGAACATTGTATGAAACGAGGAAAAAAGGAGATATAGAAGTTCCTGCGAATCCTTATAGTAATATTCACACAATTCACTCCTTAGTAAATGCTTTTAAGTTGGAAAAGGTCACACCTCGTGTTACGATATTCGTGATAATCTGCATGACTCGAGCGATACAGAACTAATACTTAAAAAATTTGAATCGATTTCCATCATTGTGGAAAGCTTGGTAAAAAGTAAATCACGACAGCTACCATTAGAATGTATGAGTCGTGAATCGTTGGTTCATTCACTCCGACATTATCGTCTATTCAAATATAACCTGAGTTAGATTACGACTTTATATGATTTTAGGCTGAACCCGAGTGTCATCCATCAATTTTGCACGTAATAAAGAATATTACGGTTTTAACAAACAACTATTTTCAACGATACTAACATCGCATAAATTTTATTTAAATGAAGTATATCATAAAACAAAAATCAAACGACATTGCGAGAAACCTAAAATGTTTCACTCTTATTAATTTGACACAATTAAACTTCCTTGAACGTGAGGATTTATAGAATCAAAGTAATAATTTGATAATTATATTACAACCCAAACATATCAAGGATATTTAGGTAATTCCGATTGCTTAATTATAGCTAAATTCATACTTTCGAGTTCGCGATGCGCACAAGAAATAAATCTTCTTCAAAACAAAACTGCGTGCAAAGTTGCAGACATTTGCCAGTCTAAATATAAGACAACAGATCCTTATCACACTTTGGCATTAGCGAGTCCGCATCATTCAAAACGAGATTGTTACATAATTTGCGTTATTACACGGAGATGGCTGACCGATGCGCGGGCGCATCCGGATAGTGGTCAAGTTCATGGCTCACGGTACTTGTGTAGCTGGTATTGTTATCTGTAAAAGCTAATCGTAGCTATTAAAAACAACATGTTTTATAAGACGGGCCCTGATTAATGTTTCTGTCTTTCGCAATGTATACAAGTATAATAATACATATTCAAATTTATAGACATCCTTATTTGATTAATTTTAGAAGTATAACGTGAATTGTAATTAAATGTATAGGGAAATTATAGTTCTTATTTATAAAACAAAATCATATAGAAATACATCACACATTCAACCTCTAACCTATCCAAACAAAAGACTTAATGAATAGACGACCACAAATCAAACGAAGATACGCGACCTCGCTACCTAATTTAATGCAATACTAAATCATAAATAAATAGAAACGAGGACGTAAATTTCTTTCACAGATGTTCGAATGGCATGTGGCATAAATCACAAAGTCAATTCAAACTTTTGGAATCCTCCGTTTGATAATTTAATGAAAAGGATTATCGAAGTTTTAATATGTATGTACTGCTCCTTTAAAATGCTATGAATGATGTACGAGTGAATCCCATATGTACCTGTGCTCTTTGTTATAATGCAATATCATTTTCTATTTCATGATTTTAAATCAATTTTTCTATGTATCAAGGTGATGATCTAAGCACGATGTAAACCACAGATCAAAATCATGACCGTGTCATTTCTTTATCATCAGACAATCACGCATCCTGCCCTGAGGCGATTCACCGGCATCTCGCGAGTCAAGTTCACGGCGACCGCTCAGCGCCGGCGTCACTCGCTTCGCTGACCACATCTATTGACCTGAGCACACTGTGACCGACATCACTAAACAATTTGGCAATGAGGATTCACATAACATCACATTTTATCAATTGAATCTTTATTCATATTTGTATGTATGTTGTTTGTCATAAATATTGTAGGAATGTTTGGAACTTTACATAACATGCCCAATCAACATTCATATACCAGCAGGATACGAGTAAATTGAGATTTCTTCTGTCATAAAAAATCATAACTCTGCATACTGCGCAAATGCAAAACTAAATTACAGAAAACATTAAATAACAAGATACCTTAAATCACCGACCGTCTTCCGCCCACACCGAAATGGGCGCCAACCGATTTCCTTTAGCAGTACTAAAAAATACCTGAACTTGATTGCTCTTGACTTCTCGTCGTAAACGGTCGCGGCCATATTTCAAACCAAAATGGCAAGACCACTTAATTTCTACATGCCTAACGAGAGTTCTTAAATATCAACAATGAATGTGCAAACAGAAAGGAACGGATGGAATTCCACATCTATTGTTCAGATTAGAAACCGCCGATATATAGTGAGGGTCACGAACCACGCCTTTATATTTTTGAAGGTATAACAGTAGATTAAAACGAAAAGGAAACTTAAAACGTAGAGCTACATAAAAAAAATGATTTTATTGGTGGGTTTTGGGTATTCTATATTAACTTTCAAGACTGTGCGCTATACTGTATTGAGGTTTATGCCGTGAAGGTAGAAATGGAGAACCAAGCAAACATTGCTTGGTTCTCATTTCTTCATTTATGCATTTATGATATTAGTAATAATTTTGGTATTTCCCTGTAACCTAGACTTGACCTCGCCATAAATTTCCAAAGTTTTAAAAGTACAATGCCAATTTTAAATTGAATCAAAAAATATTGGGAGAGGCTGGTTAATCGAAATTTCATATATACATAAAACCGATGTAGACGACATAAAACATGAAAACGGGTTTGAATTAATGGATCCCATTAAATTTATATCAATCGTAAGAGGTTTGTTAGTCACAAATAATTTAAATGAGAACACTTAAATAGGACAAACATGTTAAATCTTATCGGTGTCGATATTCTGTAATTAGGATTATTTCAAGGATTACCTCCTGTATCACGAGAGAGATCATGAGATCAGAATCAGCGACCATGACTTATACACCGATAAATAATTTGAACACAGAGTTACGTGTCGAATTTCCGTGCGTTAGTCGATATAAAACTGAATACGGTGATACAATAGCTATTGGCCTTTGTAGCTGACCATTCACAAGAAGTCGGTCAAAGCTAGAATTTATGGCTGTTCGAAAAATGTTGATGTCACGCGCTGAGAATTGCTCGTCCAAGGTGATACGGCAATGCACGACAGGCATCAAGTGATCAATCACTTGGGTCGTATTAGAGTTATCAATCATGATACTAATAGGATTAGTTATTACATGCCCTATTCACATTTAAATCACGTTGTTGCATCCGTTTACTAGAAACACAAGGTGCTTGCGAATTAAGTCAAAAGTGCGTGTGAACACGAAATACATTAAGCGCGATGTATCATCATAAATAATAGTCAACTAGAAGCGAAAAGATCAAGAAGAAATCAAAACAATGTAGGACCCATAACACATACATATTTTTAACAGGTATATCACTAAATAAAAATATATTAATTCAAAGCAGTAGAATAAAAGAATCTTCAAACGCAGTACAATGTATGTTTATTCAAATAGTCCGCACAGCTGTACAACCAAAAAATATTATGATAATGGAAAATTCATTCGAAATAAATCCGGACAATAGCATAATTACGAAGAAAAATAAAAGCTATCATCGTTAATCATCGCGCAGTTAATTCTAAGATACTTTGGCACTGTTGGCTCTCACATTTTAAGGATTTCATGAGTCACTGATTGAACTAGTAAAACATATATATATTAGAACTTATATATAGTTTTTGGATTTGTTCTCTGCAGTTTTGCAATTTATATAAATCGAAAAGTAACCGTTTAGAAAATTTTTTTTTATTTATTAACTTTATTAATTACAAACACCACAGCAGCAGGTTTACAACAATATTATTATGATTGAACGAATTTTTCTGGTATAGACTATAAGTTTGTAATAAAATGTATTTACTAAAAATAATACGGGGCTTTCGAACTTATAAACTGAGCCCTAACTCAAAAAAAGAGGACACATCAATATGATGACGAACCCGTCAAAAATTCGTCATAAGCGTCGTAATTTGATCCTAACATAAAAGAAGCTCACCATAGATGACTGTCACGTTATGACCCTGGGTTCTAAGAAAAGCGAAGTAATTCATATTGGTCATGGTTAATGTCAATATATTTTGAGAGATTCAGTAATGTATAAAATTAGAATCCGTTTTATTTGGCACTTCACGGAATAATAACAATACTCTCTCTGAGAGCTCGTTGAATCAACTAAAATTAACCGAGGACCAACGAAGGCCCTTAACATATGTTAAACCTAATATTATGTATGTTTAGGGCAATGTATTAAATTGAATGAAGTTATGATATGACAAACATCAACAATCTGTACAGTCGGGAAAAATGACTTATTACACCACATTATCCAAAAGAAGTTCCATAATCATAGCATTCAGGCTTTTTTCGCGCGCTTTTCGTCCGCCATCTTGTGAGAACGCGCGCGAAAGTGGAAAGTCGCCATTGTCAGTGTCTAGGCCGCTTTGTGCTGCTCTGACTATGAGAAAATATAGATTACAACTATCATTACCACTGTTGTGTATGATGATAATCTAAACTTTAATTCAATTCATTGTGTCTCTTGTTTAATTAACTCTCGGTTCCCTTAGAACGCTACAAGTTCATCAGATTACTATGAAACTCGCTTTCACGAAGGAAATACGTAACGTGTTGACTATAAAAATCCCTTACTTGCACGGTACATTATAATTTAAGACCAAAAACACTCCATTAATAACAATCTTACTTCGCGACCATATTAAGTCATTAGACATATCACAAAAAATGGAATTGATATTATGGGAATTTCGAGTCATTACCGAGTCTTTCAACTCTTGCCAACTATTAATTATGACGAGGTGGTATAAAAAACTTCATTTCCTTAGCGCACATGCACTTGTAACCACCTAACGCTGTTAATGTGTGTGTTATCGAAAGCAAAATCTGATGGTTTGTCAAGAACTAATTGATTTTTCTCAACCGGTTAATGTACATTTGATGAGAAGAAAATTTTCCAGCCTGTTTGACATCTTTACTGGGATGTATTTCAACCACTTTGCGTAGAGCTTGTATAGACTAACTCTACCAGTCTTAGTAGAGTAGTCTATACTAGCCAACCAATAAGCGCATCGCCTGCCTCTTAAAAGCCTTTCTGATCTAGTTTTATTCAACCACGAGATATTTCTGTGTATTTGTCAAAACACCTTATCATACCATATAAGTCATAATTTCAACCGTAAATAATTTTTGAACCCTTTTTTCAAAAACTTGAAACGCTGTTAAAAACCCTTCGTACGTTTAGTTTATAATTTAGACATAGTATAAGAGTATGTACGAGTATAAAACTGAGTTTGTGATCCGTCTTATATTAGTCTGTAATGTCTACATAGATATACGGAAATTGTTTGTTTGAATCGGTAATAACCGAGAAGAATGTCAAAACAAATACGCTGTTTTGAAACTATGCGATACCAGCTACTAAGAAGATTTTTTGGCCCCGTTGAGAAATACAGACTGCAATACTCAGTTAGTGCATAGATATATTTCTAAAATACTCTAAATTTAAGAAATCCATCGTCTGGTAACGCGACGCGATTTTCTGAAGCTCCAACAGAGAACCAAAGGCGACACGTCTATGCAACTTTAAGGATTCCGGTATGTCTTTATGTTAAGATTTACTATTACTTATTATACTAACCGGTACATGTTCTTCATTCCGTTTATGTCCAAAACACTGTATCCAATTCACAAAAATTAAAAAAAAATCCTAAAAAACACGGATTATAAATTCGCGGTAAGCCGTTGGCGTCTCTATGACGGCTGATAGAATAACAAAATAACAATATTATTATTAGTTATGCTAATGCTACCATCTAGACTATATTTTCGTCCGACCATTAATCAAACTGGAACCACTCTTACCGAATCGGTAATGTCCAGCGATTCCGCTTTTAGCACATATTTGGCGCCAGGGAATTGGATTTACAAAGAGCACTTCTATTTAGAACCATTTAAGGTCTAATATTGTAAAGAGTAAATATATGGACTGTGAGTTCTGTTCGGTGATGTAAAAGGATTATGTGTCATCTCTCCAAAGAGGAAGGTCGGAATTTGATTGTTTTGAACCGGCATTTTCGTCGGGTTTCCCGCCAGCGATACAGTTGGCACGTAAGGAATGCGGAGACGACTCTAAAAAATTCAACATATTTTAGCCACCATATTAATTAACATGACACCGCGTCGGCGCCTGTATATTAAAAAGCTTTATCTAAAATGGATTTAATGATGCAAAATTACAACAAAAAATCTAATCTTCTCTTGTTTTTATTGGCTGTATAATATATTGGACCTACTTAATAAAACTTTTAGGGGCACGTCTCCCAAACGCAAATAAATATTTAAACATTATATGGATTGACAAAATATTTTAAATTAGTGTTTTTTTATTATTTTCAAATTAGATTAAAATATATATCGTGATTGTGATTTTCAATAGTTAAATCATTATAGTTTTATATAGCATCGTAAATATACTATTATGTGTTAACTAATTAAGTCGTTTGGAAATATTAACATATTTTAATGACCTTAGGTTTTTAATTAAAATATATTGCTTTATTATATGTATTTATATAATTATATTGTAGATAGACATATTATTAATAACTTCTATTCCAGTCTTATTTTAGACTAAATAGGTCTTTAATATGGCACTACGTATATTCCCCTGTTTCGCGAAAATTGTCATATATCTTGCTATATCTGAAAACACTTTCGCAACGGCGAATACGTTTAATGTTATGGAAATAAGATATCCCGTCCGCAAATCGGCCGCCGAACGATTTAATGAAGCCATTTGTCGTAAGAAACGTCGATCTAGAAACTTTCGATATCCGCTAATTAATAGAGCTAGCTGCAACACAGCAACAGGACGGAGAACAAACCCTTTCCCTTTGACGAGCCCAGGGCAAAGACTTATGATTACTTCACTTTCTATACGTGGACTAGTTTTGCTTGAAACTCTAACTTTTAACTTACAGAATACAAAAAGGCATTTAATAGGCCAGCGTGATTCACCAACTTATACATGTAAAAAAAGCTTTCAGTAAACATTTAGATATTTTCAAAGGTAGCTAAAATATCTGTTTATATAGAGATTTTGTTTTTATTTTAAATTAAATGTTCCATTTATTTTAACTATCATTAAGTAATCTGATAAAAAACAATTACGAGTGTAATACCATTTATATTGTATCTAGTTTTCATGTTTGAACTGGATTATATATCTCATAGACCACAAATATACTAACTTTCAACATACATGGATCACTTTCTAATAGGTCTATGGGAGAATATGCATGTATTGCGTAATTATTATGCAGTGCGTATTTGAAGCTTTGAAAATGGCGATAACATGCAAAGTGTTATGTGTATTTCATTAGTAATATAGCCTTCTTTATCTATGTATGTGAAGTTTCTTCTTTATATCTTTTGGGTTCTTGCGCTTTCAAACCTTTAGGCAGTGAAAAATAAAAAGGATATAATAGTAACTTTAAAATAACCAAAATTTTATCACATGCAACATTTTAGTTATTTCAGGAAATTCAAGCTTAAGTAATAAGTAAGTAAATAACAGTTATACGAAATTTTAGCCAAAAATAATAATATATTTATATACTTTTAGTTTATTAGTTTTAATAATATTACTATACTTCTCATCGATACAGATTTAAAAATAATTTCTCAGTGACCCCCGTTTTTCTCATAGCCTCCTCGAAACAAACAATGATTGTATACAATTACACTGGTACGAGTCTATCAACAAACCGTTACCCGATGCAGATCACGCCGCCCATACAAATCAACATCGAAAAAGCGATGTGAACGAACTGTCTACATTCGTAACATTGGCTAGAAATCGAGGCGATTTATTTTTTTTCCACAATCCTAGATAGAAAGCTGTATTGATTCCGTTCGAAAATATTTACGACGCTACTGTACAATGCGATTGATTGTTGAAAACTGATAGTTATATAATCATAATCATAATTATATAACAATCAGTTTATACTCTATAAAAATACATATATTTTTATAGAGTTTCGAATATTAGTGCTAGACTAAGAGTTTCAATGCATTTCCGTTGTTGACTTTACGTAATAAAGTTGTCGCCTTCTTTTTAATATACCAACAAAATGAGAAATACTTAGTTTATTGTAAATGGCAGCCTGAGTAACAATTGGCCTAGAATTATTTTACTTATACACTTCTATATATTTAAATAACTGTATCCACTTTGTAGACGCGCCATTAAGACGTAACTTTTTGTCCAGCGTTTTTCAAAAGGGTCGTCGACTCGCGTTGTCAGATTTGCATCCGTGAAATGCTAAACGAGCGGGATGTACGCGGACACTGAATTCGTTTGAAAGTATTTTAACGATAGACCTTGTGTTAGTAATTTTATTCAAAAAGTTTAAGAAGACATTATTTGTATGGTTAAGAAGTGACACAGTAACGACTGGCTTTGAAAAGGCTTTTTTTATGTAGAACGTTTATCCATTTAGTTAAACTAATCGCATTTATCGCGATGCGAAAGTACGTGTTTGAGATATGTTTACCAGTTTTATTTAATATGTCAAATACCAATACTGTCTACATACTTAGGTGACGTTGCTCTTTTAACAGTAAGCCTTACAATAATTATACTAATGATATACAAAATCCAATATTAATTCCACGAACACGTTTCGGCAGTTTTTCTCCTTCGACAAAACATAGATACTGTAATTACTTCGGGCATGTAAAAAAGTAAAAAACATTTAGTCATCGTTTGTACCTACTTCGTTCGAAATAGCCAGAAAAACCAACCGTCAATTATATTTGTAAACGGATATGTTATGGTTATTACAACAATAATAGCTCGTAACAGAAACGAGGAAAAAATTCACGGATTGTAAATTCAAATATTCGATTTACGAATTCTAACACCTTTTAAATAAGTACTGGTTAATACGGAAACGTGCATAAAAATGTTTCCACACATAAATATAAACTAATGAGTTATATAAACAAATCACAGTTTGCACCGCAATCCTTTCAACATTTAAATAATGATATATAAGACAATATAGGAACATTACTAAACAATAAAAGATACTGCAGATAACAAGGTAATTAAAACTATTTCACTGCTTAACGTTGCTGCGTAACTAAAATGAGGTTTAAAACAATACTTATGTGCAATACTTATAAACTTCCTTTTACCAAGAAAATATCAATTAATCAAGCTTTGAATGTTATACATTGAACACCTTATTAAATACAGTGAACGCTTTGCATAACGCACTAAGCGTGAAAATTCGCATCTGGAGGTGCTAAATATATATGTACTACATAATTGGAACAAGGCTGGAATTGCAACATCGTATGAGAAATTATGCGAAAATATAAGTCATGAACGAACTGTTTATTAAATAAAAAATGTAGGTAACTAAACACATTTTATAATTGACGAACTAATGAGATTATTTGTTGTACTTGTACATACTAACCACGAACAAATATAATATATTGCTTTTCTGGTTTTATTTTTTAATCAATATATTTATAGGCACTAACATGTAAAATTACATTTTCTTTTTATTTGTCAATGGTATATGATTGTTTTGTTTCGGGAATAAATATTTCACAATTACATGCCTTTTTAGATGCAAATACTTATCGTAGATTTTTTTTACTTTAAGTTTTTACTTTACGTATTTATTTATAATTTTCACATCAATATTTTTAATTGATTAGTAAGAAATAAGAAAACCTTGTGTTATTTTTTAATCGTCAGTGCTTAATGCTCTTTCTTTTTTCTAACACGTATATTATACAGGATGTGCTAAATAACACATCGAAAGAATGAATTACACCTCGTGTATGCCAGGAATGTACGTTAGAAATGTTGTGCGTTCATTTTTTAGCCGATTGGCAATGACAAGATGTTAGAACGTGAAATCCGAACAAACTTGTATATTTTTAATAGAGACACGAGTATATAGTTAAGGCGCGTTTTCTCTTAATTATAAAGAAGAATACAGTAATACGGAGCTCTAGGCCTTTAATTTTAAGTGAAAATCATTTGCTCAATTTTTTACAATTCTCGGTTTCTTTATTTTCTCTAGAGCACCTTTAAACTCACAGAAAACGAATAACAAAAACACATAAAAACAAGACAAAAATGTCAAAAATCCAAAACATTTGACCACCACACTGTCACAAAACGGGTCCACTTAAAATCGTTGACGTCACGGAATAGTTTCGACAGATGTCGCCAGTGATCAGAGCTCATCAATAAGCGAATGATAAACAATAACAAAATCGATTCGATTAAATAATTATTAAAAAACAAGCGTCTGGCGCCACAACCGGCGACACTAAGGCCATTAAAAGCGTTTTTCTTAAAAAAATTAGTCATTAGAATTTAAGAAGGTAAATCTTTTATTTTAATTAGCTATAGCTATATCCAGGAAGAATTTTGTTCTTTATTATTATAATTTCTAATAATATTCTAGTTTTTTCTAGTAAAAAACAAAAAAATTAACATTCATTAGATTAACAACCGCTATAATTCGATTAAAATAATGAACGCACAGAAGCCTTACGTAAGAACATATTTTTTAATAAACAAATCAAACTTTATGATGCAAATTACTAATACAATTTACAATCATTTAACACTCTTTTAATATTATAAAAACTAGTAACCCACTTGGTTCACAACATTTCACTCATGCAATGTTTAATCTGAACTTTCCAAGCTATGTAATTACACTGATGTCATTCGAGCTTACACACATTATATAATATGCGCAAACGCTTATCGTGGTTATCGCATCGTCGGCCTAAACGATTCTCAGCACCCGTAGTAATTGATTTACTAATAACAAATAGTTTTCTAAGTAAGGAAGTAAATCCAATAAAATTTAATAGTGAAGAACATATTATACAAATGTGTATATATGTTATCGCTTACTTTGTAATAATATTCTCTAGTATACTAGAATAGATTTCGTTTGAGGGGTAGATCATTGCACTCTTAGAAACTGATATAATGTATTCCAAAAACGCATCAGTATTAATAAAATGATTTAGACAGCGCGACTGGTCCGGCGCCTGCGCATATCGACCCGGATTCAAAATTATTACCAGATTATATTATTCTCGGCAAACGCCAGGCATTGGTCTTTTGAGATTAATCTATCTATAACTCAATGCGTTTTTATTACGTTAACTTATAACACAATCGATAGAGTTACGTAAGTGAACACCATAACTTGGTCAACATCTTTATTCTTTATTAATATTTTACGTAACGCAAGCTCCATTGCATATTTCCTCATTCCGCAAAAAACGTTTGTTTCTAAAAAAAGGGGACCCGCGACAAGACCTGGAAGGAACTAATGGTGAAATTTAAACAGTTATAGGGCAAAAATAAAGTAGGTATATTGACTATAGTTTTTGAGCGATTTAATTAAACCTTATTCTTAATTTGTTTCTGTTACGTATGCTATTAATTTAAGCGTATATTTAAGACACCACATTCCGAAAGAATTTTAAACGAAAAACCGTCTTTAGTTGCGCAGGAGTTGTGACCGTGAAACCGGGCACGTAGAGAATAATGAAAAACTCTACATAACTATGTTTTTTACTAAAATCGCGCAAGTAGTCAATAATATTTCAATTAATCATCGAGATTATCTCGTGTTTACAAAAAGCGGGAAAACACGGCGGTATAAGGTCGCACCGACGGTCACGGAGGAGCGCCGTGCTGGCGCGGAATGCGGCACGGCGCGACACCGCCGAAAACACGATTCCGAGAAGACATCTCCCTAATTGGGAGCGGGGTGGAGTGGTGACCTTAAATCTTGAACTTCGTTATATAATCTATAAGATTTCGCTCCCGGCTCTGCCTGCATTGGTGTTTCGAAATGTGTAAATCTGGTTCCAATTTAATGTCAACGGTGCAAAGGTTTCGTCAAGAACTGTGCGAAAAAATTTCAATAGTTTGTCAACATGAATGGCTGTTTCATACAGACAAATTACAAAAAAAAATAAGTTTTGTATAAAAAAATAGTACCAGCAAAATTACTAGATACATACACCAAAGATACGTCAATAACTAAGTAAAGATAAATTGAAAAACGTTAGCTAATACGAACTCTATATGAAGACGACGATGAAACAAGACGTCATCGGCAATTATTTTAAACAAAAGAAGTATAAATAAAACATCGACGATGACGAACTGATCAAATATTTTTAACAGCACTCACAAATATATTTGATTTTGCAATATTTGCTTTGTCGAACACGCGCTTACTACAAAGATGAAAATACGTACAGATCATTGTAAACATAAAAATAGCGTCGCCATCTTGATTTTTAGCATACGAAACCTAATGATAATAATTATGAAAATCTTATCTATACAACACTAGGAAATAAAACATAATTCACTGTTTACGCGCACTATTAAGAACATTCAAATTACATTATAATCGATGATGCCGTTTCGAAGGTAATATAAATAAATAAGGCACACGCACGCGCGATACTACATCTTTATAATGGCAATGGCCAAAAGGTGATTTTGTTTGTTAACTTAATCTGTATGCTAATATAGGACCCCTCTGACAATATTATTATATTTATGGAATTTGTTAAACGTTACATAACAATCCCGAATCATCAACACCAGAAAACCAGTCCAAGGTAGTGTAAGCCGTCGAATGTAAACAAAAAACGCAATCATCATCCGCGGTGCGATAACCCCATCACCACCATAATCCATTGCGGGCTAGACCCAGCCGCATTCCGAGCTTGACTTATTATAACAGATCCGGGTGCATATCGTATTGTATTGAAGTCGTGGCGATATACATTTGAAAAAAGGAAGTTGAGTTAAGCTCATATCGTTCGGACTTTATAACTATAGTGGTTAAAAGATGAAAGGTGAAATACCGAAGCCCTTTAAACATCTAATTAAGATGCGCTATCGACCATTTTGTCTATCAATGTCGGGAAACTGACAAACTAAAACACGTTTAAACTTTAAAGATTTTTTAATAGTGGACGGTGGTCCGTGACCAAGTTCGATATTTCTACCCACTTTCTAGTATTTTTTTTATTACTTTACTAAAATCTTTTCAAGTCGTAAAAATATTGCAATCAATGTTTATTTTTATAAGCTACCTATGTACAATAACCTTTTATTGTGAAAAATATTTTAGGAATTTATTTGCAGACAAAACCTCGGTCATCTGCTTGTTAAATGGATGGAAGTTATGCAAATCGGCAGAGCGACCTTTGGAGGACGGCTAGTGTCGATGACATTCAAATCAATCGATAAACATTTGGAATTCGCGCGATTTCACAGGAAAATCTGTACTTCTTCACTATACTCTACTTACGTAATTATGCAATATGAAACAGATTTAAAAACATTTTAGTTAAGATTATACAATTTCAAACTGCACATTTATAACACGTAAAGTGAGACATACTTCTAAAATAGTATAAACGGACCGATGAATATTTTTATTCGAATCATAGTCATAATAACATAATGACTAATGATTCGAATATAATTAGCTCTTTGAGAAAACTAGGATGCAACCGCAAGGACGATAATGGAAGTAAAAACAGAATCACATTTCAAACCTCAACTTCGGAAACTCGTTATGAAAAGCTCCAAAGGTTCAAGCTCGTAAATTTAATACTTTCTCGAATTATTATTACACCAATAATAATTTCTTCGATGCACACACAACCTTCCAAGGACGCAGGAGTCGTTGACACGGAACAGATGAATCAGACCGTTTAAACTGGATTAAAAATATATTTGATACCGTAGGATGAATTTGGTACGTTTCATTGTATTGGTACTAACGTACCACTGTATCCAGTAGAAAACTATATCGCGTGTGGAAAGTTATTTTATAGGTTTTCCACTAAGAACAAGAGACAACAAATAAAAAGCATCAAAATTACTCGGACATCAACAACAGCGACATAATTATGGTCGTTCAAATCCCATTTGATATCGAATCATTTATATAAATTATAAATGAATAGAGGGTCATTACCCTTTTTTCCTTTCGCTCAAAAGAAATGGGAAAGATCCTAAATTTGAAGAGCCTGGAACGCGACCCTGTGTGCGTCAGCCAGCGTAGACGTACAGTAGTGTGCGTGTCGTGCGCACGCGTCTACGGCACCGTATTTACGCTAGCGCCCCTACCACCGGCGGCACTCATGCGCCGCGCGACCTCACGAACACACGTTCACCCCACCACACGGCCTGTGACCCTCGGCGACACCAAACATCCCAGTCTATCCCAGTATGTGCCAGTGTTCAAACGCCAGTGACAAACTGTTTGTGAAGTGACCGAACGTTATGTGCCAGAAGTGTTAAACAGTCGCAGCCTCAACCGTTATCAGATAAAGTAAGCCTGTGTTCATATTGAGCTATTAATTCGCGACCCAGATCACACGGGGTCGACAATGCAAAGCAACAATGCTGTGGCTATCGTTAAATATAATAAGTTTCACACTACGTCCTAGGCATAGGCGACTCAATGACGAACGTAAGAAACACCTGTGAGAAAATCCAAACAAAGTGCTTTTGGCGTATTGTGTAAATCGTTTGAACACAAGCAATAAAACGATGTTAAATATTTCGTTAAGTCGAAACGGTCTTTGTAAGCGTAATGAGATTACAGTAGTAGTTCTAATTTCCATTGAAATCAGTACAAATATACTTCGAGGTGTCATTACTAACTTTATCTGAATTAAATTATAACGTTTGCACAACAATAAATTAAAATATTTAAGATGAACGTATCTTTCAATAGCATTCAGCTAAACAAACTTCGAGAACTGTCGACACTCAGGGAATCCCAATAAAAAATACTCAAAGAATTGATATTCGTGAATCGACGTGCGACAAAAATATATCCGCATAGCGGTAAATCTTCAAGTTGCTAATTTAAACTTAAGCCGGGTTACGCAGCGATTGGGCATCGTTGTCAACCGAATTACATCACATAAACAAAACTATATCGCGAACTATATCAAGTCCGAGATGAAAGTGCGGAACCAAAAGTGTTACAGTCCACGCAGTAAAATATTGCATCACAGAACTGTACATATCGAATTATAAGCAACAGTTATACCGGCAAACAATTCGTCAAGGTTTCCATTTTTGAGGAAGTGTCGAAACTCTAATATAACTGTGTATTGAGGCAAATTCGTGAATTGTAAATTGATATTTTGAAAACAACGCGGATATCGCTAATGAATTTCAACATTAATATATTGAGGATACGACTAGTTTCAATGTAAACGAATATGGTGTTAGACCAATCGAGTTTCCGGGCTAATCAGGCTTCGACGCAAGCGATAAAAATATTGATTGAAATTCTAAAACCGAATAAAACTTTGCTATTTCTTATCAACAAATAATAACTGTACATAGTATAGTCAGCAAGAAAACGTAATGCAAAACATAGAACGTGGCATTTCCTATTATAGCAATGCACTTGATGACACAACACCTGCAGGCCTTAATTGTCATGACAACCTTACGCTGTCATAAAACTAGCGAGCTATGAATCAGAATTTATACGATAGAATTGAATTAAATGGCGTGAGGTGACAAGAGATACACGTAAAGATATATCTAGTATCTAGTCTATAATACGTAATATGAATTTCTAAGTAAACTATCTTATATATCTTATATTATAAAAACATTAAATATAACTAACCTACTAAAATAAGTGACATAAGTAAAGCATATATCATATAGTAATGAATATTTAATCGTACAAAAAACGACAAAAATCAGAGAAAACAACTTTGTACACCAATGACTTCTCTATCCGACATCCGAGACAATACTTTCGCCCTTTTTACAACAGAGCCTACGCGACGACATCAAATCATACACAACTTAATTTACATTACAAGCTGAACTATAAAATCTCAAAAGCGAGATAAAAAAAAAACTATCAATGTTAGAGGAAACAATACGATTCGTATGTGGCAATTGTCGCCGAACAATGGGCTCAAATCTCATCATTAGCGTTCGTGGGGTCTAGTTTAAAATTCGCGTTTCCTTGAACGCAATTAACTAGTTCGGAACTATTACGCAGCTTTCCTCGAGCACGAAGGACCCGCAATATAAGGTTATTATCCGCCACGCTCCGAAAAACAGCTAAGGTAACGCCCGGAGCGTTGAAAAAATAAAATTTTGAAACGCGTTGCAAAAGCCCGCCTCGTATTTAACAACGTTGAAACTAATACGTGCCATTATCTAAAATCAACTAATTGGCGTTTACCTCATAGCTTTCGATCTTGCTGATCTAATATCTCTACGGCAGCGTTGCGTGACTTACCTTATTCGATATTTTTCGTAAATCTTACCTGCAAAAAAAACAGATGGTTATCAAATATTTGAGTACCAATTCCATTAAAAATCTAATTATATTGAAAATAATTACTTTATAACTAATTTTATTTTACGATGCCCCATTGATTAGAGCAGCAGCACGGACCCCTGCGGATGCTGGTTCAAGTCCCGCACGAGTCAATAAATGTTTTCACACACACACAATTGAGTGTTTATTCATTGTTCTACCACATAACAAAGTCCTACAATTTCAACCAATATATATAGATATCAGCTTAAGCCGTAGGAAAACAAATGAACACATTTTTTTATATACTAAACTTAGTTGAATATTATTAGATATAGATTATGCAATCCGAATTAAATGCTCAGTTCGTCGGGTCACGTAGGTAAATGAGGCTCAATTATGTGACTCTCGCAACAATGCATCGCTATGTGAAAAGCACGAAAATGTGATGCGGTAACAGCAATTTAGACAAACAAACCATTACACGGAAGATTACAATAACCGTTGAATGTGGCCACTCAGCGAAATTACGAAACAAAGAAGCAAGAAGCAGGAAAGTCGCAAACTGACAAAGAAAAGAAAGCGCCCGCTCATTACAGAACTATAGCACGTAGTTAAGCCATCGTGCGGTGCATCACATGTAAATCTGCCTAATAAATATAATAACATAAGTAAATCGCTCTAACGACGTAGGAAATCTAACCGAAAATGGTCGACGCTCTACTTCCCCGTTATTAAAACGATGAAGCACGTTTTGCATGATTATGGCTAGCTCAAACAACTCCATCAAATACAAAACGTAATGTTTTTAAACGTACTTTACGTGTTATTACTTCAATACATTTTTTGTTAATTTATTTACAATGCGGTTCAAATATTTATTTATGCGGGTTATTAGCAATATAATTTTTTATGCAAGTTTTCAAAATTACTCATTCGTTGAAAATTTAGTAACAAATTGTAACGTAGTGTAAAAACCGACTATTTTGTACGTTAAGCTTGCACAATTCCTAACCTTGAATGCTCAACTTATAAATCATAACAAAGCACACGACAGATCATGGAAATACGAAATATTCGGCCCCGGGCGGCGCGTGCGCTTTCAAACCAATCACAACTTCAATATCGTATTTCGACCTCATGGAACAAATAACATTTCGACTTCCCGTTTAAAACACATTAGAAAATGATCGGAATTATGGGCATTTATAACTACACCCAGCGGTTCAGATAGTAAAGTGAACCAATGGGGGTTGGTTAAATAAAAAGATTTTCTCAATATATAGTTTCGGATATTAAGATTTGCAACCAGACAAATTTTTACTTCATATAACATTGGTACAGTTTACGAAACTGAATCTGCAATCGATTTTGGTAATTTGAGTCGTAAGAGCTGCATTATGTACAGAAACTCGCCCACGTAAAGTAAAACGGCGAGGCAAGAGTTCTCACAATAAAACACAAGGTTGCAAGAGATAACATCATTTCAACCATTATCTATAGATCTGTGAGGTATAATGGGAGACGGGCAGGTGACAAGACCTAGACTAGTTTTAAAGGTATGAATCGACTTGATGGTATTTCGCCTTGACCGATGCGTATTGTAAAGTGAACCGTGACACAATTGGCATTTTACAAATGACAAATTGTATGGAGATTGATCAAATGAATGCAGAAAAATACATTTAACTAGATTAACAGTGACAGCAATATAACATATATAGCAATTAAATTAAATTACACAAATTATATAAGACGATAAAATGACTGATCTGTATTTCAATGGTAAAATGTGACTCAATTAAGCGAGTTTCGTAACAATGCGTCGCGGTATAATATTGTGAGGTACTGTGGTCGAATCCCACGGAAACAATATTAAGATAATATTAAACACGACACATAAACAGCTCCGTGCCTCATAAAACAGGATGTATTTACCATCAAAACATTTTTTATTTTATATAATCAAAGAGATAAACAAATTAGTATATCTAAGCGTTTTTTTTTATTTTAATTAACTGTGTTCAACTTAATGACGGATAATAATCATCAATTACCCGTCAAAATTGATCGATTTGATTTTGGAAACTGCTAATTGAGTTGCATGTTATTTTAATCACTCTAAGTGGAACCGAGGATTTACTTGTAGTTTCGTTCACGTAAGTCTTCCGTTATGAAAAGTTATTTAAAACGTTTACATAAATATGTTTAAAAAAAAACATAGAATTTTAAAAATTTAAGAAAAGTATTGTCTGTTTATGTAAATAATACATTTTTTTATTATAAAACGAATGTTTTCATTGTAATAATAAAAATCAGGTGTTGAGGGAGGTTTAGTCGTATTTTGTCTTATTGCTTGTCATGTGGAAAGTTTAATTCTCATTCTTGTTAAACCCTATGTGCACAGTTCGCATCGGGCCCAATGCCACACGATTCGCTACGGTTTCGAAAGTGCGCGACAATGGCCTATCATAATAATATATGGCACGCCTCAGCAAATTCATTGAACCACGATTAATTTTGTTACGAAACTCCGATCGGGCTAATGGTTTATCCACGTGCGTAGCCTCTGGCGTTAAGTAGTCTGTACTTTAATTATTAAGTTGTAGATAATAATCTATCGTTGAATAAAATCGAACGAGGTTTTGTCTATTCATTAGATATATAAAAAATAATCACTTGGATAGATCTATATGTCGATGCTATATGTTAACTGTTTAAGCACGAATAAAACAGTATCAGTAATTTTGCTTTTAACAATTACCAATAATTCCTCCAAATTTAAGCTTAAAAAGTTCTATAGAAATACGAAGAAACTACACACGTAGCAATGAGCATGCACTAGTTTTTATAAATGAATTAAAAAATATACAAACTCCGTTCCGCAAACTCAAGGAGAGCTTTGTAATTATGTGTCGTAGGTACCGATTTTATTATGTCGAGAACCTGCCTACGTAATTACGTAAATTACTGCCGAGAAACCTTCAATTCTATACAGCACTCCGGTGGTTTATTTAAATATCTACTGTACTAGGAATTACTTATGATTTATTTATTGATATTGTTGTTACGGAAAATTTTAAAAAACCTATGCCTGTGACCGTGTGTATGTGAGACCGCCTCTGTAGCCAAATGGTTAAACGTATTGCCTAGCATTACGTTGAGCGCGAAAGGGCCTGGGTTCGAATCCCAGGGAAACAAAAAACTGTTTCGGTCGGACAGGGCACAGAAGTCTGATCAACTACTTGCCTGTTAACGGCTTAGTGAAAGACCTGTCGCCGCATGCCCCACGAGGGGGAAACGGGATTTTACTTTTTTTTACGCCTGTGAAGGTAGACTGGTCAAGACTAAAACTTTTACTTATCTTGATATTACGCAGGTTTACGCTGCGCCAAATATGTTATGCTTATCTTTAAGAAAGATACTCTATACATTCATGTATATATTTAAAACTTTTGAAGAGTTAGACTTGGAATTTTCACATTTGTTTTTTTTTCACGTGTGTATTATTAGATACTTGTGATAAAGTTTTTCCGAGTTAATTTCGATGTTGGCAGCGTATCCTGCAGCCAAATTTGGCTGACAAAAGGTCGTTGGAAAGTTGGCGAATTGAAATCGGCGAGTGCTGAATACAAATTATCTGTAACGCATTACAGTTTCCCAATACTTACGATCATTGAAATCGTACGATTTTACGTAAATAAGATATTTGCGATATTCATAAATTCATTTTCTGTCTACTTTTGCAAGGAGAATTCGTTACAAATTTTAACTTTCTCACTCCTATACATAAAAGTAATACTCATTATATCTTGAGCCACATTGACTGCTTTAAGAAGATAGGGGGCAGTATTGTAGATATGGATGTATAAATTTTACCATAAGTTTTTTCGTTTTATCAACAAACCTTTTTTTTATGTAAGTGTCTATTTAACATTGTTAACTAGAGCGAAGCAGAAAACGCGATTCGCAAATATAAAAAATCACTTCTTGCAGTTAAAAAATGTCTTGTCTTGCAACACAAAGACAAACCATCAAATACTACTAAGTGTATATTCCGCTATTACGAGCGAAAAGTCAAAACAATCGCATGTTACGAAGGTTAACTGGTGTCGAACGAAAGGATACACTCAAGATGAGTCCCGCAAAATGTCAAACTTCATTAACTGTGAACTTTTGTGGAGGATATTGCTAGTTTAACATTCAGTGAGTGTTCACTTTCAACTTTTTGCCATAACAGCGAACACAATCGACAATGTTTCGTCTCTTGTAAGACATAGAGGTTAAAAATAAGAAATGCTATTCTCTAGGTACCTTAGTTAGTAAAGGCATTTTTAAAACTAGCTACTTATGTCAAATGATAGATAGACATTCCAATATTTCATGTGTACTTATATTACTTATCTTACCTTGTACATAAAACCTATTGAATTCAAACGTAGACACGTACAGTCATTTACGATTAAAACAATTTAATTAATTTCAAAGCTTGTCATACACGTTTGTATTGACCACACTAAAAATTCAAAGGCCACGGCTGCCTACTGTGATTCGGTTTCAAATAAAGATTAAAATTATAATCGAGCCTTTATTAACATGAATACCACATTATTATGTATGGAAAAAGTAAATTAGGTGATCCCATTACCTTTTTACTTGCAATTGCTTATCGATCGTTAAATAGCGCCATTAAAGTTTAATCAAGTTAAATTAGTTAAAAAACCAATGCATTCAATTCGATATGTGCAAGATCGATTATTATACAAATTAGAATCGAGATCTTTCATAATGAACGGCGGTTACAATTACCGACTGCAATTCACGGAGCACGGCGATTGGCGGATTAACGAATCGAGTTTTAAAATTCGATTGTCGCCCCGAGGCCTTCCTGTCCCGTGCTTGTTGCTCGTTAATTTCCAAATTAAACGCCCGATTCTCAATGCCAGCCGGGTCGGAGGTGGTCAGCGGTGGAGTTGATAAAAGGCGAACGGTCGCGCACGGCACCTCAGTGCTCCAGAGCGCCGGCTGAGGTTTTTGTCTCCACTAATCCTTTCACTTTACACGTTCGTGATCGCGAACGTCGCGCGCAATTAACAATTAGATAAGTGCTTTAATTTAAGAGATAAGTTTGAGATCGGAGGGCGATTGATTAACGAGTTATGTTCTCTTTTCCAGATGGTGAGAGGGGCGGCGTTAGTAGTGACGCTAGCGCTAACATGCTGCACGGCATACAGCAGCGTACTTGTGCCGACATATGTCCTGCCGCCTGACTCGTTCGTGCGCGATCAGCGCTCGCTAGCTTCCTCGCAGGACTCGCAAACCGCAGAATCGCAAAGGACTATCAAACGACTTATAGGCGGTCATCTAAAAATCAAACCTGATAAAGAGTATGGAAGCGCCAAAAATTCCATTACTTTCAGTGACAAGAGTGAAAGTGGAAAGTTCGCCGGCGTGATCGCGCCGGACCAGTCGGGCGGCAATGTGGGCTGGAACCAAGGTATATGGGACGATGGCATGATGATGTCCAGCGCGGGGGAGGGCAAAGAG